>OY856413.1:527562378-527864878 GCA_963693085.1 Alisma plantago-aquatica | reverse complement strand
GTAGGTTAGTGAACAGAGAGGAATAGATATACTTCAAGAAGTGATAGATTGCAAGAATCAACATTTGACTCGCACAAAAAGTGTTGGCACTCCAGCATAATCAGCTGTTTTGAATCGCATAGAAGTTGTCGACGCTCCAGCATAACAAACCAGAGAACTCAGACAAACACGTCTCGTACCGCTGCAACATATGAAATCAAAAGGCATAAGCATCTATATCGCATGGGATATATATCAGGAGCTCAACATGGTCGTGAGATGGCGAAAAACAGATGTATTGGTTTGAAACCCGTCTAGATACAGGGTAATTGGGTTGATATTAATCTTGTGTTTGCACATAACTCCAGATTGGCCAGAGGCTACAGGAAGTCACTGAAAAAGAGCTAACACAGCCAGGTGGAAAAACAGGTAAGTAGGTAGAAAAACTAACACACAACCATCACACCTTCTCTTATATATATGGATATAGACACGAGAATGGCTAGAGGCTGTAGGAAGTCGGTGAAACAGAGCTAACACACAACCAGGTGAAAAAATAGACAAGTAGGTGGAAAAGCTAACACAACCATCACACCTCTTCTTTATATGCATATAGATCCTGAGCATTATCTCATTTCACTTTCTAGCATCAGGTTGCAATTCTTTATTAGAGGTTCAAGCTGAGGTTAGCTAGTTACTTCACACCATGATATTCCATGCATATAGCTTGACCAATTGAAGATAGAGAACTTATTAAACCATGCCTAAGTCTTCCATTGTATCATACCCATGCATCACCTCTCTAGGTTAGATCAGCTTATGATACTATGGCGGTGCTAATCCAACTTGTATGAGAGACTCACCAAAAGATATGAGAATCCTAGTGGGGTTTCCCTTAGCTCATTTATTGAGGGAGGTGCCATGCTCAACCTTGATGAGATCACTTAACCCCATGAGTATCATATGCACTAGATACTTTTTTTTCTCTTTGATCCATGATTTTAGGTCTACCTTATTAACGTCATTCACAAAAACCCAACTATTATGGTACAAATCACACCAAAACATGACATGCTTCTTAGATTCCAACTCATGAAATATTCTTACCCAACTCTCTCAGAAACAACCCCTACGGTCCTTCTCAAGAGACTACCATCCATAGTATGAGGCTTTACAATATGTTACCATTCTTTACCTTTCCAGGATCTTGGGACTCTCCCTCTCCCTCGCCTAGACGGTAGGTACACATACCATATACTCATCCATGTAAGTAGACTTTTTCTATGTCTCACGGGTTTGTTCCATCCAGGAACATCTAGAATATGACAAGCCTCTCAACTCACCCACTCAGGGGTAGTCTAGTTTAGGACAAATATCACTCATATTTCCTCATATCTTGGAGTCTAGGTTTCCAACCTTCTCCTTCTGAGTCCTACTCTCTCAAGAGTTAATCTTATCAATGATCCTAACAATAGAGGTCCCCCTTTTGTACAATAGGTTGAGGCTCCTATGGATTCACATCCTATTGTTGCTTAGTTTTAAAGAAGAAGAAACTCTCAAATCCCATGAGGTCACACCACATTATCGTATATGTAGAACTAAATTGACCTTATCCATTTATCAATCATGTACTCCAACAAGGCTTTAGGCATCTGGTCCATAACCAATTCCTCTTTAACCTAATGTCCCTCACTTCCATTTACTTATACTAGTATGAGAATATGCCTCCCATTAGGGTGCCCACCAGAAGGAATTTATACTTTTCACTAACTAACCTTCCAATTTAGGGCGGCTTGGTCGAGAAGGGGGAGCTATAAGAGATGCTGATGGTAAGATGCTGGCAGTGGTAGCAGAAATAGGACACAATCCTAGGGATGTCAAACTCACAAAAGCACAGGCGGTGCTAGCAACAATGAAGCAAGCGACAACATGGGGTTTTAACTCTGTTGAGGTGGAGTATGACTCCAAGACAGTAGTTGATTCCCTACTCAAATCCGATAAGAGGAGAGACCATCTGGGTCTCATCATCGATGGCATTAAGGCTGTAGTTTCCATTTTTAATTTCTACTCATTTTCCTTCATTAAATGCCACTGTAATAAGTTGGCCGATGAAGTAGCTAAAAGTGCCTTACATGGCACGTTTAGCTCATCCATGGACCCTACTATCTTTTTGAATTCTCTGTGGGATGTAGCACGTTCAGACTTATATTAATAAGATGGTTTTGCCTTCAAAAAAACTTCCATTTTAGGGTGTTAACTCTCTCAAACATTGTTTCTCCTTCCCAGGGTCGACCCACCCCAGATCGGGACACAAAAACTAAAATGTTCACTAAGGATTATGTAACCACTTATTGAAAATCCAAGTCAATCATGTGTATCATGCATGTTATATCCTATTTACTTGCATGCTTGGAAAAACTAAGGTGTCCAACTTTTTGGGTTCTCTCTTTCCCTATCCACTGCTTAAGGTTAATTAAAGTGGGGTTATTATTTTTCTCATGCTTTGCTCCTACCCCAGGATTAAGGTTTTGGGTTGTGGTTAGGGAATACAACATATACCTTAGGGTTTTTCTATCCCCTAATTCCCTTGACCTGCTAAGGTTGTCTGCATCTCTATTTCCATCTTGGTTTACCTTTACAGTGAAAACCCATAACACATTTTTCTTTATTATTATGTCCACATTAATATTTTGCAGAGGATGTCATAATTCCTACTATCCATAACACCGATTCTCAGAAAGAGATAAAGAGGGAAGTTATAGGTACCTAGGGTTCAGTGAGTGAAGCAAGGGTTATGGAAGGGATGAAAGTAGATGAGAAATCCTAGAGCTATTTTTATTTCAAGTGAAATAACTTTGGTCAGGCTGGATGCACATGTCCGAGAGTCCTCATAAGCCGACTAGCAGTGCAGAGGAATGTATTGGTAGCCCCTAGATCGTGGTCCTTTCTAGACACCTCCTCTTTGAAAAAACGCTAACAATTCCCCTTGGGATCTACATCACTCTTAAAATTTAATAATTATTAGAGGTTAAATGGTAAATTGGGCTCTAATGCCAAATGTAATGACCCCCTCCCCATTTCATCCCCTATTGAGCGGACCATGAGGGAATGGGCCATTACCATAAATACAGGATCAAGGTTTATCAAATAACCAAAAATAATTAGTAAATTTCACTAAATTGAAATGATTTTGGTACAAGATAAAATATAGATTTTCCAACATGGTGTACAAAACATGGATTTTCTAAAGTTTGAAACAAGAAGCAAAAAATGACTAACTAAATCCTTCAATATTACATTACTTCTTTACTTTTGGTGCCTTCTTCTCTAGATGTCCATTTTCCATTATACTTGTCAGATGGATCACAAATTATCCTAAGACTCTGAGAAAACAACTCAGTCAGTATAACAAGTTATATACTGGTATGTGGGGGAAACAAAATGTTCACATGTAATTCTCACAACATATTCACAACAATTATGGTTATAGAATCAAAATTAACATTTTCATCATAACTTCTCCACTCATTTTTACTCAGCATATGGGATACCTTTTTAGTGTCTTGTCCCTACAGTGGAAGAAAGGACACCTTCTCAATCTGGAGCCCAAGTTCCATGTTGATCAGCCACCTTCTCAATCTGGAGTCAGGTCCCATGTTGGTCTTCCCAATCTGGGGTCGGGTCCTAGTATCTTCAAATATGACCTTCCCAATCTCTGGTCGAGTCCTAGTGTCCTCAAATGTGACCTTCCCAATCTGCGGCCAAGTTCTAGTATTCTCAAACTTTAGGGTTGGTATGAGGGGTTCGAGCAAGTTATAAGCATATAATGTGATATCCATAGTGATTGTATAGATTAGAGGAGCTAAATAAACAAGCAAGCATTCATTTGCGATCCATTCGACAATTTTTGGATAACACTGACAAACAAATGTGGGTAGTCTTAGGTGTAACCACATACCTTTCTCAGAAGTACTTGTTGTCCAAGCAAAAGATAACAAGAGATGACATTCAAGAAACTACACTGAAAATAAAGCATAATACCCATGTATTATTATTTTATCCACAATCAATCATTAAGACTAACATGGGTTCCAAGATAGAGATTTAAGGTCAACTTTAGGGTTTCATTAAGATTTTGTCTTTCCCCACCCTAATTATCACTTTTCATGCCTTTTTGTCTTACAAACCCTAATCTTAACATTATTTGTATTTTTATTCTCAAGGAAACTCTAATTCATCAATTAATGGGTTATTAATCTCAAATCATATTCAAGTTGGCCCTTTTATTAAAAAAGAACAATCTTTGATTATTAAGATCAGTTGAACACATTAATATTAAAAAAATCTAAAATTATGGTTCTTATGAATTAAACACGTTAAAGATGGAATATTTGGGTACTTTTTGAACTAGAGGCAGGTCTAGGTCTTGATTATATTTCTATTGCATTCCTTATATTTTTCTGATCAACTTTTAGGTATAATTTCTTTACACGAGTTACCAATAATTAACTACAATTTTCTCAAGATAAACTACCTTTAGCCAATGAGGTATAGACATATCATAATTTTGGTCCCTTTTTTGCTTTTCTACGTGGATCAGGTACCCACAAATGAGCTTCATCCATGTACGTGGTTCACTTCACATGAGAAAGGTGTGAAGATGAGGCGGATGGATGGACTTGCCCTTACAACTTGGAGATAAAGTATTTCAAAAGTAGGGGAAAGATGGTACTTCTCCCCTTCTTCATCTTCAAAGTCGTGAGTTCCTTCTTGCGCAAGAAGCCTTCTCGAACAAATCAACTGAGGTATTGACTCCTCACTCCAGAGCACAAAGACTCGAGGGAAAAGTGCCAGCACCTTAGATGTCTAGAGATAGACTCAATGGTAGTCTTGGATCGACTGGAGGCCGCCAAAGTAGAGACAAAGGAAGGTGTCCAATTCAGTAGGATGTTGAGGAAAGAATCGAGGAAGAGGACCAATGAAGCTATGGAATTGAAGGAAGGGTGTGGACTTCAGGTCACGTGGAACCTTATGGACGAGTATGCAATATCTAAGGGGAGTTTGCTATTGCTTTGTAGGTGGGGCTCCAGAGGGTTGGGTGCCAACCTACTCTCTCATTTGGGAAGTCATTATATACTGCCAATGTGGGTCAAACTTGGAATGAACTGGATCATCTCCTCTCTCTGATTTCAATGAGATGGTTTCTAGGATTTTTTGTCGATGAGAGAGGGAGATCTCTATGAAATGAGATCTAGCATTACTATTCTTCTTTTCAAATCTGATTGAGGTAGGTGACAACACTGCCTCCTTTAGACCTGGTATCTGACAGTCCATAAAATGGATGAAACTAAAAAGGCTGGGGTCCCCATATTTTAAAAACAATTAAATCGTTACATTTAATTTCTATTTCCCTTAAACCTCTTCACTTTAGGAAAACTAGGAAATACCATATCTCTCACAACTTTAATTGGTTCTCTCTAAAATTTTAAGGAAAGTTCATAATCACTTTATCTAACCATGGGTAGAGTTTGAGTCTAGAACTCAAAAATAAATTATAATTTTCTTAACATGTAAGTGTACCTCTTATTTCATGTATTTTAAGCATCAAAACTAATACCTTTTCTCTTTCTAACTTTTCCATGTCTTTTATTTTATTTAAATTTCTTATTAGGAACCACATGAAACTCAAATCTAACCATTCGTGGTGATCCATACCACTTTCTCGAGAGTTCCACACAATTTTAATAAGTACATTACTTATTATCTATTATCATTTGGCTTTTTCTTAATATTGGATTTTCTTCTCTTCCTTTTCCCTTATATTCATTATTGGATTAATTAAAATAGTAGGAACCATGGAATTCACTACAAAGGAAACTTTTGCAAAAGAAAGTCATACTTTAAAATCAAAGCATAACATATTCCCAATATATCCTTTTTATTGAAATAATTGCATTTCAATTACACAAAGACATGTGAAAAACCAAGTTATAACAATGTTCTTACTAAGAAGTTATGCCAAGCTAAAAAGCATACAATTTTCAAATTGTATACCTAACTATATGAATTAGACATGCATGCATGAAAAATGAAGAGATAGAAGGGCAAATAGCCCTATCAACCCAAGTTTAACCTTTTGGTCATCCTCGAGCAAAACCTAAACTTAGGATAGTAAGGAAGGAATGCATGGATGCACATGAGAGAAATCAATCAGAGTCCCAGAATGATGCATGTATCATAATACATAATTAAATAATTAAAGGAAAGAAACCATCTAATCAAGAATGTGAAAAATATAATTTTATTTTAACATAAAAGGAAAATAAGGGTAGGGTAAGAGTGCAAGGGTGGTAGCCCCATGATATCAACACTAGGATCCCAAATCCTATGTTTGGGGACCAGTGTCACCTATATCTTTTCAATGGGGTCCGCCATGTAGGAGTAGAATAGGTAGAGATATGGGCCCTTTTGAGTCAAAAGTAAAGAAATTGAATATGATGGCTTGGTGAATTCATCTCTATGTTTGAATTGATTTTAACTACACTAAAATGAATTCTTAGATAAAGTATCCTCACGGTACCCATAAAGGTATGTGTCAGAATAGGCAGGCCCTAGGATGTCAACACATGATGAGATGGAGGGGACAAACAACAAGTTTTCTAGAGTACTGATCTCTTCTCTCTCACCTATGAACTTGTGATTAGATGCTCAGAGTAATATATGTTGTCATTCTATGTCATCCAATCATATTCTAAGCAAAAAGTATCCCCTGGTGAACCTGTCTGTATTTCGACCACCCCATGCTTGTTACAATGTATAGGTTATCTTCATATCTAGCATCAGTGTTGTAGTGGATCATCCATCCTTCTCCTGTAATGTTTTCCAAACCATAGAAATGGGTAGTAGCTAATATCAACTATGGTGGTTGTTGTTTGTCATCATTAATATACTCACTTCCCCAGTTTGAACAGTTGTTTTCATCCTCCATAAACAAATTATTCCAAACCATTGTAGGCATGCTGCTTGAAACAAAGTGACAAGTCTCAATTTAAGAGGTATCACCTTGGTCTAGAATGAAGGTTGAGTGAGACTTCTCAAATTTACCATCAAGTTGTGAGGCTTCTTGGTTTGCATGATGAGGATATAACTCGTCATTATCAAACCATTCATGCACATGTTGTGTATCTTTCATTCGTTGATAAACTTAATCATTTGGATGGAATGAAAAGCCTCCTTTGATGTGAGTCTTAAAAAAAAATTCCTGGTGAGTCTAGCTGATAGCCTGAATAGGATGGTGAGGTAGGTTCCACATCAGGCCCAATGGGGTGATTTTGTTGACTAAAGTCTTCATGATCATACTTTGGCATTTGTAAGTGTGTAAGAACCGAATTGACTAGGTATTGAAGTGTCATTATGCAAACAACATCCTCATGTTGAAGTTGTTGCATTTGAGATGAAATCTCTTCATGGTTAGTCAATGTCATTATTTATAGCTATTGAGGCTCCACTTAATCAAACTAGTGCCCTTGGATAAATCCTAGATCACTTGTTTGAAGAATAATTCTATTGTGGGCCGCATTCTTGGTGGCTACTTATTTATGTTGATCCCTCCTTTCAAGTAGCTCGAGTGCATCAAAATGGTCTTGGAGGTAAGGTGCCAAGGTAGACATAAATGTGTGGGCACTCTCTCTCTCTCATGCATTATTTCTCTAATTAGTCCTTGATCCCACAGTGAGGAGACCCTGGGTTGATCAACATTCTCCATTGTTGGAGTCTTCACATATGATGACTCTTGGTTCAGTACAACTCCACTAATTAGAGTGCATGACTTCAGGTGCAAAATAAAAGAAGAATTATGCTTATATGTATAGGATTATGCTAACAAAACAAAATCTTTCCATGTAAATGTGGGAAAACCACATCCCCACTAACGATGTCAAAAGTTGATCAGCCTAAATCTCACATATAAAAGGAGAAAGTTTCAAAAGGATCAAACTATAAATTTATAACTCGATACCTTCAGGACCCGTGTAACTCAAGTGTGGGTCAATGTAGATTTAAGGTGTCGAACATAGGGACATGTGGATGTTTAATCACCTAAGATTTGATTCTCTATCCATCAAGAAATATTTGAGATTAATATATGCAAGGGTCTAGATCGAGTCTCGAAAACCATAACAAAACTAAACAATGTAAAATAAAGAATACAAATTTTGTAAAATCCTTCTAATTGGGTGAAGGTGTTCCTGACTAGGTTTCCTCAAATAAGACAGTTTATGCACCTCGTTCTCAGGCATAGACACCCCTCTAACACCCTAACAAACAACTAACATCCAAATATAGTATGCATCGAGGTAGCTACCCTTGTGAGGGTCATTCCACTTGCTCTCACGCAGTGTGACTAAAACCCCATCAATGATCTAGAACCTCTCTCAAGGATAAAGAACCAACACCCCTTAACATTTTAGACTACCTCTCAAGTTTATAATAATATGGATTGCTAGGTATAATAGAGGATATACCTAAAATACTGCTAAGGGAGGATGCAACTCAAATTTAGAGAATTTGAGTTTAATTCCCTACTTCGTTTCAAATCTCCACTGCCTTGTGTTCTAGAAGGATCCTACCTTGGACCTCCACATCTAGGATTTTGTCCCAAAATATCTCCTCTACTCCATTTATACCTCAAATGTCTTGATGTAAGCATCAATAGAGGTTCATGGCATAAAGCGATCAACCAAACTATCTATTACAAACTAATAGAGAAGATATAAGAGAAACATGCTAGATCTGAAAGTTACCTAATTTTTTATAGTAAGAGTACATAAACATGCCCAAAATAGGCTACATAACAAATAGGAAGGTCAACTAACCATAGACAAGTATAGTTAGCTCCGACCAAAGATGTAAATACATAATTTGTAAAGAAATGAAGGAGAACAATAAAAGAAAAGAGGAAGAAGAATATATTAGCCCATGGAGGAGTGGTGGATCTCACTCCTTAGATTCCATATTGACTGGATGTCATCCTTGTATCTGGGCTCCTTAATCTTTTCATCTTCTATATCTCCTTTCACCATGATTCCGCATCAACTAGTAGCTTGGATGGATGAACAAAGGTGGAAGATGATGGATGTAGGTGAGAAATGAAGGTGGTTGACAGAGATGGGATGGAGGTCAATGGTGGATTATTTCAACCAAATGGAGTGGAGTTCGGGTGAGACTTAGGACCCTTTCAGCCTCGTATCTCTCAAATAGAGTTTTGGGAACCAAAAATGAGAAAAATGATTTGGCCCCTTGGCCTGGGTGCCAAGCGAGTTTATTTATAGTGGTAGGTGGAAAGGTTTGTGGATGGGGGTGAATTCAACTAGAATTGGGTGAATTTTAGTCAAGTTCAAGCCATCAGGTTGGCATCCATAGGGTCTGATCGTCGGGGTAAAATGATGAGGCACACATGCCAAGGCACTCCATCAGGGTAGGGTCAGTGAGGTTCCTCTATTAGTCTTGATTCAATGAAGTTTGTTCATTAATGTGTGACTGTCCAAGTTGAATTCCTCAACCTTGGGTTGACATGGTTATCCATCAGGGCGTACTGATGAACCCATATTCATCATGATTTTCAGTCACCTTTTTGGTACCAATTCAATTCAATACTTTCAATTTCATCTCCTCAATCTCACAAAATGCAAGATTTCTTAATTGAATCAATTATCAAGATTATTAACTAGATTTATATTGATTTTGTCCAGGACTTGATGAGGATTAACCATCAACTAGAACTCACCAAAGATCCTTTCAACCTTGGTCTTGACCAAATAGTTTTGCCTTTTCAGTCTTGGTCAATCATTCTTTACCAAACGGTTTGCCCTAGCGGTCTACCCATTCAGTTTTGACCTCTTGATCTTATCCATTCACTCACATGGTCCTCCACCTACCACCTACCCAAACGGTCCCCAAGACCGTTTGGACCCAAGACCATTTGGAGCCAAGACCGATTGGATCCCATCGGTCTTCAAGATAGTTTGAACGATGAAGACCGTTTAGACCCAAGACCGTTTGGAGCCAAGGCCGATTGTATCCCATCAGTCTTCAAGACCATTTGAATAATGAAGACTGTTTGGACGCCAATGACCGTTTACATCTCAAGACCAATTGAAACCCATTGGACTTCAAGACCGTTTGGAAGTGAAGATTGATTGAAGCCAAGACCGTTTGGACCCAAGATCATTTGGACAACAGAGCATTCAAGATTGTATGGTGTCAAGACCATTTGAATATGTTCAGTCTTCAAGACCGTTTGGTCAACGGATACTCTCAAGACCGTTTGAACGATGATCGTTTGTTGAAGACCGTATGGTCATAGATCCGCAAGACCATTTGGATAGAGACTCAAGACCGATCAGAGATAGAGACACTAAAGCCAGATCCGTATGAAATACGAAACTGTTTGGCCATCAACTGGTCTCCAAGACCGGCTGGAGGGTACTAATCAAGACTGTTTTGATGAGAAACTCCAAACCATTTAAAGAGTTCATAGAAAAAATGTGAGGACCAAACCCAAGCCTATAAATAGGACCACAGGGGTCCTCATTTAGGGCATCGAACTGAGGATGTCGAGAGGCTGCCTAAATAAAGGCTCGGTCCACGTACATCCACACCATTTTTGAATTCACCTGCTCCTCTTGCCATGAGTAAGGAGGTCGAGAAGAGAAGGAAGGTGGAGAAGAAGGTCGCTCGGTCTGCCTTGGTGGTTCTTCCTCCTCGTCTAAGATCCACACTAACATGATGTAGAAGATTGCATCATCTTCACTGAGCTGTGACTACCTTCTGCTTCATGCTCATGGTGGAATCTTCCCTCTCTCTTATTATGCTTGTTCCTCACATCATGAGTGAGTAGTTCCTCTTCGCTGGGGTGTGGGGACTAGCCCCGCTACCCATGCTTTCATGTCTTTTCATTTAACAATTCAAGGCAATGTATATAACTTTTCATTTCATTGTTAATTGTTAATGTTTGTAAATTGATTACCTGCTTGCTTTCATCTTATTCTTCCCTATGTTGTGACAACTTTTATATATAGGGTAGAATGTTTATTAATGAGGTTGACTCCCAAACTAGAAATAGAATGGGATTCATTATGGTCATAAGTGTATGATCCGTGAGGGGATGAGCCATCTAGCCTATGGTGATGCTTCTATGACCTAAACATCCTTCAGGGAGAGCCACAACCTTAGTTGGATTTTGTATCTTCTTTGTTAATCATCGATGTTTTCTTGTAGATCAATCATCTGCTTACTTGTCGATTAGCATGGTTGACTCCTTGACGAGAACTTCTGATAGGATTCCTTGAGGTCGTAAGTGTGGGATCTATGAGGGGACAAGCCATCTAGCCTACAGTGACGCTTTTGTGTGCCTAAACATCTCGTAGGGAGGGCCACAGCCTTAGTTGGATTTTGTATCTTCAGAGCCGTAAGTATATGATTCGGATGGTGATGATACATCTGATGCTTAAGGTGATGATTGTGCAAACCTAACACCCGTATGGGGGGTTTCGCAGCAGCTCTATTTGGATAGTTATATCTTGCCTGGATGTTTGGATGTGTTTTCATGTATAGTGGTGGTGAAACCCAAGACCATCCCAGTGATTCTATATCATTAAACCAGATCCAACTTTAATTCTGCTCTTTACTTTCTTGCAATTAGTTTAATTAACCCCAAATCAACCAATCAATTTAAATATTAGTCTTACTTGAGCTAGATTCGACTAACAATGATTCTTAAAAATGTTCTCTTTTAGGATTCAGTCCTTAAGTATATTGCGATAAGACCTGTGGCAACACATCCCATTATCACACAAATAATGAGGTGTTACGCGAAAACGTGCGGAAATCACCATAACCACAGATTATGAAAACACAGGTTAATTAAAACCGACTACGGAAAACTGATAAACTGTGGAACTATTACTTTTCAATCCTCATCCTGCACAGAAACATGTCATATATATATACATCTACGAGATTTGATACATGTCCACAGCTCAAGAACAGTTGTTCATCCATCACATGAGTTCACCACCTATTCGTATACATAAAGGCCAACATCCGGCCAGCAGCAGGATATACAAACATCATCGATAGATCATCGTGAAACAACGTCAAAACATTGCCAAGGACCTGAGAGTACAGGGATGACTCTAAAGTTTACTACCAAACATCCAAAACAACAACATGTCCAACGCTTGCCTTCTACTGCTCCTCAAGCTGCTCGGCCGCAACACCACGACCACGACCACGTCTACCTCGACCACCTAAAAAGGGTGTAAACCAGCGGAGTGAGACAATTGAACAATTGTCCCAGTGGGAAACATAACTCCCCACCGCAACTACAGAACCTCAGCAAGATATACTATAACAACAGATATCTAATAACAGGTATAACAAGAGCAGTCTATATAAAACAGATTATTCTTACCGACAAGCTTACTCGCTATGCAAAAACATATAACCAGATATCTCAAGGAATATGATTAGAAAGATAAGTTGTATCCCTATGTAACATGATTTCCAGAACATGATATAATGTCACATGACCTGCCTATCAAGATTAGACATGTTATCACATAACCTGCAAGATATAGCGAAGATATTACACAAACAAGGCCTCAATCAATGTTTCATGTTTATCCTAAGCAATAAGTACTAAACGGCTGTATTACATATTATTATTCCCTAAGGATTTGAATCGTACCATTCAAATCCAACCTCTGGCTGCGAAGCCTCAGACTGGTGCCATACAAGGTCAATGGAAGAGCCGGACTACATGACCTCCCACCTCGTGGTCAGTACACGAGTACAACACAAGCAGGACCGCAGTCACATGCTGAAGTGGTCTAAGCCACAGGGTCAGCTCCATAGGCTACCCTCACTCTAGCCCGCCTTGGTACAGGTCTCGGCACTAGTAAAACTGAGCCACGGGCCTGTTCACCATGCTCTGAGCCATGAACGTATTCATGCTCTCCACATCACATGTCCTGATTCATGGGCCTGTTCACCATGCTCTATACACGTATCTGAGTCTGTAGCAGGATATTCACTATGCAGAACCTCAGCAAGATATACTATGAGTGAGACAATTGAACAATTGTCCCAGTGGGAAACATAACTCCCCACCGCAACTACAGAACCTCAGCAAGATATACTATAACAACAGATATCTAATAACAGATATAACAAGAGCAGTCTGTATAAAACAGATTATTCTTACCGACAAGATTACTCACTATGCAAAAGCATATAACCAGTTATCTCAAGGAATATGATTAGCAAGATAAGTTGTATCCCTATGTAACATGATTTCCAGAACAAGATATAATGTCACATAACCTGCCTATCAAGATTAGACATATTATCACATAACCTGCAAGATATAACGAAGATATTACACAAACAAGGCCTCAATCAATGTTTCGTGTTTATCCTAAGCAATAAGTACTAAATGGCTGTATTACGTATTATTATGCCCTGAGGATTTGAATCGTACCATTCAAATCCAACCTCTGGCTGCGAAGCCTCAGACTGGTGCCATACAAGGTCAATGGAAGAGCCAGACTCCACGACCTCCCACCTCGTGGTCAGTACACGAGAACAACACAAGCAGGACCGCAGTCACATGCTGAAGTGGTCTAAGCCACAGGGTCAGCGCCATAGGCTACCCTCACTCTAGCCCGCCTTGGTATAGGTCTCGACGCTAGTAAAACTGAGCCACGGGCCTGTTCACCGTGCTCTGAGCCATGAACATATTCATGCTCTCCACATCACATGTCCTGAGTCATGGGCCTGTTCACCATGCTCTATACGCGTATCTGAGTCTGTAACCGAAGTTACACTCTTACCTCCTTATTTTCAAGCTAGGAGCAACCTACACATATTCAACAATATGCGCTTCCAGGTTAACTCGTAGGAAAACCTGTTTCACCATCACCAAGTCCTGACGATGATGGGTCTATGGCTAGGGCAAACTACATGATATAATTCCACTATAATTAATTAGTATCTTTTAGATGGATTGCAACATTCAACCAGGTTATATAACATGCAAGATATAATAGGAAATAAAGAACATTATATTATTATTGAAACCTCATCAACCTGATCCATCACAAGGATCCGACATCACATGTTACCACCTGGCTTCTTGCCAACCATCCAGATCCATATCAGGGATCATCGTATATCATAGAATACCAAACCTTCATCATGTACTGTCACTACCTCTCAAGGCTCACATCATCATCATGGAACCAACACATTACATATATAATCTCATAGAACAAATATCAAGGTAATGTTACTCATCACATATGTCACATAGTCCCTTTCATGGCTACACATCATCTACATGGTTAGGATACACAATAACCATAGATTCAACACAAGGAATATGCTCACTATCACGACTTATTATTCAAGATAATCTATTTATCAATATTACACTATTTGATGATCAATCTTGTTAAGCACATCATACCATAATCATGCCTACCCTTATCTCAGGATTTATACAAACAGTCAAGGTATTCACTTTATATAACAATCATGTTGAGTATACAAAGAAACTACTATTGTTACCAAAATTATTACTATTACCATCCACTATCATCATTATTACCATTATGCAAGCTACTAGTGTAACTATCACCATTCTCATTTAATACTTAAGTACAAGGATTACTTCATGCATATCATTACTATCATTATTGCCATCATTATTATGATCAACATTATTACTATCATCTTCATTATTATTAACAAATAAGCATAAGGATCACATCATGTATCTTATCACCATTACCTTCCTCATTATCATCACTATGCTAAATATCATTGTTATGGTTTGCAAGGCATCATAATCATTGTTGTTATTACTAACAATACACCATCATAGTTTATTTCATAACATATGAGACCGTCACTATAGGATCACCTAACCCTCACTATAACCCTTCACGACCCTCACTAAAACTCACCAAGGCCTATCGGCCGACACATACACCAACCCTATTGGCCACCACCCAAGGGTGTTACCCGACATGGCTATCGGCCACCATGGGTATCAGCCAGAATAGATATCGCCCATCATACCAAGCATGTCTATCGGTCAGCACCAGCAACCCATCAAGAAACTAGGTCTATCGTCCAAGAGAAGGACAAGAACATAGCTCAACAAGGTATACAAACATATCGGCCAACCAAAGCTTAGCTCACCCTATCGCCCAACACATGGGCAGGGTATCGGCCAACCTCAAGAACTCACCATATAGTCCACCAAGGTACCCTATCATCCATCAAAGGGAGCACCCTATCGTCCAACACAAGGACAAAGGGAACCATGTCGTCCAACCTCAAGGATACCACTATGTCGCCCATCACAAGAACAAGGGTGTTGCCCAACACACCCAAACCAAGGGAGGATATCGCCCATCACCAAGGCAAGGGAAGATGTCGCCCAACACAGGTCATCTTCAACCTCCAACACAAGGAAAACCCTAAACCCTAGAGAGCAAGGTGCACAAAGGAACCCTAAACCCTAGAGGGGAATCGGCCACCAAAGGTACACAAGCAAGGTACAAAAGCAAAGAGCTAAGCTAAGCCATTAATCATGCAACAAGAACATAGCTAGAGGTAAAGAAGTTAGGGTTAAAAGCTATGCAACCCGCCTTAAGCTCCAAGCTCCAAGGAAGAAGATGCACTCCAAGGTCCCAAGCTATCGTCCACCAAGCTTCTCCAGGAACGTGTATCGGCCACCACTTCAACTCCAAGAGAGTGTATCGGACAACACAAGAAAGATGGAGAGGGATATCGTGCACTCAAGGTGGAGGGGAGACCAAAAGAGCAGAAGAGACTAAGGCAAGGAGAAGAGCTACATATATAGGAAGAAGGGGAGGAGAAACCAAGGTTCAACCATGCTATGTGTCGTCCACCCAAGGGACACCTGTCCTAGGGTTCAAGCTAACACATTAGCACAACAAGAGACACTTGTCCAATCTAGGCACCAAGTGTCACCAACCAAGGTCAAGCCACATGGGCGACACAAGCAAGAACTCCTGCTGGGCGACACAAACAGGCTACTGGGTGACACACCAAGGTGTTGGACGACACAAGACCATCTTGGACGACACACACACCCCCTAGGTCGACACAAACTCACCTTGGATGACACAAGGCAAGCCATGGCCGACACAAGGCTCAAACAAGCCCAAACAACACATCTCAAAGCCCAGACAAGCTCAACTCAGGCCCAAAGAACTCAAACAACTAGCCAAAGCCTTCCTCCCCACCCTAGAGGAAGCAAAGAGGGGAAAACATCTCACAAGATGACCAACTTGCATACAAAACCCTAAACTTGGGTTATTTGCAAGTAGCCCCTCGAACTCTCAACAAAGCATAACAAAACCCTAATCACCACTAAAGGTGATTAGCAAGCATCAAACCACCAAGGTTAAGCAAAACAATCAGGGTAAACCCTAAACGCAGGTTAGGGTCCTTACAAGACCCATCCACTTGCGGGTGGTATTATTGCACAAGGTTTTGGTTAAAATCTGGGGATCTCAATACCAAGTGAATTTGTTAGTGCAATAATATTCCACGTCAAATTCTGGCACTATTGTTGGGGACAACGGAATCAGTTCGTCAACTGTAGATCTTTTGAGGCTCAGCTAGGATTTTTCTTTTTCTTTTGATATAATTGATCACCCACTTGAATTTGGTTCTACTCCATCACTCTTACTTCAGGTACCCCCAAAGCATAGTGTATGCATTGTTTGAGCAATCCCAGACTCACTACGAGCTTTGATCCTGAGATAGACAGAACCTTCCATCGTCAGAATAGAGATAACCAAGCAAGAATGGCTCAAGAGGAGGAAATAACCCGAAGGGTAGCTCAAGCCCTTGATTCACAAGGAGATAGGCTTATGCTAGAGGCATGAGCTATAGTTGAAACAGAGATCCAAGAAGCACAAGCAGCATCATAAGTAGCAGAACTGCAAAAAGACCTTAGGGAGTTCTCCATCCCTAAAGCTACTGGCATTCATCACCCAGTACAACCTTCTCCTATCAACGCTCCCAATTTTGACATTAGGGCACATTGGATCACCCTACTTCAAAACAACCCATTCAATGGTAAACAAGGAGAAGATAGTTAGGAACATCTTCTGAGGTTTATCGATCTATGTGCTATGACAAAGAAATATGGAGTCTCAGACGATGCCATTCAACTCCGTCTCTTCAAATCTTCTCTCGCTGATAGAGCTATAACTGGTACCCTCTTTGCAATGTGAACCTATCACTACTTGGGAACAACTTCAAAATGTTTTTATGGAAAAATTATGCTCTCCTTCTCTCACCTATGAAATTAGGGGTCGAATAACAATGTTCACTCAAGCCCCTGGAGAAACCCTTGTTGACGCATGGAAAAGATACAAAGAGCTTCTACGCAAGTGTCCACATCATGGAACTCTTAAGAATCAACTCAATGAGATTTTCTATAGGGGTGTGGATGACGATATCAAGAGGTTTCTAGACTCCTCATTTGGAGATAACTTCATGCGTCAGAGTTATGACAATGCATGGAAGGTTGTCACCCTTAGAGCTGAAAATCAAGAAAATTAGGGTAGATCTGTAGGCAAAGGAGTGTTGAAAGTAGCTATGACTGAAGCTATTCCTGAGTTCAAGTCTATCATTGAAACGCTCAAACTCGTAGTTTCCAAGAAAGATCATATCGAATCATCCCTTTCTGCCTATGATAGAGGACATCCACTCCCTCAACAACAAGAACATATCAAGTCAGCCTCATTGTTCTATGAAGCATGTAAAGGCACTAATCATTCTACCTTATCATGCAATGTTCTCTATGATGTTGTTTTAAGAAAAGTCAATGGACAAGGAGATAATGGCCACATGGACAGATTGAGTGTCGTGAACACTATCCCTAGTCAAAGATACTACAATCCAAGTCAGAACAGGAACCATCCCAGTTTTCAATATGGAAACCCTTTAGGAGCGGTGAACTCGCATCAACTTGGTTCATATAACCAACAAAAAAATTTAAGGATTCAGGGAAACTATAAGGGAAATTTTCAAAATAGGAACTTCAACAGCTATCAGAACAACTCTCATTTTCAGAATCTCAACTAGGTCCCCTATCAACCATAGGGGCAGCAATCCTATCCCATCCCTCCTGATGACAAGATAACGACCACTGAGAAAATGTTTCAATCGTAACAAACATTGATAGCTAGCCATCAAACTATGATAGCTAACCAGCAAGCCCATCAGAAGGTTGTTGAATCTCAATTAGCTCAACTCGCAACTAGTATGAAACCACCTGCTGGAGCTTTTATCGGTCAACTGGAGAACAACCTTAAACATCTTGAGTAGTTGAAGGTTGTTATGACTCGTTCTATTAATGTATATCCTGACCCTCCTACCAAGACACCAGTGGTTGTCATAGATGAACAAGACTAGGTGAATGATCAAGTTGACGAAGAACCTGAATCTATTCCGAAGGAGCAGCCAAGAAATGACAAGTCAGATAAAGAAAATTCTATGAAACCTACTACAGAAGAGGAAGGAGTAACCCTAGAACCTATTCCCTATATACAAGCCTCATATACCTTTCCCTGCTCATTTAAGGCAAACCTAGTTGGATACTTGTTTCAACAAGTTCAAGGAAGCCATGAAAAAGCTTCATGTTGATATACCCTTCCTGGATGCACTAGATGAGATACCAACCTGGACGAAGTATTTGAAGTCACTTCTCACAAGGAAATATATAACTGAAGAGTATAAGACAGTCAAGTTGGCAACAACTACTTCAGATATCATCCAAAGTAAGATGCCCAAGAAGCAAAAAGATCCAAGATCTTTTGGGATTTCTTCCCATATCAGTGATTCTTCTTGCAAGAAAGGATTGGCTGATCTTCGTTCTAGCATTTTCATCATGCCACTTACCCTCTGCAAAAGGCTAGGATGTGCTGAACTTCTCCCAACTGGCATGACCATATAACTTGCAGACAACACTGTGACTCTACCTTTAGGAATCATTGAGGATGTCCCTGTCAAGGTAGGAAAAGATTGCTATGTTCCATGTGATTTCATCATCATGGACATAAAGGAATACACTAGATACCCTCTCATATTTGGACGTCCATTCCTCGCCACTGCAAGAGATCTAATTGATGTTTAAGCAGGAACTTTGTTGCTCATATTAGGTAAAGAAACTCTCAAGTTCAAAGTTTTTGAAAGTATGCAAAGACCAAGCATGCAAGAAGAAGTATATTTGATTGAGTGCATAGAGAAGATGTCACTTCTCACACAAGAGGATTATAAACAAGAAGATCCCTTAAGGATGACCCTTACTAATCCAAATGCATAAAGTTCAGCTGACGAACAAGTGAAAAGTTATGTTTTCCACCTCAATACTGCTGAAGAAGATCCTAAAGCTAAGATTGAGGAACTAAAAACTATGGATGCTACCAAAGAATCATGTGAGAAACAACAAGCTCCTGAAATGAAACTCCTAGCCGAAGGATTGAAGTATGCATTTCTAGATGACCTCAAAGTCTGCCTAGTCATCATAAATTTAGATCTAATGGCAGAACAAGAAGATAAACTCTTGACGGAATTAAAGGAAAGAAGAAAAGCCATTGGCTACAAGATGAGTGATCTCACCGGGGTCAGTCAAGCACTGTGCATGCATAAAATGCCCATGATGGAAGAATACAAGCCAACAGTTGAACATCAAAAGAAGCTTAATCCAAATATGAAAGAAGTTGTCCACCTTGAAGTTATAAAATTACTCAAGATGAGAATTATCTATCCTATCTCCGATTCACCATGTGTAAGTCTTGTGCACGTTGTCCCAAGGAAGGGTGGAACTACAGTGATACAAAATGAAGATAATAAACTCATCCCCACTCGAACAGTCACTGGGTGGAGGATGTGTATTGATTATAGGAAGTTGAATGAGGCGACATGAAAGGATCATTTCGCAATGCCTTTTCTTGATCAAATCTTAGAATGGTTGTCTCATCAAGAATATTTCTACTATCTCGATGGTTACTCTGGGTTCTATCAAATTCCTATACATCTAGATGACGAAGAGAAAATGACCTTTACTTTCCCATTTGGAACATATGCCTTTAGAAGGATGTCGTTTAGTCTATGTAATGTGCCTACAACCTTCAAACGTTGCATTGCAGCTATATTCACTGGTCTCACTGAATCTATCATTGAAATTTTCATGGATGATTTTTCCATACATGGAGATTCATACGACTCATGCCTAAAGCACCTCTCCCTTGTACATAAATGGTGTGAAGAAGCACATCTTGTGTTGAACTGGGAGAAGTGTCACTTTATGGTAAAGGAAGACGTAGTTCTTGGCCATAGAGTCAGCAGTAGAGGTATCGAAGTAGATAGAGAGAAGATCGACGTGATATCCAAGCTTGCCATTCCCACAAATGTAAGGGAGGTTCGTGCATTCCTAGGTCATGCAGGCTTTTACAGACGATTTATAAAATATTTCTCCAAGATAACCAAGCCGATGATGAATTTATTACTAAAGGATGTTGAGTTCAATTTTGACGAAGAATGTATTAAAAGTTTCAACCATCTAAAGCATGCTCTTACAACAACACCCATCATCAGAGCCCCCGATTGGGATTTCCCATTTGAAATTATGTGTGATGCCAGTGATTATGTTGTGGGTGTTGTTTTGGGAAAACGTATAAAAAAGAAACATTATATGATCTACTATGCTTCGAAAACCCTCGACAAAGCTCAGAGGAATTATGCAACTACCGAGAAGGAACTCCTGGAAGTCATGTATGCCTTTGACAAGTTCAGATCCTATCTCATTGGTTCAAAAGTCATTGTCTACACAGATCATGCCACTATTTGTTACCTCCTAGCAAACAAAGATGCAAATCCCAGGTTGATTAGATGGATTATCCTCCTTCAAGAATTTGATCTAGAGATAAGAGATAAAAGGGTACGGAGAATGTTGTGGTAGACCACCTCAGTCGCATCCACACCTTCGAAACCGAAAAGATCTAAATTTAACGATTTTCTTCCGGATGACCAACTAATGAATGTTTCAGAAGCTACCCCTTGGTACTCAGACTATGTGAACTACCTCACCGCTGGTACCATCCATCCTAAATGCACCAGAAATGCACAGAAGAAATTCATGCATGATGCGAAGAAGTATCACTAGGATGAGTCGTACCTCTTCAAGCTCTGTGTTGATGGCTTCTATAGACATTATATCACTGAAGAAGAAGATCAACTTATTTTAGAGCAATGTCACTCAGGCCCAGTTGAAGGCCATATGAGTTCTAAGAAAATAGCTTTGAAGATTTTGCAAGGTGGATTCTTTTGGCCAACCATATCCAAAGATTCCTACGAATTTGTTCTATCATGTGACAAATGTCAAAGAACGGGTAACTTAACAAAGAGAGATGACATGTCATTAAAGTTGTGGCAAGAAGTTGAGATATTTGATGTTTAGGGTGTGGACTACATGGGTCCATTGCCATCATCAAATGGATTTTCCTACATCCTAGTGGCGGTGGATTACATCTCAAAATGGGTTGAAGCCATACCAACCATCACTAGTGATTTGAAACCTATCATCAAATTATTCAAGGATATTATTTTTCCCCATTTCAGAGTACCGCACACTGTGAGATCCGAAGGAGGGTCCCATATCCTAGAAAGAAGTTTTGAAGTATTTCTAAGGAAATATGGTGTAACACACAAGGTAGCCTCGCCCTACCATCCACTAACTAGTGGACAGAAAGAGGTTTCTAACCATCAACTCAAGGGTATTTTAGAAAAGACACTAGGCCGCAATCAAAAAGACTGGTCAGTAAAAATCAATGACTCATTGTGGGCCTACCAAACTGCTTTTAAGACTCCCCTTAGAACTACACCTTTTTTATTAATATATGGAAAGTGTTGCCACCTATCGGTTGAACATGAACAAAAAGCATGGTGGGAAATAAAACAACTCAATTTTGATATGAATAAAAAGTAGGCCAAGCCAGCATTTTGCAACTCCAAGAGCTGGAAGAACTCTGGATGACAGCTTATGAAAATGTATGAATCTACAAAGAACACACAACATTTTGGCACGATGGCCACCAGAAAAGAAAGGATATACAAGTAGGAGACCAAGTCCTTCTGTTCAACTCAAGACTGAGGTTATTCCCAGGGAAACTCCGTTCTCACTGGACTGGACCTTACATTATCAAGAATATCTACCCACATGGTGCTCTCTCCTTATGGAGTGAATAGTTAGGCCATTTTGTGGCAAATGGATAACACGTGAAGAGATACTTCATCCCAGCAAATACTAGCACTAAAGAATTCAAAAAACTATCCAAACCAACATATCTACTAGAAAGTTGAAGGAATCATGTCGAGCCATCAACATAAAACAAAGGCGCTTGTCGGGAGGCAACCCGATCAATAAATTTGTTTTTACTTTTAATTTCAAATTAGAATGGTTCTCTAATTTTGTTTTTACCTTTTAGATAATTTCACACTAAAATAAAAATCATATCGTGAGATGTTGTCTTTCGTTTTGATTGGTTTTCATTTTTGAGATTTTCATATGGAGGGTGCACGCTGATTGGAACGCAACCACATCTAGTGGTCCGACCAGCATGAATTTTCCCCGCCATCTCAGATTTAGAGTTTGCTCAGGATGAGCAAATTTTTAAGTTTAGGGTGGACGGTGGGTGGTACGTATTTTACTTTCCACCTACACCCATCTATTTCAGACTTAAGATTTCATCGTTGAATTTTTGACAAAAATTTATAGTTTTTTTTAAAAAGTTTTTCAAAGAAATTGAAAAGATACTGGATGAAGTTTTGACACTTTTGAATCTTTATACCCTCCTTATTCCAAGAAAATCCTTAAGAGGACCTGTTACAACCCCAATTTCTGGGTTCAATTGGTGAGAAATGCAATTTCTCATATTAAGGATAATTGAACAAAGAATGGTATAATTTGTTTTGAATACATGGATTTTGTTTACAATAGCCTTGATATCTGTGTTGAGGGCTTTATTGGCTATTGGGCCCAAATAACAAAGAAAATTCAATTAGTAATGAATAATTGAATATTTGAGAAAAGAATAATGTGGAAACCTCTAGAAGGCAAATCCAAAGAGGATTTCGTGCCTCTTGGGTTCCTTGGGTGCCAAGGAGTCCAAAGTTGCATAAAGAGGAAATAAGAAAACAAATGTTTAATTAAGTATTTCTTTAATAAGAAAGAGATTGAAAATAATGTTAAAATGTTGGAAATAAGTGGGAAAATGTGTAATTAGGAGATCCTTTGTGGAATTTCGTATCCCAAGGATTCCTAATGATAAAAGGAATACCAATGAGGAAAATAAAAGAGGAAAGAAAGAGAAAATGCCAAATTTGCAAAATAAAAGATAATGGGACTACATAATTAATGGAATTATGTGATTTTAGTAAAAAGGATTATTTCCAACTTGAGGAGAATATAATTTCATGCCAAGGAATTAAAAAGAAACCATAAATTAAATAAGAGAAAGGGAATTCTGAATTTCCTAATATCCATATAATAGAATATAACCATGGATAGAGAGAGAGAATATTAGTTCTCCTAGGAAGAATTGACTTCCTACTTGGAAAAGGACTCTCAGTTTTGTAAATAGCCGACCTAGGGCTTCTGTAATCACCCCTATATAAAGGGGAGACCCTTTGGTTCAAGCCCAAAAGAATCCCATGTTTCTTTTCTTCTTCTTCCTCGTTTCCGTCCTTAAACCCTAACTGTGTGAAACAAGGCGACTAAGAAGCAAATGGGTGCTAAGGATGGTCTGCGTTGGGAGCCCCATACCCCACGTTGTTGGAGGAAGGGTCAGCCCTCGTCCTTAGACCCTAGCCAAGGTGCAGCAGCAGTCGCACGTCTGTAAAGGCTGTTGCACGTCACGGGCCAAAGGAGCGGACATACGGCGAGGTTGGATGCGATAGAGGCACCTATGGGTGCGCAACATGGAGTCGGAGGCATGGGCACCACCTCTGGAGGTCGTTGGGAGCCAGGAGGGAGAGGAGAAGCTTCGCAAATCTCGTCTAGGGCGGCTGGTCGCGCTGTTGCAAGGAAGAAGACGACTTGTGGGTCGTTTGGATGAAAGTGCCCCTGCGTGTTTTTAAAATCCAGCAACTTACCCGAGGGTAATAATGTAATTTGGTTATAATTCCTAATGAGTTGAGTTGCATGGCAAGGAGCGACGTGGCGTCTCCTAATTGGCCCAGGTACAGTTTTATTGTGAAATTCATATCTATTTAATCGTAACTCCGATTAGGACAAGTAATATATGAAAATTTATCCTCAGAACAAGAGGAATACAAAGAAATTATGTTTAAAGCCTAATTTTTCATGCTATTCAAAAAGTAGGGTAAGTTATCAACTTTAATAAATTAAAGATTAAGAAACCCTATTTTGATATGATTGACGTGTTTAATAGGGTTTAATGGATCATTAGAGTTGATGTTAACCTGTTAAATGTAAAAAGATACATTATGTTCAAAAAGGAAGAACTTTGCACATGATTAGTCTAATTTAGAGTTTATATGCTTGAAATTGGAAAAGTGCATAAAGTTATAATCTTTAATGATTTAATTAAGGAAAAACCCTTAGATTTGATGATAGATGGACTTAAAGATGTTATTTGGATAATTCAAGCTGATATTAACCTATTGTTAATAAAAGTGAAAATAGGATCTAAAAAGATGATCTTTTTATATATTCGGCTTAATTTAGGGTTTAGTGCATGAGTATGCATTAATAAGTTTGAAAACCCTAATTTAGATGAATATGTTTTTTAATTGGTTTAATTGATCAAATCCATGAATAAATAGGGATATGATGATCCTAAGTCAATTTGAGACTATTAAAAATGGATAGTTGAGCAATTAAGGTTCATATAAATGGAAATGAGTATTTTAGGGTTTGTTAACCTAAAAGGGATAAAGTTTGAGAAATTGATCTAAGAAACCCTAATGAATATTAATGAAATCTTAATGCGGATTAGAAACCCTAGAAAGAGAATCCAAGTCAATAAAGTAGATTCTTGATAAAGTGTGTAATAAATAGAGTACATATTCTTTTCAGGAATTATGTGATGATTGAATTACTTGTTTGGATCTGTTGATTGGCGTGATTGTATATACATGAAGTATATGTTGAATAATCGGCATGACTCAACAAATCAGGTATGTGGTTACGATTATGAATAACCGCTTTAGGTTTTCCGATGTATTCCCGGATGTTTAATCGCATTGAATGCAACTAAACTATTTGGATGTTCATAATGCAATTATAAAGTGACTATGACCATATTTCTAGCTCAGATCCTGGTCCCCTCTGTGTCATAATGGTTGACTCAGTACATGGCTACCTAGAGGGTAGGTCCATCAGGTCATGAATGACTTAGTATATGGCTGCCTAGAGGGTAGGTCCATCAAGTCACCTTTACAGAGGTACCATATAAGTCCTTACAGAGACAACACAGAGTTGTGGATAGGTATAGATTGAGTAGTTTGGCTTAAAACGTAATCTTGATTGTTAAATGATTAATTGAGTGATTATATTGTTAACATAGTTGAACATTATCTGTTTCCTCCACATACCAGCTTCGGCTGATCGACGTTTTGTTTGTCGGCATTTTAGGTACAATGAAAAGAACAAACAGTAAAGTGGCACATGTGGTACTAAATGAGAATTAAAGTGCAAAGGAGGATTAGATAGATTAGTATCTGTGTGGATAGAAATTTAGAAATCCAAGTTTTCAAAAAGGTATGCAAAAATTTATTTTCTTACAGCTTTCAGTATAGTATGTTAAAATTTGATAATTATTCTTCGTTAATTGCCGAACCTTTGATCCAGAAGTCATAGGTGCGGCTTTGACCTCTCGGTCTCCCTTAATTGGGGGTTATCGGGAGGTGGGGTCGTAACATTTGGTATCAGAGCGTAGGTTCCTCAGTTAACCATTGATAATTATTAAATTTTACAAACTGCATAGAACCTAAGGGAGTTATTAGAGGATTATCCGAAAGACGGAGGTGTCTAGAAAAGGATCACCACCAGGGTTTGGCAATATTTTCCTCCACATTGCTAGTCGGAATACGAGGACTCCCAGATCCGTGTGACTGCCTGGCCAAAGTCTTAAGGTATGAATCGAAATAAGATACCTTTAGGACTTCTCATCTTATTCATCCCTTCTCACCACAAAATTATGATAAGGACCTAAAGGATTTGGGTTTTCTTTCTTCTCCTCACCCTCTTGAGGTATGATTAATAAGGTTTAAGAAATCCTCCACCAAATTAATGAAAGGCATGTAAATAAGATGTCATGGACATAAGATTAATAGAGTAAGCGCAAATTAAAGAATAGATACATGCTTAGGTCGTATGACATAAGTTGTCATGTCCTCAGCATAGACCTAAGAGTAGACCTTCTTGTCAGGAGGATAAGTTAGTCTTGGAGATAGAGATCTCCATTGCAAGTAGAGACTTGGCACGTCCTCTGAGGATGATGCTAACCCTAACCCTAAGTGAAGGTTAGAGAGAGATGAGTTGGACCAGGGGTTTGAAAGGACATGCCTTTGGGATGCCATAGGACCCATGGGTGACCTAACACCTTTGGCAACCCAACCCTGGGAAGGGTCGTGCATGTTAGGGTAAAGGATAGCTCCTTAGATGATGATGTTAGTGAAGGACCATAGAAACCCTATGGGCTTGTGCAAGTAGGGCATAGCTGGCACCTAGGGCACGCTATGGTGCTGACAGTAGGATGAAACCCTGGATGAGGAATCATGAGGGAGCACAAAGGGTTATGGATGATCTTGAGCAACCATAAGCTCGAACCTAAGCTTCACCCATGTAGAGCATGCTTTCGAGGTTGATCCTTCATGAAGAAAGGACCTCTAATGGTGAGGTTGGTTGTAGGGTTAGCTCTAGAGAGAGAGAAAGAAACCCCTCCAAGAAGGTCATAAACCTAGACCCCGACATATGAGGAACAGTGAAGAGTTGAGGCTGATGCGACCTAAATGGATGATAGTGGTTGCCTCATGATCGATCTGTGAAAGTTGTTGATAACTTGGTTGCCTTTAGAGGGACCAAACCCTAGAGAAAAGATGAAGCTTATGGTACCTACGTGCCTATGGTATAGGTGTTTACCTTCCGAGGTAGGAAGAAGAGCTCTTTAGACCTAGAAAGGTTTAGTAGCAGGTTATGAGGTCTTGTACCTTGTTGGTTTTCCTTAAGGAGGACCCAATTCTAAGTGTTGCTCGAGTTGAAGGATGACAAGAAGTGTATGGCATGCCTTTTGCATGCTTGGTTCGTAGTTAAGAGATAGAACATGCAGTTGGACACCTAAAAGTGAACCTAGGGTTCCTAGGCCTAAGAGGGGAAGTGGTGTACCTAAGGCTCATGATGAGAAGTTGAGTTCCTATAGAAGCAAGCATGGTACTCCTCATGTATAGAGGAAAGAGAACCCCTTAAGTTTAAGGTGTGTTTGATGAACCCCTCATATCTAGGTTGATGATAAAGAAAGGTATGGACTTGATCCAACATTGAGGAAAGAGGATAAATATGACCTAGCATGGTTCGGTAGGTGATCTGCTTGTGCCTTATTAGCCTGGTAGGGTTAAGTAGGCTCATGTGGATGTAAACCCTAGACCTAAGAGCTTTTGTGACTTTGTTGTCAAGAGATAGTTTTCCTCCCATCTTGAGAAGCTAAGTGAAAAGTACATGGTATGAGTATGAACCTGTAGACCCATAGATATCCATATCTATTTGCATATGAATGTGTTACCATGGAGGTAACCGGTATGGGGGCTTGACCAGGGTAGGCAGGTTGCCATGATCCCTATGAAAGGATGAGAGCCAGCCCATGAATGCAGAAAGAGAGATGATGAAGACTTGGGTAAGGTTCTAAGTGAACATGTACTATTGTGGTGAATCCTAAGTCTATCTTAGGGTCAGGTAGGGATAAGATCGATGAAAGTAGGAGTTGCCTAATTCCCTAGTTGCACATGACCATAGGGTCGGGAGGTAACAACTATCATTGTCTGAGGGCCATGGGTTAGGAGATTGATCACCTTCATGAACTCGTGGGACCCAAAGGGCAGATGAGTAGGGCACTCTCTTGATGCATGAGGGATGACCCCAAAAGAGTCGGTACCCTATAGACCTAGAGGAGATGACCAAGGATATAAACCTCAGTAGGTTCAAGACTTGTTTGATATCATGATGTCTGTGATGAAGAGACATATGTGGCACGTTCTAACTTAGATGTAAAGGTGTATTGGCAAGGTGGGATGTACCATCTCTACTCTTGGAACAGGAAGAACCCTGTATTTGGACTACAGCCAAATGCTTATTTCCTCTTGTTATGGGGGTGAGAGATAGGACATTAGGCATGCCATACACCAAGGATAAGAGATGATGTAGGTTGGAACGTTGCCACAAGGAATGGGGATAGAGAAGATAACTTACCCTGGTAAAGTGAATGATACATGGATGGTTTGTAAACACCAAGATGAATGAGGTAGTCACCTTATGAGGATGTTTTTATCATGAACTATGTAGAACTTACAAGTTATACCAGGTTGAGTTTGATCACCATGATGATGAAATCAGAGAGTGTTCGTAATGAAAATAGACATAGAATTTGAGGTGAAATTATAAGTGAAATACATGGAAGTGTATGTCTTCAATGTTACCTAATACCTAAGAATGTGAAGTGGTAATGGAGGCACTGGTTGAGATACATCTGACTTGTTTGAAGAGGTTGTTTGGCTAACCCTAAGTTTGGAAAGGAGAGGTGTTTGGACAACACTCAGATGTAACAAGGTACGTTGAAAAGTTAAGAGTTGTTTGGTTAGCCAGTCTAGTCCTTGATACGATGAAAGGATGGTGGTAGAACCTGAAGTGCACCTCTTTGGAAAAGAAAGTGATGAAACCCCAATTAAATGGTTTAGGGTTTTTGAGGTGTTGTTATTGAAGAATAATGACATACATGAGATCATGATCACCATACACTGTGGTACTACCAAGATAATGAGTGACAGTAGTACTTTAGATGCCTAAGAAGAGGTTGCACGTGGCATGTGGCCATGCAAGCCAGGAGGTAAAGGACGAACACCAGTACCCCAGTGCATTGTTATAAAGGATAAAAGTCCCCGAAAGAGAAAGGGAGTTCATCACAATGGGTGTTGTAAGTCTCTCCTAAATCAAGGAAGGTTGAGATGCAATATGGGTTATGATGGATCGCCTTACCTAAATGACATGAGAAAGAAAGAGTTCTGTCAAGGGACCGATTTGGTTGAACTACCCATGAGAGAGATGGTTCAACTACACCAGGATGCAAGTTCAAAGGTTCTTGAGTTTGACCTAAAGGTTCACTTCCATAAAGTGGAAGTAGGTACATGAAGAACTCAATGTTAGTATAGTTTATCACCCCTAACTATGGTTAGTATGATCCAGACTAAAGGGTCTGATGAGGGCATGTGTGCTCGTTCAGGGTGATATCTAGAGACAATTCTTGTCCTATGAAAGATGTGACAATGACCACCATAGCCAGTATCAGGTTTTATAAGAAGCTCTGTAAGAGAGGTTGTGTCGGTCACCACTTTAGTAAGGTGATGTTGGTGAAAGGACCACATGATGGTTAGGGAAGGACCACGTGATGGTTAGAAAAGGACCGCAATGTGTGGAGATAAAGTTGCTTTGATCGTGCAATGGCTGAAAGGAGCCTAGAGATGATAACAGTCGTGAGCAGATGCAAAGTAGACTAACATGCAGTCCACTGTGGGAGAATATGTGAAAATCCGACCCCTCTAAGTTATAGCTAAGAGAGCTAAGTCCCTGATGCATGGGTTCTTTTGATATGGTTTGGTGGAGAAGGTTAAGTTTGACCTTACCCCTCAGGATAAAGTAATGTGTGATGGGTTCCATGTGTCCAGTTTAGAGCATTATGTGAGGTACCCCGACCATGTGCTGAGCAATGAACCTAGTGAGCCCCAAGGCAGGCTGAAATGGCCTGAGTCACCTGTGTAGTTTATAGACGCCAGGATGAAAGAACTTAGAGAAAAGAATATGTGATGATAAAGGTTCTTTGGAAACGCCATGAGTACGACAAAGCCACATAGGGGCCAATGATGGACATGGAAAGTCTTATCCTGAATTGATTGTTTATTGGCTTGATAGAATTTTGAGGACAAAATTCCTATAAGAGGGGAAGGATGATACAACCCCAATTTCTGGGTTCAATTGGTGAGAAATGCAATTTCTCATATTGAGGATAATTGAACAAAGAATGGTATAATTTGTTTTGAATACATGGATTTTGTTTACAATAGCCTTGATGTCTGTGTTGCGGGCTTTATTGGCTATTGGGCCCAAATAACAAAGAAAATTCAATTAGTAATGAATAATTGAATATTTGAGAAAAGAATAATGTGGAAACCTCTAGAAGGAAAATCCAAAGATGATTTCATGCCTCTTGGGTTCCTTGGGTGCCAAGGAGTCCAAAGTTGCATAAAGAGGCAATAAGAAAAGAAAAGTTTAATTAACTATTTCTTTAATAAGAAAGAGATTGAAAATAATGTTAAAATGTTGGAAATAAGTGGGAAAAGGTGTAATTAGGAGATCATTTGTGGAATTTCGTATCCAAAGGATTCCTAATGATAAAAGGAATACCAATGAGGAAAATAAAAGAGGAAAGAAAGAGAAAATGCCAAATTTGCAAAATAAAAGATAATGGGACTACATAATTAATGGAATTATGTGATTTTAGTAAAAAGGAGTATTTCTTACTTGAGGAGAATATAATTTCATGCCAAGGAATTAAAAAGCAACCATAAATTAAATAAGGGAAAGGGAATTTCGAATTTCCTAATATCCATATTATATAATATAACCATGGATAGAGAGAGAGATAGAATATTAGTTCTCCTAGGAAGAATTGACTTCCTACTTGGAAAAGGACTCTCGGTTTTGTAAATAGCCGACCTAGGGCTTCTGTAATCACCCCTATATAAAGGGGAGACCCTTTGGTTCGAGCCCAAAAGAATCCCATGTTTCTTTTCTTCTTCTTCCTTGTTTCCGTCCTTAAACCCTAACCGTGTGAAACAAGACGACTAAGAAGCAACTGGGTGCTAAGGATGGTCTGCGTTGGGAGCCCCAAACCCCACGTTGTTGGAGGAAGGGTCAGCCCTCGTCCTTAGACCCTAGCCAAGGTGCAGCAGCGGCCACACATCTGCAAAGGCTGTTGCACGTCGCGGGCCAAAGGAGCGGACATACGGCGAAGTTGGCTGCGATAGAGGCACCTATGGGTGCGCAACATGGATTCAGAGGCATGGGCACCACCTTCGTAGGTCGTTGGGAGCCAGGAGGGAGAGGAGAAGCTTCACAAATCTCGTCTAGGGCGGTTGGTCGCACCGTTGTAAGGAAGAAGACGACATGTGGGTCATCTGGACGAAAGTGCCCCTCTGCGTTTTTAAAAGCCAGCAACATACCCGAGGGTAATAATGTAATTTGGTTATAATTCCTAATGAGCCGAGTTGCATGGCAAGGAGCGACGTGGCATCTCCTGATTGGCCCATGTATAGTTTTATTATGAAATTCATATCTATTTAACCGTAACTCCGATTAGGACAAGTAATATATGAAAATTTATCCTTAGAACGAGAGGAATACAAAGAAATTATGTTTAAAGCCTAATTTTGCATGCTATTCAAAAAGTAGGGTAAGTTATCAACTTTAATAAATTAAAGATTAAGAAACCCTATTTTGATATGATTAACGTGTTTAATAGGGTTTAATGGATCATTAGAGTTGATGTTAACCTGTTAAATGTAAAAAGATACATTATGTTCAAAAAGGAAGAACTTTGCATATGATTAATCTAATTTAGAGTTTATATGCTTGAAATTGGAAAAGTGCATAAAGTTATAATCTTTAATGATTTAATTAAGGAAAAACCCTTAGATTTGATGATAGATGGACTTAATGATGTTATTTGGATAATTCAAGCTGATATTAACCTATTGTTAATAAAAGTGAAAATAGGATATAAAAAGATGATCTTTTTATATATTTGGCTTAATTTAGGGTTTAGTGCATGAGTATGCATTAATGAGTTTGAAAAACCTAATTTAGGTGAATATGTCTTTTAATTGGTTTAATTGATCAAATCCATGAATAAATAGGGTTATGATGATCCTAAGTCAATTTGAGACTATTAAAAATGGATAGGTGAGAAATTAAGGTTCATATAAATGGAAAAGAGTATTTTAGGGTTTGTTAACCTAAAAGGGATAAAGTTTGAGAAATTGATCTAAGAAACGCTAATGAATATTAATGAAATCTTAATGCGGATTAGAAACCCTAGAAAGAGAATCCAAGTCAATAAAGTAGATTCTTGATAAAGTGTGTAATAAATAGAGTACATATTCTTTTCAGGAATTATGTGATGATTGAATTACTTGCTTGGATCTGTTGATTGGCGTGATTGTATATACATGAAGTATATGTTGAATAATCTGCATGACTCAACAAATCAGGTATGTGGTTACAATTATGAATAACCGCTTTAGGTTTTCCAATGGATTCCCGTATGTTTAATAGCATTGAATGCAACTAAACTGTTTGGATGTTCATATTGCAATTATAAAGTGACTATGACTATCACATAATGTATATGCCTTCTAGCTCAGATCCTGGTCCCCTCTGTGTCATAATGGCTGACCCAGTACATGGCTACCTAGAGGGTAGGTCCATCAGGTCATGAATGACTTAGTATATGGCTGCCTAGAGGGTAGGTCCATCAAGTCACCTTTACAGAGGTACCATATAAGTCCTTATAGGGACAACACAGAGTTGTGGATAGGTATGGATTGAGTAGTTTGGCTTAAAAAATAATCTTGATTGTTAAATGATTAATTGAGTGATTATATTGTTAACATAGTTGAACATTATCTGTTTCCTCCACATACCAGCTTCGGCTGACCGACGTTTTGTTTGTCGGCGTTTTAGGTACAATGAAAAGAACAAACAGTAAAGTGGCACATGTGGTACTAAATGAGAATTAAAGTGCAAAGGAGGATTAGATAGATTAGTATCTGTGTGGATAGAAATTTAGAAATCCAAGTTTTCAAAAAGGTATGCAAAAATTTATTTTCTTACAGCTTTCAGTATAGTATGTTAAAATTTGATAATTATTCTTGATTAATTGCCGAACCTTTGATCCGAAAGTCATAGGTGCGGCTTCGACCTCTCGGTCTCCCTTAATTGGGGGTTATCGGGAGGTGGGGTCGTAACAGGACCACCTTTTCAAACTAGCCTTTTGATTGAAATCATCATGTGAAGCTTTTGAATCCTAACATCATGATCTTTATGCAAAAATGGCAAATGTCTATCGAACTGATAGGAATCAAACACGTCATGCTTCCTAACTGGCTAGTGGAACAATAACATGGAATCCCCACCAGATCCTCATCAAGTCAGTATTGGAGCAGAGTACGATAAAGAGAACAACCCAGTGCACTGAATTGTAAATCAAGTGGCTTTCTGATCTGAACTCTCTTCTACACTGCTTCTATCATCTTCATACCCCTCCATCCATCAAAAAGAAACAAAAATTTCCAATATAGTGCCAACCCCTAAGTTCGGGGTGGCATGCCACTTCCCTCTATATCTGCTTTGTCCATACCCCTCGCAAATTAATATGGGTGTACCACCTAGAAAAGATGACAAAGCACACACAAAAAGAAATGCAATCTCGAGTCGAATAGAGGAGAGATTCACACACAAAAAATGCAATCAATGAAATTGCAAATAATATAATAAAAATCTCAAGTCGAATAGAGGAGAGATTTAATTCTTCCTTCCATACCACTCTTCCCTCCCTTTTCTACCTAAAAGGAACAATGAATGCCTTCATTATCGTGAAAACATCAGTGTCAGATCAGGTGCAAACTTGTTGTTCTACAAGTATCTCTGGACTCCTACAAAACTCTAAGAAATGCTTTTTGTTGGAAAAAGTGAGGAGGAAGTGACGTTAGAAAATGAACTCAGGAACGAAGATATGGTAAGATGTGTTTAGTGGTCTCAGGAAGTTGAGACGCTTAGTCATACTGAGTAGCGAGAAATAATCATGATGTGAAGAGGAGGCTATCAAAGGAATTGAAAGTATTCAGTTGGCGACTATTTCAAATTTTGTGTTACTCAAGGACGAGCAACGTTTAAGTTTGGGGTATTCTGATGAACCCATATTCATCATGATTTTCAGTTGCCTTTTTGGGACCAATTCAATTCAATTCTTTCAATTTCATCTCCTAAATCACATAAAATGCAAGATTTCTTAACTGACTCAATTATCAAGATTATTAACTAGATTTATATTGATTTTGTGTAGCTCTTGATGAGGATCAAACATCAACTAGAACTCACCAAAGATCCATTCAACCTTGGTCTTGACTAATCAGTCTTGACCAAACAGTTTTTCCTATTCGGTCTTGGTCAATCGTTCTTTACCAAATGATTTTCCCTAGCAGTCTACCCATTTGGTTATGACCTCTCGGTCTTAGTCGTTCACTTACATGGTCCTCCACCTACCACCTACCCAAATGGTTCGCAAGACCATTTGGACCCAAGACCGTTTGGAGCCAAGACCATTTGGAGCCAAGACCGATTAGATCCCATCGGTCTTCAAGACAGTTTGAACGACGAAGACCATTTGGACCCAAGACTGTTTGGAGCCACGACCGATTGTATCCCATCGATCTTCAAGACCGTTTGAATGAAGAAGACTGTTTGGACCCCAAGGACCGTTTACATCTTAAGACTTATTGAAACCCATTGGCCTTCAAGACCATTTGGAAGTTAAGACCGATTGAAGTGAAGACCGTTTGGACCCAAGATCATTTGGATGCCATAGCATTCAAGACCATATGGTCCCAAGACCATTTGGATCTTTTCGGTCTTCAAGACCATTTGGTCAACGGATACTCTCAAGACCGTTTGAATGGCGAGCATTTGCTGAAGACCGTGTGGTCATAGATCCACAAGACCATTTGGATAGAGACTCAAGATCAATCAGAGGCAGAGACCGCTAAAGCCAGAACCGTATAAAATACAAGACCGTTTGGCCATCAACATATATCCAAGACTGGTTGGAGGGTACTAATCAAGACCGTTTGGACAAGAAACTCCAAACCATTTAAAGAGTTCACAGCAAAAATGTGAGGACCAAACCCAAGCCTATAAATAGGACCACAGGGGTCCTCATTTTAGGGTCATCGAACTGAGGATGTCGAGAGGCTTCCTGAATGAAGGTTCAGTCCACGTACATCCACTCCATTTTTCACTACACCTGCTCCTCTTGCCACGAGCAAGGAGGTCGAGAAGAGAAGGAAGGTGGAGAAGAAGGTCACCCGGTCTACCTTGGTGGTTCTTCGTTCTCATCCAAGATCTGCCCCGACATGACATAGAAGACTAGATCATCTTCACAGAGCTGTGACTACCTTCTACTTCATGCTCATGGTGGAATCTTCCCTCTCTCTTATTCTTCTTGTTCCTCGCATCATGAGTGAGTAGTTCCTCTTCTCTGGGGTGCGGGGACTAGCCCCTCTACCCATGCGTTCAAGTCTTTTCATTTAACATAACAAGGCAATGTATATAACTTTTCATTTCATTATTAATCGTTAATGTTTGTAGATTGGTTACCTGCTTGCTTTCATCTTGTTCTTACCTATGTTGTGAGAACTTCTATATGTAGGGTAGAATTTTGATTAATGAGGTTGACTCTTGAACTAGAAATAGAATGAGATTTTGTAAGGTTGTCAGTGTATGATCTGTGAGGGGATGAGCCATCCAGTCTACGGTGATGCTTCTGTGACCTAACATCCCTTAGGGAGGGCCACAACCTTAGTTGGATTTCATACCTTCTTTGTTAATCATCGATGTTTACTTATAGATTAATCATCTGCTTACTTGTCGATTAGCATGGTTGACTCCTTGATGAGAACTTTTGATAGGATTCCTTGAGGCCGTAAGTGTGTGATCTGTGAGGGGACGAGCCATCTAGCCTACAGTGACGCTTCTGTGTGCCTAAACATCCCTTAGGGAGGGCCACAGCCTTAGTTGGATTTTGTATCTTTGGAGCCGTAAGTATATGATCTGGATGGTAACGAGACATATGATGTCGAAGGTGATGCTTGTGCAAACCTAACACCCATATGGGGGGGTTTGCAGCAACTCTATTTGGATAGTTATATCTTGGTTGGATGTTTGATGTTTGGATGTGTTTGCATGTGTAGTGGTGGTGAAACCTGAGACCATCCCAATGATTCCATATCATTAAACCAGATCCAACTTTAATTTTGCTCTTTACTTTCTTGCAATTAGTTTAATTAACCCCAAATCAACCAATCATTCAAAATATTAGTCTTACTAGAGCTTGATTTGACTAACAATGATTCTTAAAAATGTTGTCTCTTGGGATTCAATCCTTAATTATACTTCAATAAGACCCATCTTCTTGCAGGTGGTATTATTACACAAGGTTTTAGTTAAAACTCAGGGATCTCAACCCTGAGTGAATTTGTTAGTGCAATAATATTCCACGTCACGTACACATCAGGCAACGTTTGTCGAGGTGAGTCATCAAGGATGGCTCGACAAAAAAATAGGGTCAATAAATTTGACTTGAATTGGGTGAAATGAAGTCAAATATAACCCCATTGGTTTAGTGTTGTCTGACATTCTTCATTGGCCTCAACCACATATGTGTTTCCTATCAGAAAAATTTGTCGAAGAAAGAACTTTGTTGATTTTGGGTTGACATGTTGGTTGTTGGTATCGAGCCACTGAGAAAACCTATCTGTCTTGGGTTGACGAGGTTTGCCAATGGAAAAATGGTTAAAAGGGGTTGGCATGATGTAACAATGGTAGACAGTAGGTAGCATGAACTACTGTAGAAAAAAGGAATGAATTGGACTCAAATTTTGTGAATTCAAGTTGGGTTCATCTCGACAAATATGCAAAACTGGTGATATCTTTAGTTTGGTTCCTACAGGCCCCAAAATTGGCCAGTTGAGAAATGATATCTTCAAAAAGAGATAAATTACAAAAAGGTAAGTATTTAGAGTTATTTTTGGAATATCAAGGTGATACAGGCATGAAACTATTGAAAAATACTTAGGGTAAATGTCTAAATTTGCATGTTATTATTTACCTACTAGTTTCTCATATGTATGAGGTTTAGAAATAGCTTGGAAGTTAATGTATGGTGAGTAAGTGTTCACTTTGTACTTGTTGCAAGATCCTAGATACTATATATTATTAGAATTGTATAAATGTACTCTCAACTTTTAAATGGAGTTATGTAATAAACAATGTTTCTATTAATTACACTTCTTGAATGTTGAGTTTAAATTGTTGGTTCACCTTTTTATTTGTTCATTATGCTAAGGTTTTCATGCTTCCACTTGTTGTCTTTGGTATTTGTTTGGTTCATGGGTTTAGGATTTTAGATCCTCTATAGATGGAACCATAGCATGAACAATAACTGCACCAAACATTTACACAAATGAAACATATATTAAATCAACCTTAAACCTCAACCCTAGAAACATAATAAAATATGCATTGTGGATAAGTTTATTTAGCCTCTAGGTTAGAACCCATTTGTTACACAAATAGGTGTGCATTTGTGTAATCCCTAAAACATTTCTTTTATTGTCCTTCTTTCATGTATTATCAGTTATAGGTTGAGTAGGGTGAGAAAAGGGAGGTCTTAAGGTAGATACACAAGTTTGCACTAAGTTTTTGCTAGTTCTTTTGGTGTCATAGTACTAGACCTCCTAATGAGTGTAGTAAATCATTTTGGTTTTATTCAAAAGGAGTATAATAGTTTTATATCTCGTATTTAAATGTTGTATAAAACCTATTTCAAGATTAGTATATATGTAGATATGAAAAAATTACCACATGGAGAGTGGCAGTAGTGTCCAGGTAACCAAAGAGAACGAGATGTAACATCATGTCTATATGAGAATGGTGAGAGGATAGTTTTCATCTCTATAGTTGTCTATACCCATGACTTGGAGGTAGATCTATGTTGGCAATTGATGATGATGTTGATGTTTATGTTGATGCTACGAGTTTGCTTCATGATGATCTAAGGTTGTTTTTGGAGTATCCAAGCATTTTTTGATAATATGAGATGAATCTAACCATGAAACCATAACTAACTATAGCACCATGTATGGTACATATGACATGGTTGATGTGTTGCACCTAACTAATGGGTTGGAATGCATCTTTGTGCCTAGTTTTTTATATGTTAAGATATGGTCAGTGAAATATGGTTTGGGACCAACATGGACCTCATAGTATTTACAATGAAGGACCTCTAGTATGGGACATACGATAAAGGTGAACTCTTAATGTGGTTTAACCTGATACACGAATGTGAAATGTTGGAATTTTGAATGATCAAAAATATGTTGATGAGTCCCTAGTTAGAATACTTCCTAAGTAAATGATTTAATTCACATATTGAGGGGTTCCCTTGGTAATGTTTAACCCTATATTTCATATGTAAAGTTATATCCCTCATGTAGGAGGCATTGCCATCCAGGTGAGGGAGATGTCCCAAAACCCTGAGATAATTATATAAGATGGAGCTTGTTACATTTATACAAGATGATATCCATAGTGACCTTATAGATTGCATGAAGTAAATAAACAATCAAGCATTATAGTTGCAATCCAATCAAGGAATTCTAAATAACCAAAGTAGTCAGTTAAGGGGAGTAGTCATAGGCGTAACCACATAGCTTTTTCAAAAATGACTTAAAGTCCAAGTAAAAGAAGAAGTTGTAATCAACCAAGAAATCACCTTAAAATTAGTGTATAACACCTAAGTATTACTATTTTGTACATAAACTAACATTAAAACTGACTTGGGTTCCAAGTTAAGTTTTTGGGTTAAAATTAGGGTTTTATCAGGGTTAGGCTTCCCAAACCCTAATTATCACTATTAATGCTTTTTAACTTACAAACCATAATTTTGGCAACACACGAATTATTATCTTATATTGGATCAAGATACCCCTTTTTATCCTTAAATATTAATCTTTACTCATTAAGATCATTTAACAATGTAATTCCCATTAAATCTAAGAAATTAGGGTTTTCATGCATTTACTACATTAAAGTTAGCAACTTTATGCACTTTTGGAATTCGGGACAGTGCTAGGTCTTATAACTAATTTTAATGAATTCCTAGTAACTTTTATGATCAAAATACACTTCTTATTTACTATATTGGATATTTCTACTTTCTATAATTATTACAAAAAATTAGTCCTCAACCAATCACAACTCACCACATAGGCGACTGATTGTGTAAAGCTAATGTGTCACGAGGACAAGGCCAAGACAATTGGCTCATTCCATGTATGTGGCCCTCACTCACATTGGCAGGTGAGGGAAAAGGAGGAAAAGACCAAAAGTAACCCACAACTTAAATCTGATGACGTAGGAGTCGAGAAGTAATTTCTCTAATACTCACCTTCTACCTCTTATTGTTCTTGAACAGGCTCTAGCGGGTCAACGTGAAGATTGACCCTTAGCTTCCAATCCTCTAGGAAACATGAAAGAGTGTTGAAACATTCACTTCGTCCTTCTAGACTCACTGATAGTCTCAATTGCCTCAGAGACGGTCTAAGAAAGGAGAACGTCAAGGAGGGTCAACTATGTTGCTTAAATCAAAAGCAAGGAAGACAGTATAGGGCTAGTAGAGAGATTGAAGGTTGGGATGACTATGTAGAGTCTCACATATTCTCATAGAGAACTTTATAGTCTAACAGGGGGTTGCTATCCCTCCTTTTATAGCCTTGGATATGGAGGGTTGGCTAGAGAGGGGCTAGAGAATTAGAGAAATCCTTGACAGTCTGCTGAAGGGGGGTAAAACCTCAGATAGGTCAGTGTGGAATCCCCTCATGGATCTGTTGGGGAGGTTTCTAAAAGCGCACATGAACTAGGATGATAGGGAAATTGCAAAAGGAAACACATCAATTTTGTTTCCTAGTTTCCCTTTACAGTTCGGGGTAAACGACGACTTGAGTGTCGTCAGATCTCGATCTAATGGCCATAATGACGCACAAAATATCAAAAGGGGTTGGGTTTTTGTTTCATAATTCGATTATTTCATGGCATTTAATATATACATATATATATATATGTATACATATATGTATATATATATATATATATCCATAATCCTTTTCACTATAGGATAATACAACTAATTCATAACTTCCTCCTATTTTATCCAATTGACTCCAAATTTTAAAGGAAGGTTTTTTCAATTAAATTGTGGTGTGGGTGAGATTTGGTGGCAAAATACACAAGTTCAACACCCTTGTCTTGCCTCTTTAGGAAAAAAAGCATCATTAATTTCTTGTTCTTACCTAAAATTTGAATGATTTCTTGTTTGATATGTTTTCTCGTTAAGTACAATATTGAACCAAATCAAATTCCTTAGTTGCCTTTGGCCTATTATTTTCTAGAATAATTCCCTCTATTCAATATTTAAAACACCAGTTGTCCATTACTTTTAGTAATTCTTTTATTGTTGGATTTCCCTTTCTTCCTTTATCCAAAATATATTAATGGTTAATTGAAAACAATAAAACACAAAAATCCATTCAATGAGGAGAATTTTCATTCTCAAACCAAAATTTTTAAACAAGACATATAAATTACCAATATTTCTAATACATCCTCATAATAACAATATCTACAATCAAATCTAATATATAAATACATGTGAAAAATCATGTTATGACATCCTTTCCCTCTTATAGGAATGTTTCCTCAAAATTCAACTAGTCATATAAAAAGTTTAGGATGAGACATTTCCATGTTCGTCTTTGGTCCCCATCTAGTTTCATCCTCACCATGGTGCTTCCAAAGAATATTTACCATTTTTATATTTGTATTCCTGAGCTCTTTCACCTTAGAGTCTATTATCCTCATAGGTGACTCAGGGTATGACAATCTCACTTGGATTTCTATAGACTCGATGTTCAACATATGGGCAAAATCCTTCACATAGCCCTTCAGATTGGACAAATGGAACTCATTTTGAATCATACTATACTATGGAGGTAAAGTTAGATGATAAGTTGCCTCCCCAATCCGTTCCAAAATCTGGAATAGACCCACATATCAGGGACTTAGTTTTCCTCTATTTTAGTTATAGCTCAGAGTGGTCATATCTTTAGAAAGACATGATCACATACAATGAAGTGCAAATCTATCAGCATTGCATCAACATACAACTTCTATTGATCATGGGCTTTCTTTAGCCTCTGCTTGATCAAAGTGACCTTGTCAACATATAATTGTAGTTCCTTTGACCTAAGCAAGGTCCTCTCACTGACATCATCCTAATGAAGTGGTGACCAACACAACCTCTCATAAAAAGATTAATACAGAGCCATACTGATATTGGTTTGATAACTATTGTTATAGGTAAACCCATCAACGGGTAGGTACTTCTCCCATGATCCACCCTAATCTAGCACACTTGTTCTCAACTGATCTTCTAGGGTCCGGATGATACTTTTCGACTGTCCATCAGTCCAAGGATGATAAGCTGTGTTGAATTTCAGCCTTGTACTGAGTTCCTCTTGAACTTCTTCCCACAACTTGGAGGTTAACTTAGGGTCGCAGTAAGATATGACCAAAATCAGAACACCGTGAAAGGAAACTATCTCTCTAAGGTAAAGATCATATAAGTCTGATACCTTGGTGGTCTTCTGGACAAGAAAGTGTCCTGACTTGGTTAGGCAGTCCACCACGACTAATATTTCATCATATCCTTTTCTTGTTTTGGGAAGACCCACCAGTTTTTCCATGATGATCTGATCTCTTTTTCACTTAGGGCTCTCATTGATTGCAGTAACCCATTGAGTTTTTGTTCTCATCCTTCACCATCTAGCTAAGACAACTAGCCACATATGATCCTATGTCTCTTTTCATTATTGACCACCAAAAGTATAACTGCATGTCCTTAAATATCTTAGTGGTGTCAAGATGTATAATATCTTTGACTAATGAGCCTCTTGCAAGAATACAAGTCTTCGAAGGTGAATCCTTATGTACCCAAATAAGACTTCTATATCGGATTCTACCATCCACACCCACTGAGAGGTAGGTTTGAGGCTTCAACATCAAACCTTTCATCTTTTCTAACTCGAGGCTTGATAAATGGGATGCTACAAGCTCAGTCAACAAGTCATGATTGATCTGGATATTGTCCAGATGAATCCTATTTTCCAAAGGTTGTGGAATCTATCAAGAAACGTCTTCTAGTCTCTTCCATTGGTTAACAAATCAACTACACTACTGAGACATTTCCCGCTAATGGAATTGGCTGCCACATTGGCCTTACTAGAATGGTATGCTATGGTGAAATGGAAATTCGTCAGATACTTCATCCAATGTTGTTGCCACAAATTTAGATCTTTCAGAGTCATCAGGTACTTTAGGATCTTATGGCCAATCAAGATGTCAAAGGCAGCCCCATATATGTAATGTCACCAAATCTTCAAGGCATGGACAATTGCCGCAAGTTCCAGATCGTGGGTTGGGTAATTCATCTCATTGGGCTTGAGTTGTCTAGAAGAAAAGGTGGCCACATGCTTGTTTTGTTCTAATACACATCCTAAGCCCATCTTTGATGCGTAGTGAAGATGACAAAACCATCATTACCTATGGGTATGGTCAAGATAGGGGATGCGGTAAAATTTTCCTTAAAATCCTAGAATCATGCTTCACATAGGTCAGACCAAACAAATTTCTCATCTTTCCTAGTGAGCTTATTCAGGTGTAAAGTAGCCTTCAAGAAAAAATCATTAATGAATCTCTAGTAATACCAGGCCAATCCTATGAAACTACAAATTTCAGATGCATTCTTCATGGCAGGGCATTCTCGAATGGCTACCACTTTAGTAGGATCCACCAATATGGTTCCTCCATATATAATATTCCTACGGAACATAACTCAGTCTATCCAAAAATCAGACTTTAAGAATTTCCCTAAGAACTTCTACTTTCTTAGGATATCAAGGATCTTAGATAGGTATTCATAGTGTTGTTCTAGGTCATCAGAGTAGACTAGTATATCATCTATGAACACTATGAGAAAGGTATAAACGAAGGGGTGGAACACACTATTCATGAGGTACATGAACACACTTGGAGCATTGGATAACCCAAAAGGCATAACCAAAAACTCATAGTAACTGCAGTGGGTTTGAAACGTGGTTTTTAGGATGTCTTTACTCTTAACATGGAACTAGTGGTATTTGGATCCCAAGTCAATCATTAAGGAAACTTGAGGGGTTTTGAGCTTCTCAAACAGGTCATTTGTGAGGAGTAGAGAATACATATTTGTAATGGTATCCAGATGTATCATTCTGTAGTCTATGGACATGTGTAGAAATTAATCCTACTTTACAAAGAGGACCGGAGCTCCGCATCGGATGTTTTGGGTTAGTTGAATCCCTTGTCTAGTAGTTCATACAATTTCTTCTTTAACTCAAGCAATTTGGCTGTATCCATCCTATAAGGTGCCTTGGAAATCAAGTTTGTCCCAGGTGCTTGCTCTATTAAGAAGTCCACTTCTCTCTCCAGAGGTATGCCCATAAAATCGCTCGGGAACACACCAAAATAGTCTCTGAATACGTCAATTTCCTCAAGGGTTGCACCTTCTATTCAGCCTCAATCACTATAGCTAGGAATGCTAGACAATCCTTAGATGCCATCTGTTCTACTTTCACAGCTGACATATATAGGCTGGTAGCAACATCCTTCCTACCTCTAATGGTAAAGGGTAGATGACCTAACTTCTCTATGCTTATTTTCTTTTCCCTATAGTCTACTTTTTCAATATAGTTATAAATCCAATACATTCCTATAATGACATCAAAATTATTCATATCAAGATGTATAAAGTCGATAGAAAGTTCATTGTTCATATATTTAATAGGTATGACTAATGTATTTAGCAGAGATGAGAAGATGTGACCACTATGGGTAGTAACTTATAAGACATATCCTAAATCCTTGAAGTCCAAGCAAAGCATAGCTGTGGGATTTCTAGAAGTGAATATATTAGTAGAACCAAAATCTAACAAAGCTTTAACATTATGCCCCATAATATCAAACAATCCTACATCATGTTCATGGCTATCAAAACTATTATGCACTTCATGGTAAGGGATATAAAACGAAGTTCTAGGGATTGTTATCTTCTATGAGTCACTTGGCATTGAATTGAGCTTCTTCATTTTCAATGGTGAAGACTCAGGCTTGTTGATGCTCTCCTGTAGGTGGGGTTGCCCCCTTGGGTGTTGTAGCCACTGGTTGAGCTGCCATGGGTCATGGACCTCAAGGGTCGGGGAGATTACATTTGGAAGTGAATGCCCTTCTTATTGGTAGGTTTAGTACACCTTCTTTTCATGGCAACATCTTCCAGGGTGCTTCTTTCCACATGTACCATATTCAAGGTTTCCATTCTCTTGACGGGTTTTTTTGTTTCCAATATTTGTACCCTTTTCATCGTTTCAACGCCATGACCTTTTATTATCATTTCTTGTAGAATAGGTTACTTCTATGAACCCTAGATATCCCTTGGGTGGGTTCTAAGCAGACATGACAACCTTCTCCATGTCTAAGGTGAAGTTGAGGGCCTCGATGAAGTTTGGGGGTTTACTTGCCCATCACATGGGGATTTAGAAGAGGGTGCATGTGATCGATGGAGTTTTCAACATTCCTTTCCTCTGTTAGCATATAGGAAAAGCACTCTAGGAGACAAAGTTTCCAAGAATAGTCCACCAATTACATGTTTCCCTGATAAAGTAGCATAAATTGTCTCTTCTTCTCCTTCTTGGAAGAACTAGGGATGCACCTTGTGGAGAAGATGGTGCAGAAATCCAACCAGGCTATAGGTTCCTCAGTCAGGTCTCATCCTATAGTTTAATTTTCCCATGATAGATTTTTGACTCCTTCTAGAAGGTTGGCAGCAAATAGGACCTTCTATTGGGTTGCACCTCCAGGATGAAGAAGCCATTCTTCATAGCAGGGAGCCAAACATCTGCCTTGTCAATAACTTCTATCTTATCCTCAACCAAGAATTTATCTATGTTCAACTTTATGAAATCAAGGATGGTGGCTCGAAGATTAGGGTTACATGTAGGGGTTCAACAATCTCATCTCCAGTGACATCCTTGAGGGCCAAGGCACTAATAGCCTCAGTGAGCTTCTTCTACTGCTCCAGGAATATCATCTCTAGAGTTTGAATTACCACCTTGCCAACTACAGCTTCAGAGTCGAAAATGTGTCTGGGGTTAACCTTGGGCTCATCTTCCATCATAGGTTCATCATTTGGGTCAGGACCATCTTCCATATTTCGGATGCCAAAGGGGATAGTCTCGTGCTCAAAACCTCACTCGGCAGAGGCCTTGTATGACCTCCTCCACTTCTTGGAGGTCTCACCCTCCATGGACCTTCTCCTCTTCTCTAAGGAAAATCTCTTTCTTTAGGAGGGCCTCCCCTTAGGGTAGTCCATCGATGTGTCATTTGCGATGGTGGTGGTCTTGGTGCGGTCCATTTTGTTTCACATAAATAAGTTAATCTTAGTTTTATGTTTAGGTCATTTAAAGCATCTTAAACTTATGTCCATGACATATTTGTTACATGTATTTTATGATTTGGTTGAAGATGACGTAACCCTATATATTCATAACCCTAATTCTCAAAAGGGTAGAGCAAATAGTTATTGGGTCCTTAGGTTTTTGTCAGTGAAGCAGGGGGTAGAGAAGGGATGAATTCAGATAATAAAAAACATAGAGGTATTTTATTTTTTGAAACGTTTTATGACTTTGGTCAGGAAGGATGCATGGTTCCCCATGATTCCTCATAAGATGACTAGCAGTGTGGAGGAAAGTTACCAGCCCCAGGGGTTGTTGTCCCTTCAAGACACCACCTTCATTAGAATATACCCTATATAATTCCCTAGGTGTCTACAAAATTTTAAAATATACAATAATAAAAGTGGAAATGGTAAACTTGGTTCTGATACAAAATGTAAATACCGCCTCCCCCTATTACTCCTAATTAAGGTGGATTGTGAGGGTAAGGAACAATATATTTTATATAGGATCAAGGTTCAACCATTAACCAATAATAATTAAAATTTTCATTCAATGAAAAAGAGTTTGATAACAATATAAATATCGAATCTCTAATGAGGAGTTACATGAAATGGGAATCTAAATGTTTGCATAATGAAAAAACTATCTATCTAAATCTTCCAAAATAACTCTAGATCTTTTCTTTTGGTGTCTTCTTCTTTGATGTTCATCTTTCATCAGTACTTGCAGTTTAAACTAAAACAATGTGAAACAAATTGCATTCAACATATTGAGATATATTGAGTATGTGGGGGAAACAAAATATTCACATGTATGTGTAACACTATAATAAAAAATAGCAACAATTATGATTAAAAAACTGAATAAGCATTTTCTTTCTTTTTAACCTCTCAACGCTTATCCTCTCTTTCTCTATGGTGATTCACCGTTTTCTTCTACCTCTCAACTAAAAAACACTAGGAATTGAGAATTATACAGAAAGAATGAGAAAGAAGGTGATTTCATATTTGTTTGAATCAAATCACAGGAGAGATGATATCTAGACAATTTAAAGAATAATAACCAAGTAAAGCTATCTAACTGTTACCAACATACTTGATTTTATCAAATCTAGGAAGAGAAAACTGTAGATCGCCATTTTCACCTCATTCTCCATCCAACCCTAACTCTCCCTCTTTATGTAGGATTTTTTTCTTTGGAATTAATCATGAAATATGGTATCTAGTGGTGTATTAGGTTAATCATACAGAAAAATGAAGGTTCTTGGGTTAATTGCAAATTAAGCGTACCTTAGAATTTTATTATTTCCATATAATAATCTATCATAAAACATTACTGGAAAACATTTACTTAAAAGGTCAAAACTCCTCTAAAACTGATGGAAAATTAGCATGTTGTCTTAAATAAAGTATTAGAGCTTGACTGAATATTTCTATTCATTTTGATTTACTTATAAATAATAAAATAATCAAACACTATATTGTGGCCTGTAACATTGTCGTTCAAAGGGAAAAATGCACTAGAAGACCCCTAGAACTACCATGTTGTCTAGTTGTGCCAAGAAGGACCCAAAAGGGATGTTCAACCTGCCATGGTTGTGGTACCAAGAGTCCATCTGGCCCATTTTCAACAAAACATCCAACTTTTCTACTGCTCCAAAATGACCATGTGACCTAGAATGTTTTTTCCACCATCAACCCTATGCAAACGTGGTGCCCACCACGTTCATTCTTCCCAAGCCTCCAACTCCACATTTTCACTTTCCCTTTGCTCACCTTTCTTATTCTACTTCAGCACAGTCGTTGTGCACTCCTATACCATCATTATGTTGCTCATCACGTTTGTTGTGGAAAAAACCCTAATTATTCAAAATTACAGCACACTTAGAGTTGCTCATTAGGTTTAAAACATCATAACTACTATTATAACATGATTTTTCTCATATTTATACATTAGATTTGAATGCAAATATTGTTTTGATGAGGACATATTAGAAAGATTGGTACTTTAAATGTCCTTTTTAAAAGTTTTGGTTTTAGAATGGAAATTCTCCATATGTTGTGGATTTTGTGTGTTTTATTATTTTCAATAAACAATTAAAATATTCCTGGATAAAGAAAGATAGAAAACCCAATAATAAATAAATTTCTAAAAGTAATGGACAATTGGTGTTTTATGTATGGAACTGAGTGGATTATTCTAAAAATGAATAGGTTGAAGGCAACTAATGAATTTGATTCAGTTCAATATTGTACTTATTTAGAAAACATATAGAAAAAGAAATATTATCAAGTTTAGGTGAGAAAAAGAAATTGATTCATTACATGAATCAAATTAAGCCTTTTCTTAAGGGGCAAGAAAAGGTTTTTGCACCTGCATATTTTGCCACCATATCTCACCCACAACAAAATTTGATTAATAAAAACCTTCTTTTATAATTTGGAGTCAATCAAATAAAAGAGGAGGAAGTTATGAATTAATTGGATTTTGTTAAAGTGAAAAGGATTATGGAGATATATATTAAATTCCACAAAATAATCAAATTAGGAAACTTAAACCCATCCACTTTTGATATTTCATGCGGAATTAAATTCATTAGATCTAAAGACACTCGAGTCGTCGTCTACCCCAAACAGGAAAGGGAAACCAGGAAACAACATTGATTTGTTTCCTTTTTTATTTCCTCTCATCCTAGTTTTTGTGCACTTTTAGAAACCTTCCCAATGGATACACGAGGGGATTCCACACCAACCCATCCTAGGTTTTACCCCCTTTGGGAGGCTATTGAGGATTTTCTAATTCTTTGAACCCTCGTCGGCCAACCCTTCGTAGACAAGGTTCTAAAAGAGGGGTAACTTGTATAACTATATTAAGAACTTGGCCGATTAAATCTTCTTGTTTATTAATTAGTAGTTTTATATGAATGTTTAGTATAGATATGTCATATATTGTGTAGGGATTTATTTATAGATATTAGTGTTTTCTTGATATTTCAGTAACAAAGGTGAAACCCTAGATGAATGGATAGTTAGTTTTTGTGAATAGTCAATATGAAATACAATAGAGACAATTCTGGTTAATAATAGATTTATTTATTGAAGGTTATTCTTGATGAATGAAATTTTAGTAAATGGTGTGGATACCCTATTTCAGTTTCATAACATGGTTTCAAATACATTTTTGGTTCTATGTGAATTGTTAGAAGCAGTATTTTTACCAGTTTAAGTTTGTAATGCAGTAAATTCTTATGTGAGTCATGTTATATGTGAGTGAGGATATTGAAACCCTAAGCATAGGACATTCAATAAATCAAGTATTTTCATTTCACTATTTATCAATATGATAAGAAGAGTTTCTCAATATCTTAGTTTTTAGTACAAGTTATTGATAGTCTATGAAAAGAGCTATTTTAAAGGTTAAGTAAACAAATGTCAAATTAATGATTGAAGTGTGAATTTAAAGACACAATTAGACATTAGATGCCCTGAACACTAAAGATACCTTCATAGGAGGACTTGTAACATCCCAAAATTTGAGGCCTCGGATAACATGATCTTAAAAGGAATGATTGGACTACCCATATCACCAAGGTGAACCTCCTTTTCCGGGAGCCCATCACTAAAGAACTCCATAGTTAAGCGTGCTCAGCTTGGAGTAGTACTAGGATGGGTGACCAGTCGGGAAGTTGATCCTGGCTTGTGCGTCAGTGTGGACAAAGTGTGCAGTTAAGGCTAGTGGTGGTTTGTGGGGCCAGTCGTCATTCCTGAAACTCTATTAGAGCCTTGGGCAGTGGGTCTGGGTGTTACAAATGGTATCAGAGCCATAACCCCTCCAGTAGGTGGGGCCCACATGGGCATGTGGCATGACAGTCTTGAGTCGTGCGGTCCAGGCAAGTTGGAAAGGGCTATCCGTAGAGATGAGATGGAGCCGCCCTTGCGCTGGTAGCCGTGGATGGGAGTTGGGTGTCCATGGGCCATTGTGGGTCTGCACTAAAATGGGGTCAGATTATGAGGCCATATAGTTGAGCCTTGACGAGGACATCAAGAGTCTAAGTGGGGGAGATTGTAACATCCCAGAATTTGAGGCCTCGGATAACATGATCTTAAAAGGAATGATTGGACTACCCATATCACCAAGGTGCACCTCCTTTTCCGGGAGCCCATCACTAAAGAACTCCATAGTTAAGCGTCCTCAACTTGGAGTAGTACTAGGATGGGTGACCAGTCGGGAAGTTGATCCTGGCTTGTGCGTCAGTGTGGACAAAGTGCGCAGTTAAGGCTAGTGGTGGTTTGTGGGGCCAATCGTCATTCCTGAAACTCTATTAGAGCCTTGGGCAGTGGGTCTGGGCGTTACAGGATTACTTTTTGAGAAGGAAACATGATTCCCAATAGAAGGTAGTCCAAATCGAGGTAAACCAGATCATACTGATAGGGTGTGGGAGTCTAGTCCATTAAGGGTAGATTCCTTATGATTGTGTGGTATCCAACACCAACTGGGATGTTTGTCGTAACTATATTAATTGTTTGTGGTCATATTTAGTAGGACCATTGATGCAGAGTTGTGTTTATTTGGTGATCTTTAGTAGGATCACTAATGAAAAATCATCTAGAGTGCTTTGACTTTCCACTTGAGTACCCAAATTTATAGGAGTGTAGATATTTGACCCCTCCCATTAGCCATCGAGAGGCAGATGTGGAGATGCCATCTGTTGATGGGTAGTTGCAATTACAGACTTAAGATCTTGGGCATGATTCTAATCCTTGTACAGTAAGATCATTGCTTGCTACAATGCATTCACATGTCGTGGTACACTTCATGTCAAATTAGGGCATAATCAGATGAATGAGAGTTTAGTCAAGTGTGTGCATTTATTCATTGATTTTTTGTATTTATTTGGAGTAAGATGTTAGTTGTATGTTTCTGAGTGACTAGTTTCCATGAGATTAATCATTTAGTGATTTACCCCTTGTCACTCCTTGTAGCTATATAGGGAAATCCTACCAAATTATATGTTCGTTAATTATTTATTATTTCATAACTTGTTACTGTTGTATTTTAAATTTAGTTGCCCAATAATGTTTGTTTTGACTGTTTAAGTGCTTTAAATTATTTCTTTGAAGACCTCATTTATTGAGAAAGTAGATTCACCCCTCTACTCACGAATTTTTAGGGAAACCATTTGAATTGAAAAAATGTCAATGCTAAAGTAGACCTGCACAAGAGCTAAGTATTAGATTAATTAAGTTCACTTGGTCCCTATCACTCTAGGTCCTTGTAAAGAACTAAGAGAGTTGTAAATGATGGTGTGTAACTTTGTTTCCTTATTAATGGAGTATGTATCCAATTACCAATTCATATGTGCTTGATAGTGTGAGAAATATATGAATGTGTAGATATGCATCTTTATTGTTGAAATCATATTAGAGGAATTAAGGTTTTAAATTCCCTTGTAAGGGTAGTTTATGTGATTGAATGTGAGAAAACAAAGAATTTAAAATCAAGCGAGGAAAAGTTAAGAATGATATTTTTACCATGTTTAATCCTCAATTTATGGCCTAATCTCATGATTAGTGGTTATGTGAGATGTGGGTGTAACATATCGGTATCAGTGCTTAGGCTGAGTTGTCAATGATCACTAGGATAGAAAGTTAGAGTTATAATTGTGACAGTTAGGATGTAATGTGTCAATAGCTATGGGAATTCTAAGTATTTGGATACCCTGGTCCGATATCCAAATACTTAGGTTTACTAGTATCAAGCTACTATGTCTATTCTTCAATGGGTTCCTAGCCATGTATTCAGAGAGAGAATGGTCTAGTGAGAAACCCTAGAAGTATTAGGGTTAGAAGACCAGAATGTAATGAAGAATTAATAACATAAAGAAAGAATGGGAAAAAACTTTTATTTTATATTGTTGTTTTGATTGGTGATGAATAGAAATTCTCTTATATATTTGATATTCAGTTGTTAGAAATATATTTGGTTCTTTAATATTGTTGTACACTATGAAGCTACTTTGATTTTTTTTCTACATTCTTTATATCAAGTAAACCATAAATTATCTTTAGATGAGACTTCCCTAACTGGATATTCTTTTTTTCACTTATTTGAGATAAATAGGAGTTGCTTAATCATGATTAGCTCATATCTTCATGATTGTAGGTTTGACCTGGTCCGGTAGGAAGGACATGCTACTAGGATCCATTGACTTATAATAATAATGCAATAAGAGTGAAATATGGATAAATCAAAACTCATATTGTAGTGAGAGTGTACATACCGTAATATATTGAATTATAAGGGAAAGACTGGAATAACTAAGTGTTAGTTGGAACTAATAACTACACTCAATTTTTGGGCATTAAATGAGAAAGCCTAATTCGAGAATAAAGGAAGTATGAATATAGATTTAAGACACGTAGTAGTATATAACACATGAAATGAAGAAGAAAGTATGGATAAAGAAAACTTAATCATATAATTATTTAGGAATCTTATTCTATTTGAAATAAATAAAAGTAAAGAAGAACTGAGTTAAGTATACTGAAAGACACACAAAAGATGGATCAGTTGTGAAAAGCCACATGATAGTAAAGTATGTCAAATGAAGAAACAATATAGAAAGAAATCAAAAGGAATTGATATAAGCTAGGGATTAATCTTAATGAACACTATTGAATGAAGTATTTAAGTATGAATTATAGGATGGATAAGAGAAACCTACATAAAAGGCCAATATAGAAAGAATAAATTATGAGTAATGGATCAAATAATTGAGTAAAATGTATCTATGTACTCCTAGACGATGGGAAAATAGGACAAAAGAGTTGAAGTATACAATAACTACATATAAGTGAAGCATTTTTACAAAAAAGAAGTGAAGAGAAGGACATGAACATGTAGATTATCAGATCAGGATAAGAAGCTCAGATGAAATAACTATGTTGGAAATTATGAATATGATTAAGGAAAGAGGGTTACATGATGTAATAGAGAGAATGGAATGTGTCATTATATTACGAACTCTGATACCTTCATCCTTACTATGTCATTATATTATGAACTCTAAGGACATCATCCTTACTATCTTTTGATTCAAAGTTTGTATATAGTAACAATCTAGTTTCTATCATATATACTTAATAAATTCCTTGTGATGAAATGGAACTAGTTTTCAAAAGAAGAGCAAAGGTTCCACCAAACAATTGAATAAGTCATATAAAGATAAATTATGTTTAGAACACAATATCTTGATTGAAAGGAAAATGATGCTTCACCCCTACATTAGTTGTTTGATTTGAAACAAAGGCCATGTAATGTATTAAGCAGAATATGAAAGTGGTCGAAAAAATATGATTTAGAATTTCAAATTCATATTAGTAAAAGGATAATAAGAAATATATGTGGCATAGAATACATAATCATGCACATGAATGATAAACATGATCATAAGAATAAGTAAAAGTCAATGAAGATACATGGATGAGTAGAATAAAGTGAGAGGAAGCTATAAAATAAAGAAGGGGTTGAAATAGGAGGGGCTAATACAAATAATAAAAGAGAGAGGTTGTGAGATGTGAGAGAATGCTAAATAGTCAAGTCCCCTTATTTATAATTAATTAAACCATATAGGAGAATTATATTATGTGGGTACTTGAAGATCAAAATTAAACATCTCAAATCAATCTTCTCTTTTGTATCCTCCTTACTAAGAATAACACGGGAATGAAGTGATAAGGAGATAAAAGATGATGCATAACCATGATGACAACTAATCTATTGAATATTATGGTGATACATTATGGAATGATGAATCCCTAACAGGGTATGTAAAGAAAGTAATTTACCAGAAATGTCAAATAAGAGAAAACAAATTCAATTGATAAGGATAAGAAAGATTTTAGTAAACCTTTAGGAGATAGAAAGTCTAAATTTGGATTAAGGATGTAAAATCATGTCACAATAAAATTTTGTTGTTGATCAAGGATCCCATGTTGGAATATTTAGGTTTTTAGTAGTTCAAGGTATGTCACTAGTGATTTGATCTTGAGTGCTGACAATAATATAAAATAAGATCTTATGATTAAAAATATGAGAAGTAAACTAGAAATGATAGAAATGCAAGGTTTAAAAGTTGAAAATGGTAAAATTTGATAAACAATGTGAAAATGGTTGAGTAGAGGATAAGAAATAAAATTGAAATGTAAGAAGTACGATTTAGAAATAGGATACGTGCAACATCCACAAAGTATGATCTCAAATAAATTCATAGAATGATAGAAAGAATGGTGAATAATTAACTAATACCTAAAATGCTTTAACGTTAGAGATTTGTATTCTATGTGGTCAAGATGAGAAATGTAAGTTGCAAGATGTAAGAAATAATGAATAAGAAATAAATTAGAGAAAATAAGTGGCCTTCAGTATTACATGAATTTGTTTTTAGAAGTATAATATACTGTAAGCATATCAAGGAATGTAAACTTTCTTTTGCATATGATTTCAGTTGTACATGTGCAAGCAATAAAATTAAGTGAAAAGAGTGTTATAGTTTTAGTCATTCAAATTGGTAATCCAGCTCAATACTGTACAATTTTTGTTAAATCTACTCTTGGATCTTATAAGTGCTTTGCTATTGGAGTAGAAAAATATATAAATTGAATATAAAAAATTGAGCACTCTTTAGTAACAGAAATAGTTGAGATAATTGGATCATATTACTGGTACTAAGGTAACACTTCAAGAAAGTATCACATGATTAAAAATAGTTGTTTTCTATTTCTCTTTACTAGTAATTTCTTGTGTCATAGAAAATTCTTTTGTTGTCATTGAGAGTCCTTATTTCAAATTTATTGTGATTAGGAGAGAAACAAAGGATTTGATGTTAAAGTCAGATTTCAAAAGAAAGAAATGCAAGAGTAAGTGAGACATAAGATTTTAGAAATTTATAAGAAACCTTGAATTTACTTTTCTTTCATATTTAAGTTTTGAGGACGAAATATTTTTAGGAGGGGGATTGTCATTACCCAATTTCATCTTGGCATCAAATTAGGGTTTACATAAGTAATTACATGCTTAAATGTAATGATCATTATTTAACTTGATTAATAATGATATGTCTAGTTGTGATGTCTTAAATCTGATAAGAAACTATAAGCACATTATTATTTTTTATAATTAGGGTTTTCGTCCACAATGGTCATGACGGGCAGCACATACATCGTGCAGGAGGGCACAATGACCATGATGGAGTGGAAGATGTGAGTTGAGAAAAGGGACAGTGAAAAAATGGAGTTGAAGAGTTATGCAGAATATCCTTGGTGGGAACCGTGATTGTGTAGGATTGATGGTGGAATAGACATTCTAGGCCACACAGTTGTTTTGGAGGAGTACAAGTGTTGGCAATTTTGTTAAAAATGAGCCTGATGTAGTTTTGGCACCAAGGCCCTGGGAGGTTGCACGACCATGCGGGGTCCTTCTTGGCATAGATATGATAGTTTTCATGGCCTTTCTGGGGTCTTCTAGGACATTTTGCTCTTTGTACGACCATGTTAAAGACTGCAATGTAGTAGTGTAGTGTTTGATTTGTAGTTATTTATAGGTAACTCAGAATGACCTAAAAATTTTACTAAAGCTTTGAAAGTTTATGTAAAACAACATACTATTTTGACATAACTTTGAAAGGAGTTTCAGTCAATTCATTAAATGTTTTTAAGTAATGATTTATGATAGAATTTTTTCTAAAATAAAAGAAAAATGTATGGTTGGGTTATTTTAGAAATGACCCAAGCACCTTAATAACTCTGCATAACTAACCTAACACATTACTAGATCCATACTATGTGATTCATTCTAGAAGTGAAATCCTATATAGAGAGGGAGAGATAGGGTTTGGATGGAGAAAGAGGTGAAGATAGTGATCTAGGATTTTCTCTTCCTAGATTTGATAAAATCAAGTGTGTTGGTAATCATTCAATATCTTTTCTGGGTGATTCTTCTCTAACATATCTAGATTCTATCCCTCCTCTGATTCGATTCAAAATGATATCAAATTCCCTTTTCTTCTCACTCTTTCTCTATAATTCTTCATTACCAAGGTTTCTGAGTTGGGAGGAAGAAGAATATAGTGAATTGCTTGAGGTTTATATGGATCCAAGAATGTCAGATGTTGGGCTACGAAATATAATGTGATTTACACCTTATATGAGTGAGTACTTACATTTAATGTAATATTGTACTAAATTATTTTAAATCCACTATAATCTTCAATTTTTTTGTATGCCACAACACACCCTAAATCTACCTTTATGTTCTTGATTTTACAAGATGATCTAGAAATGGATTATTTCCTGATGTGATGAATTTCATATGATTAAATAATTACAAAAATGGATATAAATCATTTAGAATATGATTTCTAAGGTTATTGCAGAAGTTAAAAGAATATACCATAATCTAGGGTATTCCGTAGCATCTGAAATTGTTGTATAACTATGTGAAGAACTTTGCCTATTGAATCATCTTATTTACTTATCCATTTTTCATCCCAATGTTTAGTATAGATATGTTAGATATTATCTAGTTATTAATTTTAAGAAATTAGTGTTTACTTTATATCTTAGTAAAGAGGGTGAAATCCTACATGAGTGGAATTTGTGAATTTGCAAATAGACAATATGAAATCCAATTGAAGAGATTCTAGTTAACTTTATAGAATTATTTATTGAAGGTTATTCATGATATTAGATATTTTAGTGAATGCGTGGAAACCCTAAATCAGGGTTCAAATACATTTTTGTCTGTATAAGAACTATTAGAAGAAGTATTTTTACCAGTTAATGCTTATGATGTAGTGAATGCTTATTAAAGTCATGTTATATGTGAGTGAGACAAATAAAACCCTAAGCATATCGCATTTAGTAAATCAAGTATTTTCATTTCACTTTTGTTTCAGTATCATAAGTGGAGTTGCTTATTATCTCAGTTTATAGTACATATTACAGATAATCTATGAAAATAATTGTATACAATGTTAAGCAAAGACATGTTGAATTGATGATTGAACCATGAATTTGAAGAGTGAAAAGGACATTATATGTCTTGAGCACTGTAAAATACTTCACAAGTTTCCTCCGTTGCAAGGAGGAAACATAAATTTTGACTTTAGGTAGTCCAATCAAGGTACGCCATATCATACGATAGGGTGTGGGAGTCCAGGTAAGTGAGAGCAGACTTCTTATGATTGTGTGGTACCCAACACCAATTGAGGATATTGGTGGTACATGGTTTACTGGTCATTGGTCATCTTTGGTAGGACCACTGATGTAGAGTTGTGTTAATCATGATCATCTTTGGTATGACCACTGATACTGAATAAGTTAGAGTACTTTGTCTCTCCGCCTGAGTACCCAGGTTTAAGGAGGCGTCTAGATTTTTAGCCTCTCTCATTAGCCATTGAGAGCCAGATGTGGTGATACACACTATACATGAGGCAGTTGAGATTACAAACTTAGGATCTTAGGCATGCTTCTATGTCCTGTACTGTGAGATCGTAGCTTGATGTGATACTTTTACATGTCATGGTACACCTTATGTGGGTTCAGGGCATAATAAGATGAATAAGAGATTAATAAAGTGTTTCCAGTTATTCATTTATTCACTTTAGTTATTTGTGGTAACTTGTTATTTGTATGTTTTTGAATGAACTAGATATTAATAGGTTATAGATTTACTCCATGATACTACTTTTAACTATGTAAATAAATCATGCCAAAATTATGAGTTTGTGAATGATTTGTTGCTTTATAGCTCATTATTTTTCTACTTTAAATTCAGTTGCTCAATAATATATCTTATGATTGTTTAGATGCTTAAACTATTTCTTTGGATTACTCATTCACTGAGTGTGTAGGATCACCCCTCTACTAAAAAATTTATAGGGAAACCATTTGAATTGAAGAATGTCAAGGCCAGAGTAGATCTGCTATAAGATATAAGTATATGATTAGTTAAGCTCACTCAGTCCCTAGCACACTAGGTCCTTGTAAAGAAATAAAAGAGTTGTAAATGATAATGTGTAACTTCATTTCCTTATTAAAAGAGTATATATCAAATTACCAAATCATATTTACTTGAATGTGTGAGAAACAAAATCAATATGTAGATATGTGTCTTTATTGTTCAAATCAGATTAGAGGAATAAAGATTTTTATGTTTCCATGTAGTGTAAATTCATCAGAAAAAATTGAGTTAAGACTGATCTTTGTATTATGTTTAGTCCTCAATTTATGCCCTAAACTATGATTAGTGGTTACTGTGAGATGTGGGTGTAGAAATAATGTTGATATGTAATTGATGCTTGATATGTGAAATAATCGTAGTTAACTTAAAAATGTGTACATGTATGATAAGTCACTCTCATAACCTAGACCTAAAGCAAAATGTAATTAAATTTTTTGAATTTTATATGATGATATGTTGATATCATAATTTTAATAATCATGAATACACTACTTAATTTTAGACCAAATATGAAAAGTAATGAACATAAGTTGTGATAGTTGGGGGAAATTTAAATAAGTATGTACTATTAACTTGATGAGGTATAAAAAGGGTGATATTAACCTTAATTTAATGTCATGGTAATCTACATGTTCAGTTGGGAATCTACTAAAATAGATTTTCATACCACACTTTGAGCATGTATGAGTACAAGAAAGAAAATTATAATGTACTACAGATAAGAGATATGAAAATCCTAATGTCAAGGTGATGTCACAATATGATGGAACACTAAGTGACATGTATATATTTGAAATGGATGTACCCTTGATGATAAAAACCTAAGTGTGTACCCCATGGTGGTGTTGTTACCTAGGTTTGTTTCCTACATGTGATGATATTGACTTTGACTCTTGTTTTGGATCTTGGATGAGCATTGAGGGAAAAATTTCTTTTTAAGGAGGGAAGGATGTAACAAAATAACTTTTTATCTTTTACTTCTACACACTTTCTCTAAATTTTAAGATCAACAATACTCAATTTTATGTCACTCTACATCTTGGGTGTTTTTGAACCCAATGTTGCTTCATACACAAGCTTCAATTGACTAATTTCAATTTGATGATTAATTAGGCTAAGCTGATTTGGCCCCTCAACATATTCTTCCTATTCTAAAACTTTGTACACAAGGAGGTGAGGAAATTTTTGAGCTAACAATGAAAATTACACTTTATTTGGAGCTACAGAGAATGACGTCAATGTTACAAGTTTGTCAAAGGAAAACCCATTATATTTCCTTTTTAAAGCCCTCTTTTACAAGTGACATATCTTTTTTCTTCATTTAACTAGATATTGGGGCCTTGGATTGGGCTCTATGGATAGGGGCATGGGCACCCCTTCATGTTCAACCTCCATACAATCTATGAATAGGAGAGAAAGAGGAGTGGATGAGACTTACCACTACATGGGCTACTTTTGGTCTTTTTCAAGCCTCATATTCTTATCCTCCTACTTTTTCAACCTCTTGTCTCATTCATTTTAGTGTTTTCCATTGCTTAGGGATGTATATCATCCTCCTGCCACTCCCTTTATCTCACTACATTTAGCTTTGACATTTCTCTCTTCCTCCTTAACCCCTTATTTCTCTTTACAATCGAGCCTTTTCCATTTTTTTTACCCAACATGTCTACTACTGCTAGAAGTAGTGTCTCTGTAACAATGTGGGTGGGGGTAGTCATCCCCTCTTTCTGTATCCGTGACGTAGTTTTGTCGACTCATGAGCAGTAGGGGAAGATAGGTAGATAGAGATTGAGTTCTAGCAAGGAGAGCTTGATAACCTGAGCCATCAACTGGGCTCATCAGAGAGCCCCACCTCATACCAACTTGGAGCAAGATGACAAGAGTGTCATGTTTTGTCGTAACAGACGAAGGGAGATGTGGTGTGAATCCAATTGGGATGACTTAGCGGCATGGGCCGCATCTCCCTCCTAGGCCAAACCAAGTTGGTTTGTAGCTAGTGACAAGCCAAGAAGAAGTCTGGGAGGCCAACTGCATTAGAGTGTGCTCCCTTACCATGTGGAGATGTCCTAGATCTTGAGACCACTATATTAAAGTCTAAAAAAGGGATTTCTTATAAAACCCATATAATTTTCTAGTATTGGATAAATGTTGCATATAGATCGTTTTTTATAAAAAAGAATGAAAAGAACCAAATTGATTTGGTCTTAGACCCTACATATCAACTAATTTCTATTGATGTCCCTAATATGTCAACGGTTATCATTTTGAATTTATATCTAATACTTTTATCATGCTAAATCTTGTATCATCAATGTGAAATCTTTCCTATATCTTTTGAACATCATATATTGAGTACCTTTAAGCCAAATGAAGATATAAACCATCGTTACGTGTACCTTCTTTAATTCCAATGCTAAGTGGGGAGTTTAATATCACATTAATAATGAACTTTACCTTACTTTGTAATCTTACTTCTAAATGTCATCCAACCTCTTCCTATATTTGAATCAATAATGTCTGTCGTCCATGACACAATTATCACACATGAACCCCTATGCCCTTGTTTTGTTCATATGCAATGATAGGCGTAACTGTGACATCCTTATGCATATGCTTGATGATACTTTAATCAAGTAATAACTTCGACCTCATTGAACTTCATTCTCCATCTCACTTAAAAAATTAGTAAGAATATGATGTAATCAGACAAGTTTGACCAAGATTGTGTACTTTGTTTTTCTCTATATGGTTTGTGTGACTTCAAACCCACCTTTTGTGGCCTAAAATGGTCTAAAATGAATTGTTATGAACTTACATATTTAAATCATGATGTAGATTATATTGTTATGTCTTTCATTTTTAATTACGGTTTTTCTTAGCCCCTATGACCAACTTTAATGTGGATGTGTACCTATTAATAACTAAAAAGATAAGTCTTATATATGTTGGAATTCGTTATGCATGTTAATAATGTTGAAAACTATGAACCAAAACTTAAGTGGCATACACCTAATCTTGATTGTGATTCTTATGTCCTTGTGTTTCTGCGATAAATAATCTTTTATGTTTGGACCTCTTGACTTCATGAATCATGACCTTGTTTCTCTATATGAGTCTTTTGATCTTAGAATGTACTTAAATGACTTAAATATTGAAATAATTATAAAAAATATATGGAACATTGAAAGTACGTGAATATAGAACAACACCTTCTCAATGGAACCTAAATTAATAAGAGATCATAAGACATACTAATAATTGATGTGGTAGATTAAAGAACAAGAAATTCACCTAGGGAATAGTCACCATATTCTTACCCAAACTACCACATTAATCACCATCCACAAGCAAACAATTCTTATCAAAGATATATAAGGATTGAACCCAAGAGACAATACTTTTAAGAAAAAACTAGATATTTAATTTAATTACAAAAAGGTATTTAAAAAGGATAGAAGATTGATTTTTTTGGTCAAAAACTAAATTAACAAACAAGAAATGAAATCAAACTATAAGAAAATATTTTAACACTATAATAAAACTACCAAGAGGACAAGGTTTACCGCCACTACTTGCATAACTACTCTAAAATTTCATCATTCATTCAGATAAGTAATAGATTGAGGCCAAAGAATTTCATATCCTTTCAAAATATGAAATCCACATGGATTGCTCTCACGGTAGGCTCAAGGTCTCTTGTCTTATGGATACTTAATATTTCACCCCTGAGGAGGCCCTTATGTTGTCTCCTCTAAGGTTCAATAATATTGTTTGGTGCTATGATCCTAGATTTTAATGTCTCTTCGTATAGGATTATTACAATCATGAAAGATCGATGACATTCCAGAAAACAAGCATTAGACAATCAATCATCAATTCAGACTTTTATATAAATAAAATCAATAATGTAGAGACTGAATACGGGCAGTTGGGCTAGTTCCCTCAACCCAGTAATCGGTCTAATCTTTAAAAATTTCATGATACAAAGAGAGAGAGAATACGATGCTTATGAAGAAAGTAACAACGTAGAGGAGAAGATCAGAGTTCTCGTCATAACTCACGAATGATAACTTCAGTATGTGATCTTGATTTATGATGGATCGCATCTCCATGTCAAGCAATCAGATTTTCTCTCCCATTCTCATTGGCAGTGGCTTGAGTTGTGGGTGGGAGATAATTGGTTGTGAACTCTTTTCCCAAGAAGTCTCCCAAATACTTTCGTATCAGCCTACAAATATCTGTCACCAGCTTGATGCAGATTTCCTTCAATGGTGTTTTGTGTGACTGTAGGATTGTTCCTCTGTAAAGAAATGGTTAATAAACATACTTATTTTGTTGATAATTTAAATATCTTTTCGATACAACTTAAATTGCTGGATTTTGACATTAGATGTGGATTCTAGAACTATTTCAGTCTCGGGTATATTTTCCACAAAGTTAATGTAATTTCAGCTGGAACTTCTCAACCAGCCAGCCTGACTTGACGGTCATGTAACCATCATATGAACTCATATATACCCAATTGTGGATAATTGTGGATAATTTAATTGTACATCCCTTGGTTTTTTAATCATCATATTGCGAGTTGTTTTGCAAAACTTATGTTAATTTTTGTGATCGTATATATGATGTGGACATTATCGCACTACAAATTCACTAGACACGAAATTCCCAGAATTTACCGAAATAAACGTGTAGTAATTACCATCTGCAAGCGGATGAGTCTTATCGCAATATAATTAAGGATAAAATCCAAATGAAAATATTTTTAAGAATTGAGTGGTCAGTTCAATTAAACTATGAATAGTATTTAAAATAAAAGTTTGATTTGGATTGATTACAAATAATATACAAGAATGAAAGATTGAACTAAAATCTAAGATTTTCAGATGGATGGATACACCAGGATGAGTATGTTTCACCACCACTACATTTATTCTCTCATTACATTGCAAACACTGAAACACACATAGACAATATCATAGAGGCTGACCAAATCCCCCTTTCGACGTTAGGATTAAGGCTGGACAAATTTCCCTCTAGGATCGTTGTCACATTACCTAGAGATCATGTATCCCTCGTCTCAAAAAACATCTATCCGACATCTCATCCAGAATCTATCAAAAACCAATTGATATCCTAGACCATATGTTCGAAGTTTTCTACACCGAGATCATGATAAACATGTAAAACTACTGGGAAAACAAGAATACAAGGATTAAAATGATTGATTTAACATGAAAAGGGTTCTTACATGTATGGATGCAATAAAAAATAAAAGCAAATAGTGGGGCTACTCCCCACGTCCTAGTATAAGGATCTACTCACAACTCATAGTGAGATCAAAATAAGCAACAAGAAAAAGAAAAGAGATAACCATCATCTCAGCGGGTAGAAAAAATATAGCAATAGAGTTGCCTAGGACTGTCGTCGGGTGACCCTTTTTCTTCGTCGTCCTCCTTGCTTCGGGTGAACGGATGGATGGAGGTCGCGCCGACCTTCCTCTGTTGAGTAAGGAAGTCAGACATTGGCGGAGCGTTGGAGCGGGGAAAGAGTTGTCCCTTTTTATACTTTATGTGAAAGAAGCCCAAAAGTCATTCAATAAATGAGTAAAACGCAGCTGCTCGATAGAAGCGTGTTGATGGACAGACATTTGTCGGTCGATGGTTGTCTTTCTGTCTTCTGTACATGTCGATGACTTCCAGGCTATGGAGTGTCGGGGTCGACAATGTTGTGTAAGCACAATCTTCGATTGATGCCAGGATGTCGACGTGGAGGCTGACATTACTGTGGTCGATAAAAAATGTTGCTTCTCCAAGTCGATAGCTTTATTCTGGAAATTGTGGCCGATGGATGGTGGCCGTCTTGACCCGTGCATAAATATGATGCCTCTCCAATTCCAATTGTCATGGGTGATCGACAAGAATTATAGGACCGGTTGTTCTTTGTTTACTTGCATTGTTGATGTGACTTATCCATGTACATTCAAAGGACCAGCTGATGCTATTAGTCTTCGTGGACAGATCAATGTGCGTGACTTATGCTCGATACGTTTTTGCTATATAAGACAACTTATTTGATTGTCTTGCCTCGATACCATTTGGTATATTGCCTTGCGGACCAAGCAACAGAAGAGACTAATGAGGAGAGGATTAATTGATTTGCTTCTCCTTGCTTTGAACGGGACGGTTCTACAATTAATCAATATTGCCTGTTCCGTTTGGCTTGTATCTTATTTACTCACACGCTTTAATTGGTGAATTGCATGGTCAAATGTTTTTTTTTTTTGAATCTGCATGGGCCGAAGCCCACCCCCTCTCCAAACAGGTGTCAGAGTCCGGATGGCCCAAGAGGTTGGTAAATACAGCTGACCCGAGCGGATTCGAACCAGCGACCCTTCGTGAGGGGCGCACTGACTTGACCGCCCGGGCTACCGCTGATATAACATAATTATGCATGAGCCGCTCTTCGTTTCCGAGAGCAAAACATAAAAGAAAAGATAACAGCCGTGTACATGATAATGGCAAGACACAGGAATCATTTACTTCGTTGCCTTGGTACCTGATAAAAGAAATAATTTGATGGCACATAAATAAATTCATTTTCTTGGTAAATGAAGGGATGAGTGTGATTGGTCATGAATAAATCTTTGACTTAGTAATATAATCTGCACAAAACAAAAGTACTGTCATTGACAAAATCATTATACTCATGAAAAAATTGGTAAAAATTCGGATTCCATTAAAACATCCCATAAATTGTCTAAAAAGATGGGAAAATCAAAATATTAACAATTATGGAAGTGCAAGGTTGTATGAACTAATTTGTTAGATAAAATGCGACATAAGGATGTAAAATTGGTCTAAGAAATATAATTAAATCGGGATGAATATCCATTCATTAAAATACTCCAAACGTAAACGTTACTCATCCTCCAATAATACAAAATTTGAACATTCACCAAATTAATACTTTCAACCTATATGATTGCCTCATCCTAGTATTATGTAATTTTCATTACCACCAATTATATTTATAGCCATGCTACCCAAAATTTTTGAGATCACATAACACATTTTTTAATATCTTCTTTCTTGATTTTGTTTCAAACAATGTCTCCTCGCAACCATCTCCAACATCAAGTATGTCAAAAAGTTTCATGTAAGTTTGGAGAGACTTGTAGAACAACAAGTATGTACTTGATCTAACACTGGTATAATTCAAGAGAATGGTAAAAATGTAAAAGATTCATTTTTCCCATAGGTAGAAAAAAGAAGTGAATGGGGGTATGGAAGGAAGTGATCTCTCCTCTATTCGACTCGAGATCTTTTTATTTCTTTGGAACGATCTTTCCTCTATTCGATTTAAGATCTTTTTTATTTCTTTGGGGTGATCTCTCATCTATTCAACTCGAGATTTTTTTTATTGCGGTTACATTGATCTTTTTTTGTTTGTGTGCATCGACATCTTTTCTTGGTGGTACGCCCCTATTAAATTTACGAGGGGTATGGAAGAAGCGGTAAAGGGGAGAAGTGGATGTACGACCCCAAACTTAGAGTTTGACCCATTTTTGTGGCTTTTTACTTTCTTTTTGATGAAATGGAAGGTAAGAAGATGCAGGAAGACGTGTAGAAGAGAGTTTGGATCAAAATACAACTTAATTTATAATTTAGTGCACATTGTTATTTTCTTTATCATACTACACTTAAATTTTGACAAGATGAGAGATTAAATGAAAATTTCATATAATTGTGCCACTAGTCAGTAGGAAGCGTGATGTGTTTGATCCTTCTCATTTTCTTTCTACTTGACATCTGTAACACACATACTCACTACCTAAGGCTCTAGTAGAGTTTCAGGAATGACGACAGATCCCACAGACCACGACTAGCCTTGACTGCGCACATTGTCCTCACTCACGCACAAGATGGGGTCAACTTCGTGGCTAGTCACCCATCCTAGTACTACTTCAAGATGAGCATGCTTAACTATGAAGTTCTTTAGTGATGAGCTTCTAGAAAAGGAGGTGCACCTTGGTGGTATGGGTAGTCCAGTCATTGCTTTTAAAACAATGTTATCCAAGGCCTCAAATCGTAGGACGTTACAATCCCTCCACATAGAGACTCTTGACGTCCTCGTCAAGGCTCAACTATATGGCCTCATTAATCTTTATCCCCATTTTAGTGTAGACCCAAATGACCCATGTACACCCAGCTCTCGACCACGACTACCACTGTAATGGTGGCTTCATCGACTCAGATAGCCCTTTTTAACATGCATAAACACTACCAGTGCATGGGCGGCTCCATCAACTTGGATAGCCCTTTCTAACATGCATAGACCACACAACTCAAAGACTAACATGCCACATGCTCATGTGGGCCCCACCTACAGGAGGTGAATTGACTCTGATACCTATTGTAACACCCAGGCCCATTGCCCAGGGCTCTAGTAGAGTTTCAAGAATGAAGACTGGCCTCACCGACTACCACTAGCCTTGACTTCGCGCTTTGTCCTTACTCACACACAAGTCAGAATCAAATTCCCGACTGGTCACCCATCCTAGTACTACTCCAAGCTGAGCACACTTAACTATGGAGTTCTTTTGTGATGGGCTCCCGAAAAAGGAGGTGCACCTTGGTGATATGGGTAGTCTAATCATTCTTTTAAAGATCATGTTATCCAAGGCCTCAAATCTTAGGATGTTACATCATCTTTTCTGAAGAAACAAAATATTCAGATTCTTAGCCCATGATAATTTCTAACCATTGGTTAGTTTAAACAATTAGTCCTTTTGAGGATTTACTTTGAAGAAGTGGAGTTAAATGATGTGAATATGTATCCAAACAAGAAAATTAAATCTAAGCCAACTAGGTAATGGCTTTAATTATTATATTAATTTTTTTTTAAATTTAGCTAAATGTAATGCATGTATGCAATTATATGCTTATAAAATTAAATTGCAAACAATTTAAGATATAGGGTGTGGGTGTAGTAGAGTACGTACCACCCACCCTCCACCCCCAACTTAAATATTTTCTCATCCCCAAGCAAACACTAAATTCAAAATGGAAGGGAAGAAATGTACAATGCTCAATCAGGCGGTCATGGAAGCTCAAAGAAGATCCAGTTGAGTGGGATGTTAACAAGGGTTGGAACTTTATGAAGGAGAACGTCGTGAATCACCCAAAGATTAGGTGGTCTTGCCAACTCGAAGGGTCTTTCTGGATGAGTAAAATAATTTTACTTTTCAGCTCACAACCTATCTAATAGGATCCACATATTTTCCTCAAGTAGAAGAGAAAATCTTGTATTTGTGTGTGGATTAACAAGAGGAGGCACATAATATGATTGTTCTTGTCTACGGTCTTCGGGAATGGTTCATCCAAGAGTTCATTTAGTGAATCACCCTTGAAGATGAAGGTAGAAGGTGATGAATCCACCATAAGTAGTTGTGGTGGATTAGGCAGAGGGTCTGGATCTGGCTTCTCCTCATCACCTGGATCTACATTAGGAGGACTGATGTCAACATAAGAGGAATCATCTCAATAATAAAATCAACATCATAAATATTTTTACGTGGTTGTACATCCTCCTGAAAAATAATGTAATTAATATAGGGGTCAATGGGGGGCGTGAACTCAACATGTTTCTCTAGTTCATCCGTGTGGGATATTTCTAACTCATCAATGGACTCTGGAAAATTAACACTATTGAAAAAGAAGGTGGAGACATATAAAAATCATGTGGAGGTGGAATATACTTTTCTGGAACAACCAGATATGAGATAAAAAGCAACTGAGATGGAGTTATAACTCTTGTTGAAAAGACCCTTCTTCATCTAAGATAACCGAATATGGAACAAATGTTGGTTGTTCTTCTTCAGGGATATTGTCAATCGAGGTTGGTCGATCATTGGTAACATCTAGATCAGGGTATATAATAGGGAAGAATAGTAGAGTCTCAGGTTCTACAACCATGAAGGGGCCATCCTCTTTATGTGACTTTTCATACTGACGTACTAAAGTCTCAATCATAAAAAAGGATGGAGTATCATGTTCTTACTGTAGTTCCTCAATCTGTATAATTGTCGATGAATCTGGCATTGTTGACACCAAGATGGTATCATCTTCGTCATCATCAAAATTCATCATCTTTTGCTTCTCCAACTATCCTTGGTAACATTATTGCTGGCTCGCTAGCTTCTTAACTGATATGGCAAGTTTCACATGCTCATAGCAAGATCAGAATAAGAAACGAGAAAAAGGAAAGAGATAGCCATCATCTCAGCGGGTAGAAGAGGTGTAGGAACAGAGTTACCCTAGACTGTTGTCGGGTGACCCTTTTTTTTCGTTGTCCATCATACTTGATTTTGGTCGGCAGATGAAGAAGAGTGGTCTCTTTTAACTGATGCCCTATGTCGTCGTTATACTTTCTGTGAAAGAAATTCAAAAGTCACGTAATAAATGAGTGAGACCTGGGTGGTCGACGGACGTGTGTCGATCGAAAGAGGATTGTCGGTCGATGGTTGTCGATCTGTCTTTTTTACATGTCGATGACTTCCGGGCTGTGGAGCGCCGAGATCGACAATGTTTTGTAAGCACAATCGTCGAATGATGTCAGGCTGTCGACGTGAAAGTCGACATAATTGTGGGCGGCGGCTGTCGATAGAAGGCTGTCGACCCATGCAGAAATATCATTGTCGAGAAGTCCGACTTAGGGTTGAGCATCGGTCCAAAACCAGACCGGACCGGACCGTGGACCGGATTTCAACAAATATATAGACCGCAGACCGGACCGTTTCGAGGTAGGACCAGACCGAGACCAGACCATTTTGTGCTAGGACCGGACCGGACATTTTGGACCGTAATCAGTTTTTTTACATGTTTTACAACTTATTTAATTGTACAAAGATGCTAATCTTAGTCACTTCTAACATTTATATAACTTTAGTATCAAACATTTATACCAGTAGTGCTTATATATGTACTTTATTTGTAGTTATTATAGAATACACCTTCAAATATATATGAATTTTGTATAAAAGTCAGTCTGCGGTCCGGACCGGACCGAAGACCGAACTCATCAAAATTATTGGACCGCGGACCGAATCGAACTCAAAATAGACCGGACCGGACCAAATTGAGTAGTTCAGTCCGGTTATGCGGTCTGGACCATTATTCGCTCACCCCTAGTCCGGCTGGAGGGTGTTCGGTGATTCATTGTCGATGCCTTTTCAATTCCAGTTGTCATGGGTGATCGACAAGAATTATAGGACCGGCTGTTCTTTGTTTACTTGTATGGTCGATTGTTGATGTGACTTATATCCATGCACATTCAAAGGACCAGCTGATGCTATTAGTCTTCGTCGACAGATCAATATGCGTAGCTTATGCTCGATACAGTTCTTCTATACAAGACAACTTATTTAATTGCCTTGCCTCTATAGCATTTGGTATATTGCCTTGCGGGCCAAGCAACGGAAGAGACTAATGCGGAGAGGATTAATTGATACGGGACGGTTCCACAATTAATCAATATTGCCTTTTCCGTTTGCCATGTATCTTAGTTACTCGCACGATTTAGTTGACATGACGTTAATTGCATGGTCAACTGATTTGATATAACATAATCATTCATGCGCGGCTCTTCATTTCCGAAAGGAAAACATAAAAGAAAAGATAACAGTCGTGTACATGATAATGGCGAGACACCTGAATCATTTACTTAGTTGCCTTGGCACCCAGTCAAAGAAATAATTTGATAGCACATAAATGAATTTCTTTTCTTAGTAAACAAATGGATGACTGTGATTGGCCATGAATAAATTATTGACTTTGTAATACAACTTGCATAGAACAAAACTAATGTTATTGACAAAATCATTATACTCTTGACGAAAGTGGTAAACATTTGGATTTCATTAAAACATCCCATAAATTGTCTAAAAAGATGGGAACACCACAAATATTAACATTTATGAGAGTTCAATGTTGTATGAATTAATTTATTGGATAAAATGTAACATAAGGATGTAAAATTGGTCTAAGAAATGCAGTTAAATTAGGATGAATATTCATTCATCAATGTAGGTTTGAGGATATTCAATTTTTCATCATTCTCTTGGGCTTTCATGGAGGGATAATTTCTATCTCTTTTTGGTGTAAACCTCCAAATAAAATAAATAAAGGATAATAAATACCAAACAAATTGCACAAACTACTCAAAATATAAAATAATTGAAATATGGAGTACAAAGAAAATAAAATATACAAAACTAAATCTAGAATGCAACTAAATGAATGATGAATAGACCACCATCACAATCTCCAGCTTGAAGGTTGTCATACTCGAGTAACACAAAATTCAAAACACTCTTCAATTGAATAGTTTTGACCAATGTCCATGACTCATATTTACATCATGTTTCAATACCTACCACGAAGCATGACCAAGCAACTCTAATTTCCAAAAATTACATGTGTAACTTCCCATATTATCAATCTTGACTTCACATAACACACTTATTTCACTCTCAAAAGTCTATTGTTATAACCCCCAATTTTGATTGTATTGCTATGCAATTCTTGTATGAAAAAGGCACTACTACAGAAATGGCTTATTATGTCACATTTATAGGCGTCAGATGTATTCAAAAAAACGATGCCTAAAGCATACAACGTCGGTTGAATACAAAAACCGACATCTATATGTGAAGAGCGGCCAGACACGGGTATCACTTTTTATTTAGCGTCGGTTCTTTAATAACCAACCGACGCCTAAAATTGACCGCCAAATCTAAAATTTCCAGTGAAAAAATATCCTCCAAAATTTAACATAAGGCGTCGGTTCTTAACAAAGCAACCGACGACTAAAAGTTTTTCACGAGACATAAATTTTGCCCATTTTTATCGTCGGTTATCTTACAATAACCGTCGTCGATGTGTTTTCACGCGTTGTCCCCATGAAAATTTCATCCCCCTTTGGCGTCGGTTATTCTACAAAAATCGACGACTATGGTCATAATTTGAGAACTACTTTTTTGTCGGCATATGTAGATAGACGTCGCTTTTTCCAGTTAGAACCGACACCTATCATTGAAGATAGGTGTCAGTTTTTTGGTGGGAACCGACGCCTATTATTTTAACTGTCTGTTGTTTTTAATAACCGACATCTATTGTTAACTTAATAGCACTAGCACAAGCCACATACTCTTCCCCTTTCTCGGTTTGATTGTTGATTTCAAGTTAGGTCTCTCTGGCGATTCTCTCTACCGCAACTATTGTTGCTGCCTTCCGGTCCTGCCGCCTCCGCTTGCTGTCGCGTGCACCGTCGATCCTCTTCTTCCCGCTACCACCAACCACTGCACTATCGCCTGTCGGCGCCTTCTCTGTCTCTCTTGCCGCCGCAAGTAAGTCGACCTGCCGCCTCTTCTTTCCCAGATCACCTGCGCAAGTAAGTCGGCCCGCCACCTCTTCTTCTTCGGTCCACCGTCTCTTCTCTTTCAGCTCTGCGTTGTGAACCCCATTCTCCCATCTAACTTACAACCCCCAACAATCAGCCCATGCGGTTTTTACTTCACACCTGTTTCTACTCATAATATATATGAACCTAGCTACCCTAATCCCTTGGATCAGTAATCAATGTCTATTTTTATTGTTCTTAATTTCTTAAACCATCTAAATGCACCAGAAGTATCATTTAGACCCTCTATGTTCACCCATGACTTGAGAGTGACTCCTTTATGTGCTTATATGCTATAACTTGACCAATTAATTGTTGGCCTTTAGCTTTAATGGTCATCATCTAATCATAAAATCTCAATAATCAGTAATCCTTGTTGTGCTTAATGACATTCTACATAACAAACATGTGTGTAATTAATACAATGTATCAGGTTGCCACATATTTTTCTCCAAAATCCAGCACAAGTTATACAACAATGTTCATGTACACAATCATAAGCCTTTTCAAAAACAATAAAGTCCACAAGAAGGTCTCTCTTCTTATAAATATCTCCACAAGCCTTCTTATTTTACAAATAACATATCCATTTGGTCTATTGGGAATGAAAGCAAACAAGTTGTCTGTTATTTGCATTATAACATATGATCTACTCAATAATCCACCTCTAGAGCTCCATAGTGGGACTCACCAACTTGATAACTATTTAGTTTGTGCTAACATATGAGTGGGTTCATGAAATATTTTTCTTATGCTTCATTTGATAACTAATTTTCACATTGTGGCTAATATATACTTAATAACAGGTATAATGTGCTTAATACATGAGCTGGAATAACAATTGAAGTTTTCATGTCCATAAATGTGAACAATGTGCCATAATCTAAGTTAATATTGAATCAATAGAATTAATAGGTTAAATAAGTAATATATGGAAATTCATGCACAATAATATAAAGTAACCTTTTGGTAACAATGTGAATACAATAAGACTCAATTTAATGATTGTTGATAATGATGTTGTTGGGTTTTTGAGGAGACAGAGAAGGCAGCGGAAACAAAAAATTTCTCCTCCCAAACCCAAAATAAAGGAATCGCATCAACGTCTATACAATAGGAAGGATGGTTTGTGAAGGTGAACCTTGTCCCAAGGCTTGGTCGACGACGTTATCTCGCAGCTAGTGCAGTCTTCACCTCTGGTCTTGGATGGTGTCTATACAACTCCTGGTCGCACCTGGACTGTCAGAATTGACAACTTTCCTCTGAGCGGTAGAAGTCTCCCGCCTATCAAGTAGTCCACACGGTCCACCTAGAACTCCGATCTTCTTTTCCCATAAGGAATCAGAAGGATTCGTACCCTCCTGTCGGCATACTAGTCACCGACACACTGTCCTGCAACCAGTCACTTTCTGTAGTTATCTTTCCCTTATTGTGCCTCCCCTATTGGGTAGCCGTTACGACCCCACCTCCCGATAACCCCCATTTAAGGGAGACCGAGAGGTCAAAGCTACACCCATGACTTCCGGATCAAAGGTTCGGCAATTAACCAAGAATAATTATCAAATTTTAACATACTATACTGAAAGCTGTAAGAAAAAAATAAATTTTTGCATACCTTTTTGAAAACTTGGATCTCTAAACTTCTATCCACTTAAGGATTCTACTCTAACTAATCCTCATTGTATTTAACTTCATGTATTTCACAATATGACATTTTATTGTTTGTCCTTTTTGGCTTGTACCTAAAATGCCGATAAACAAAACGTCAGTCAGTTGAAGCTGGTATGTGGGGGAAACAATAATCATGCAAGTATGTTAACAATGTAATCATTCAATTAATCATTTAATAACCCAGATTATGTTTTAGATATAACTCTGTGATCCAAGGGTACCCTATCCTCTATGTTGTCCCCATTAAACCCCTCATGATCCACCTATCAAGTGAGCCAGTTTCTAGGTTTGAGTCACATGGAACTACTCATATGTAGACCACTCATTAACTCGGGGTACGCTAAAGAGTCTCATGGCACTACAAATCGGTAGCCCAGTTTCTAACTCACGGTAACCTAGACCTTGATCTAGGATTACCCCTTTTTTATCCTTTTCAAAGTAACAGAGGTGGGCCCGGATCTATCCAGTTATATATGTACTTATGGTGATAATCATAGTCACTTTATAGTTGCATGAAATAAATAAACATCCAACAGTTATTTTTCAAGCAACTGATAAAACGTTCGGGAATCACCGTGAAACTAGAATGATTATTCATAAGCGTAACCACATACCTGATTTGATGAGTCATGCAGATTATTCAACATATACTTCATGTATATATAATCAAGCCAATCAATAGATCCAAGCAAGTAATTCAATAATCACATAATTCCTGAAAAGAATATGTACTCTATTTATTACACACTTTATCAAGAATCTACTTTATTGACTTGGATTCTCTTTCTAGGGTTTCTAATCCGCATTAAGATTTCATTAATATTCATTAGGGTTTCTTAGATCAATTTCTCAAACTTTACCCCTTTTAGGTTAACAAACCCTAAAATACTCTTTTCCATTTATATGAACCTTAATTGCTCAACTATTCATTTTAATAGTCTTTTATACCCAAAATTTGACTTAGAATCATCATATCCTTATTTATTCATGGATTTGAACCATTAAAACAATTAAAAGACATATTCATCTAAATTAGGGTTTTCCAAGCTCATTAGTGCATAATCATGCACAAAACCATAAATTAAACCAATTATATAAAAAGATCATCTTTTTAGATCCTATTCTCACTTTTATTAACAACATGTTAATATCATCTTGAATTACGTCATTAAGTCCATTTATCATCAAATCTAAGGGTTTTTCCTTAATTAAATCATTAAAGATGATAACTTTATGTACTCTCGCTGGGACAATTATTTAAAATTGTCTCACCCCGTAGATTTCAACCTTTTTAGGTGGTCGTCGAGGACGAAGGAATCAGTCTGCAGGTGGACAGTATCAGCAGAAGCAGCACCAGGAGCAGTAGTAAATCTCAGGTGGGGATTCAGACTGCTGAGTTGTGTAGTTAGATAGTCAGTCCTATGTGTTCTCTGTACTCTCAGGTCCTTGGAGTCTTTTGGTCTGAGATTTTGATTCTGAGTTCTTGAGATTTTGTATCATGTTGTATATAATTACTCAAAAAGTAATTATCAAAGATGTAAACAGTTTATCTCCTTTTATGAAAGATGTTTTTATGGATTCAAGCTCTTATCTCAAAAAGTTTTAATTTTCCATGATTTTTGTCTTCCGCTGTTAATCGAACCGTTTCCGCTACATTTAAATCATGTTTATATCGTGGTTTGGAGATCAGAGCCCACATGTATGGTGTTACCTTTGAAGTTGTCACTGATCACAAAAGCTTGAAGTATCTCCAAACTCAGAAGGACCTCAACCTAAGACATAGAACATGGATGAAATATATCAAGGACTATGATTTCACCATTGCATACCACCCAGGAAAGGCCAATGTAGTGGTAGATGCCCTTATTTGGAAATAACTTAGATGTGCAGTTGTTTTATCTACCCAGTTCAGGGATCTGGAAGAGTTTTTCAGTTGGACTCTACAACCGTTAGAAGATCAAATCTACTTGGCTAACATTCATATAAGACTAGACTTGTTGACTGAGTTAGTAGCTACCCAGATGGCTAACCTCAAGCTTAAGAAAATGAAAGGTTTGTTGTAGTAACCTCAAACACACCTATCATTTGGTGTAGATGGAGGGATCAAATACAAGAATTGTGTTTGTGTTCCTGAGGTGTCACCCTTGAAGACTCATATTCTACAAGAATCCCATGGCTCTAAGTATACCATACACCCTGGCACTACCAAGATGTTTAAAGACTTGCAGTTGTGTTTCTGGTGGCCTAGAATGAAGAAAGACATAGCGGCATATGTGGTATGTTGTCTCACCTTCCAAAAGGTGATGGTTGAACACCAGTGACCCAAAGGATTACTGTAATCGATTGAGATTACTGAGTGGAAATGGGACCAGATCAACATGGATTTTGTGGTACGTCTTCCAAAGACCAAGAAAGGTCATCATGCTATATGGGTTGTAGTGGATCACCTGACCAAGTCAGCACAACTTCTTTCCTTGAAGATTACTACCAAAGTGTCAGACTTAGTCAAGCTGTATATTCATGAGGTAGTGTGTTTACATGGCATTCTGAGTTCAATTATTTTTTATCACAACCCTAAGTTCACCTCAAAGTTATGGAAGCAGGTGCATGAAGATCTTGGAACAAGGTTGAAATTTAGGGAAACCTATCACCCCTAAATCGATGGACAATTAGAGAGGACAATTTAGACTTTAGAAGACATGTTAAGAGCATGTGTGCTTGATTGGGGAGGATCATGGGAGCAGTACATGCCTTTAGCAGATTTTTCCTATAATAATATCTACCAATCCAGTATTGGGATGCCTCCACACAAAGCACTATATGGGAGGTTGTGTCAGTCAATACTTCACTGGGATGAGGTTGCTGAGAGGACCTTGTTAAGTCCAGAGGAACTTCAGATTTATTCTAATAAAGTCACTTTGATCAGGCAAAGGCTAATGGGAGCCCAAGATCGACAAAAGTTGTATATAGATGCAAAGCGGATTGACTTACAACTTATTGTGGGTAAACATGTGTTTTTAAAGATCTGACCCCTCTGAGCTACAACTAAGAATAGAGGAAAGTTGAGTCCATGATACGTAGGTCCATTTGAGATTTTAGAACAGATTGGTGAAGCAGCCTATCGTGTATTCCTACCCCCTTACTATAATATGTTGCATGACATGTTCCATGTATCCAATCTAAAGTGCTATGTGAAAGTTCCTAGTCATGTGCTGAGCATTGAACCTATTGGGCTGCAAGGGAGCCTGACATACCCTGATTCACCGATGAGAGTACTAGATACCAAGGTGAAAGATCTCAGAAACAAAAAGATAGAGATGGTAAATGTTCTTTGGCAGCACGATGGAGAGGATGAAGCCACATAGGAGATGAAGACGAACATGAGAAAATCCTACTTAGAATTGTGTGTATGATTAGTTGAATTTTGGGGGCAAAATTCTTATAAGTGGGGAAGGATGTTATAACCCCCTATTTTGATTCTATTGTTATGAAATTCTTGTTTGAAAAAAGGCTTGTTTGCACATTTTTTATAATGTTTTATAATATGGGTTTCTTTGCAAAATTTCCTTGAATGATGGATTTCATGCTTTTCCTATCTTATTAAGACAAAGAAAGTTTAAAAGGATAAAGGATAAGAGAACAACCCATAATAAGTGGATCGACAAGAAGAAAATAAATAACGTATGTTATAATTAAGAAAACATGGAATTCTCTAGAAGATGGCATAAGTGACCCCAATAGGGGGGTTGTAGTTCCACTTGCCTTCTAATATCTAGAAAAGTCAATATATAGAGAATATAAAAGAAATAAAGAGAAAATAAGAGTTTAAATGCATAAAATATGCCTTTCCAATGTAAGATATGCACTTGAAGAAAAGGAGTTTTTATTTTCAAGTTCTCAAGCTGTGCCCATAAGTAGATTAAGTTATCAAGAACTTTCCCTTAAAATTTGGGATTAAAAAGATTAATGGATTAGGAGATATGGATTTTACAAAAATCCATAATGTTTGGTAAATAAGTTGGGAAAGTATTAAGTGTCACCTTTTCTGAATCAAATTGGATATAGAAATACATATACATATACATACATATATATATGTGTGTGTGTATATATGTATATGTATATATATTTATATGTATATGCATATGTATATGTACATACATATATATATATATATATACATATACATATATATATATACATATATATCCATATATATATATAGACACACACACACACACAGACACACACACACACACATATATATATATATATATATATATATATATATATATATATATATATATATATATATTAGGTGTGCAATTTATGTACCGTTGGATCTAAGATCCAACAGAGGGTGTGTTTATCTCATAACTATAGATGAATAAGGAAATAGGAACAGGAAACATGTCATTCCATATCTGATTTTCTCATAACCTAGTTAATGTGTGAGATTGGAAACTTGGTCAATGGATTTGTAGCATGAAACCACATAAATTCATCCAATATTTTTCCCAAACTGTCGTGGAGGCAGATCTACCTAAGGAATCACACCTATAAAAGGGAGTACCAGAGACCCTTTGTAAGGGCACCAAGACCCTCATAAGAACACCCGCGATTCCTCGGTATCAACCCTGCTCCCAATTTCCATCAAAAACCATGTTCTTCACCTTGAGACCTCACTGCCAACTGCTTGGAGATCCTCCTCTCCATTCAAGCAACTCCAATCATCTCTAAGAGAATTGAAGGCCCCAACAAGTTTGTCAAGGACCAACAGAGGTATTGGTGAGGTTACTCATTGATTCAAGGGGCTAACTCATACAGTCAACCTTGGTGTTGACCCACTGGGGACAACTATTCCTGAGGAAGACCAGGGGGAGGTTGAAGATGACCATTCATGAATTGACCATCATGCCCCTCACTCCTCTCTTCACAGGTCAGGACCTTTCGGTCCTTTTGCTCCCTTTTCTCTTTGTTTCTTGACTTAGCGACGTGGAACGAGCCGCCAGTCTATTGAGGTGGCGGCCCATGATTGGCCCATAAATAGTTTATTTTGAGAAATTCATAACTAATTACTGGTAACTCGAATTAACACATGTTGCATATGAATTTTATTCAGAAAAATGTGAGGACTATAATAAAATGATAATCTAAACCTAAATATGTCTCATGTTTGAAAAGTATTTGAAAATGGTATGTTTAATGTGTTAAGTGCTATCAAAACCCTAATTTCTAGAATATGGTGAATCTATAATATGGAACAAATATGGATAATCAAGGATGGACTATTATGATCACAAGGACACTCTCGACTCTATGAGGTGGAAGTGATGAGTAAGAACCTCAACATGTATGAAATTTCATTAAATGATGGAAACTAGGGTTTCTGAACCTAATGAACTTGAAAGTGACAAAATAGCTATCTTTCTATGTCTCTAACTCTAATGTGACTCAAAAAGGATAAAGATTGGGACTTTTGCATAAAAGACACCTATTGGAGTACAATAAAGTGTATGAAACCTAAAGCAGTGTTGGTGGATCATTGAAGTGTAAAAGAATAATAATGGAGTATTATGAATAATGAAATAAGGAAGTAAACCTAGTAACCCAACTTAGAACCCAAGTCTGACCTTTTGGTTGATTTTTGAATCATGTAGTGACACATGGATGTTATGCCTTATATTTCAAGTTGATTGGTTTCTTGTGTGGCTATCCTAGGTTTTTCTTCTTAGTACATCAAAATAATCCTAAACCATGTATGTGGTTACCCCTATGAATACCTGATCTAGTTTCATGTGTTTTTCTCTAGTTTCTCTACATGGTTTACAAATATATGATTGTTTGTCTATTTATTTCTTTGCAAACTATAAAGTGACTATGACTATCCCATAATATGGACTTGACTAGCTCGTATCATGCACCACCTCTGATGTAAGATAAGAAAGTAAAGAATGATGAATGTTAAATCTTGGGGGAAATGAAATCATCAAAAGATCTATCACCAAAGTCCTAGGGGAATCTGTGTGGCACCAAAGCTCTGGGGGAAAGAGTGGTTGATGTCCACTAAAGGGAGAAAACTCAAGAGGTTGGATGTATCTAGATCGAGTAGCCATGATGAAAATGCTAACATTGGTATGTTAAACAATAATTCTTGAATTATGCTGTTAAAAGTAAATGCGGATTATTTTATTTCCCCCACATATCGGGATAACATGTTACACTTACAAACATTTTTTATTGTTGGCAATTTTTGGATAATCTTGCTGGAAATTGGACAATCAAGAAAAGAGGACATTAAAAGAAAACAAATCAAGACCAGAGGATATAGATAGATGGTTTATTGTTTTGGGTAAAATTTTAGAACTCATTTTTTTTAACATTGGTGAATTTTTTTATCTTGTACCTAACACATTTATTGTTTAGTAGAATTTATAAACTATTTTTTCTTATGTGGAAAACCATTTGATCCTCTTTTGGGATAATGACTCTAATTTCTTCGCATTCCTTAATAGGGGGTTTCTTGGAAATGGGGTCTTTACACATATATTGTAAATAAGAAACAATATTGTTTATGTTTCAGATAATGTGACATATTTCTATGATCTTTTCTACAAGTGCAATGTATGGTTACAGAAGGTTATTTCCCTTGGGAGAATTTTGTTTGGATGGGGAATGCAAAATGGATTGTGAATTTCTCATGTATTCCACTCAATATTACTTTTCATTAGTTCAAATACAGATTTTGCACATATTTTCTTTTATTTCACACTAGTATCTTTTCTTTATTTGTAGTGATACACCTCTATTAGATAGAGGGGGTATGAAAGACATGATTATAGAGGTTGAAGGAAGTTGTGCCACCATGAGCTTAGAGTTTGGAAGACTGGATCGATTTTTTATTATTTTGATAATGATGGGGTAACATGGTGATAGAATAAATGTAGAAGAGGGTTGAGCTTGTGTATCTCATATATTACAATTAAAAAAATAGGGACAATATTAGACAACATTCGAATCACATCATGGTACATGCACAATCAAGGCATACACATGCATGCTATGTTTTTCACTAAAGAGACATGTTGTATTTCATTCTCCTCAATTCCATATGACTTGCCATCATTTTCATGAACAAAATGCATATATTCATTAGATACAAAGGCTGTTCTAACCATTGACATGTTTTCATAAATATTATTAACATCTAGACGTTACTTTGAACAATTGGATTTGTATGAAAAGTTCTTATGAAATGCAACATGAATGTAATCTACGTCGAGTAGATAACAACTTCAAATTCCATTACAAGAACTAGGAACAAAAATGAGAGAAGTTAAAGCTACATGTAACGAAAGTAATTTACATGTATTCTAACATGCCCAACTAAATAAAGAACAAAAGAATATATAAGTGTGGGTGAAAAGGAGTATGCACCACCCACACTTCACATTGATCTTATGGATTTACTCATCCCTGAGAAAACACTAAACCTAGGATGGAGGGAGAGAAATCCTCAACGTTGATTTAGGAGGTCCTGAAAACACAAAGAAGGTCCAGCTGACGGGAATATGGATAAGGGTGGCCACTAGAAAATGTGACATCCCTGGTACAAAATTTGATTAGGTGATCATTGTAGCTCAAAGTTATTATCTAGATGCTTGAAGTAATTTTGTCTTTCACCCCAACATGCATCCATAATGATCCACCAATACTCCTTCATTTGTAGGGGAAGTGTAGTAGCAGTGTATGGATCAGGAAGAAGTGTCACAACATAGGAGTGGTGACCATCTTGTGGCCTCAAGATTTGCTCATATGTGAATGTTGGAGGCAGACTACCTTCTTCTATGGCTAATGAAGTATGTAAATGAACATTAATTTGTGTTGCAAACTATGGTAAATTAGGTGTAGGATCTGGCTTTGGCTTCTTCTCATCACCTAAACCAACATGAGGAATATATTGTGTTGACATAGGAGGAATTATCCCATTTGTAAAAACAACTTGGTGACTTTTTTCATGGAGTTGTACATCCTCTTGGTCTTCTTCCCAACAAACAATATAATGAATAGACGGAGTGGAAGTTTTTAGTATATAAATCTATGGGTTTGGCTCCTCCCCATGGAATTCACCCAATTCATCTGTGCGTTTAGCAAGAACTAGAACTAGATATGATATAGACAAATCAACTGGTGGTGGAATCTATACCTCTTGTTGGGGATGCACCTCATCATTAATTACCATGTCATGGTCATTTGCATTGTCATCTCAATAAAGATACATATATCATCCTCATCATCAATCATGAATGTGGGTTGTTCCATTTTTCTCGGCGAGCTCTCTAATCAATCTTCATATGACATGTCTTACTAGGAGATTTGTGCTTTTAGCTAAGATAGTTATCTCTCTAAACCCCTATCACATGCTTCTCCATTAGCAAACATTTATTGTTAGTCATCTATCACCTTCTAGAGGCCATCCATCCACTCATCTGTGTTAGGTGAATATTGATATTCATAGAAAGGCTCTTCACTATAAAACCCAAAGCATTGCTGATTGTAGTCTTCCTCTCTAGGAAAAGCATCCACATAACATGACTCATCCTAGTATACTCTAAGATAAGGTGAACCTGAATTAGGAAAGTATTCACCATGATGATACATAAAATTGCACTCGATGATGATTTTACACAATGATACTTTAAAATGTCAAGTAGTTTCAGGGTAGCTTACTAATGTATGTTGTAATAACCAGACACGAGACATTAATTGTTTTGTGGTGCCTACCACTTCATTGCCTGAAAATAGAAAATTTGTCTATCATGATCAAGAGAAAATTTCCTTAATTGATGAATATATAAACAATAAATGAGAAAGATCTAATATAGAAGGAAACAAAATATAAGCTAAAATAAAATATATAATTAAACTAAATATTATCAAAATAAAATAAAATTATGAAAAAAACTAATTAGTTAAGAAAACTAAATAATTACAAAAAACTAACTAGGAAAATACCAAAATATTGTAATTACGATATCCAACAAAAATTACAAAAACAAAATGGAAGGAACTTTATCTCTATAGACTAAAAATCCAAAATGTCATGTAGTCCCAGAAAATGGAGCCAATATTTTGATATGGTAGATTATAACACAATATATTCACCTAGGGAAAAGTCCTGGAGATTTTTACCCCAACTACGTACTATAATCACCACCCACATGTGGAGGGGCCTTATCATAGTATACATAAGGATCGAACTGATGTGACAATATTTTTAAAAAATAATGGATATTTGATTTAATTAATAAAATGCACTTAAGAAAAATATATAAATTTATTTGTATTGAATAGAAACTAAAGTTATTAAGTAAAAATGATTTGCAACACTATGCTAAAATTACGTAGACGAGGAGGTTCACCACCATTGACCACATAACTCTTCAAAGCATTGCATCTTTCATTTGAATAAATAATGGATTGAGGTTGAAATATTTCATATCCTTTCAAAGTATAAAACCCACATGAACGTACCTCATTGCATGCTCAAGGTCTCGTTACATATGTATCCTTCATTTATCACCCCATTAAATTCCCTTTTGTGGTCTTATTTGAGGCTCAATGATATCGATTATGTTTCAATTCTAGATTTCAATGTCTTTACATATTGTATAATAACAATCAAACAAGATAGGTGATCAAGCTATAAAGCAAGAATTAGTCCACAAGGAGTGGTTTAAGTGGCCAACACATAATCTCTAACAAAGGGACATGGGTTTGATTCCCAACGACTACCTAGAATTTACCATCATCCATTGTATCTTGCCTCTCTCATAGGTTAGAAGGAGGGGAAATAAAATATTCTCTTATATACTCATTTTTTATTTAACAAGAATTAACTAATCTATAATTAATCCATATGTTCATATACAAATAATCAAAAATGTAAAAATAAGATATGAGCAATGGTGATAATACCTATCCTAATAATGGATCTACACTCTAAACATACTTCATTATATATATATATATATATATATATATATATATATAGAGAGAGAGTGAGAGAGAGAGAGAGAGAAGATCATGGATAAAATAGAAACATATAGGAGAACATCAATGGTATCACAAAAACTCTTGAACGATAACTTTCAGTCTCTAGTCAACATGTATGGCAGAGAACGTCTCCACATCTAGATATTGACTTCCCTCTCTAGCACTCCTTGGTAGTGACTAGGGTTGTGGATGGGAGAGAATAGGTTGTGAACCTTTTACATTGATGGCCTCCCAAGTACTTTTGTATCAGTTAGCAAAATATCATATCCAGTCTTCATCTTCTAGTTTTTCCACTATAAAGACAAGCGGAAGGTCCTCGATGGGGGCCCTTGGAACTTCAAAAATAGACTCCTACTCACCAAGGAGATTGAGGGCTCAGACCAACCACAACACATGATATTCGAATAGATCCTCTTTTGGGTGTGAATCTATGACCTTCCCCTCAGCCATAGGTTAGAGTTGGCAATTCATGTGATAGCATGCAAGGTAGGGAGGATTGTCATAGTTGATAGAGATGAGTTGGGCTGTGAGACAGGCCCATGAGTCATGATCAAACTTGATGTGTCTAAGCCTCTAAAGAAATCATAGAGAATTCGGGACAAAAAAGGAACTCTAATAGATTTGGAGTTGAAGTATGAGCATTTGCCTAATTTCTGCTACTTGTGTGGAATGCTAGGGCACGTTGATAGAGGTTGTCCCCTAGAGGATGATGGAGGTGAGAAGGAAAGACCATGTGGGACTTGGTTGAAGGCCTCTTCATGGATACCTTACATATTTAATGTACAAGAACTATATGGGGAGGGGTCTGTCAAGAAACGACTTGATTTCTTTACAAAACTGAAAGGGAAAGGAAGCTTTGTCAACTGACCCCCCATACTTCCCTCTGACAAACCTACTTGCCGATGGACATTATGTCATGGAGCAAGGTAGGTTTGTCAGAGGGTAGTCTTTGGGGTCAATTGACCATCGACAAGCACACCCTAAAGGAAGCTTCCATAGCAGAGTGTTGTCATGTTAAGAAACATACTAAAGTGACTGGTGGCTTGGAGGGAGATAACTTCTCGAAGAACATCATTGAGGAAAGACCAACTCCCAGAGATTCTATGGCTCCTAATGCCCTAGAAAACCATGAGGAGATCTCAAATGTGGCAACCATGAGTGATCAGACATCAAAGGTAAAGGAAATTTGTGCGATAGCTGTGGAAAGGGAGAACAAGGTGGGTTAGGGAAAGACTACGATAGCTGTAGCGATGGATGATACTGAAAAAGATATTGAAGTTGAGAAGCCAATGAACTGCAAGGGGTCATGAGCAATGCAAGAAGGCAAAGGGAAGCTGGTACACAACCAGGTTAACCAGGGATCTAAGTCAAAAATACTAAGGGGAACACAACCACATGTGACCCCAGATAGAGCATGTGTGACCGTTTGAGGCATCTTCCAAGGCCTGGAAGATGACATGAACAAAAACTCCAAGCATCATGCTACCCCCAAGGAGGCTCCTCAACTAGGAGAGGAGATTCAATTCGATTATGCGTGGAGGGAGAAGAACGTCCTGACTCATGGACAAAAGAAGAAGGCATCCTCAAAACAGAACATTAGTAAAGGTTCTAACAAAAAGACCACATCAAATAAACTAAGGAGACCACTCATTGTCGGGAGGAAACTTTGATTAGTGAAGAGGAACCTATAGTCTCGGAAGATGATTCAGTTGGGAAAGGCCGGAAAAGACCAAGATAGAACCAGGAGATGGATATGGATGAAGAGAAGTATAGTCTAAATAGGGAAAACTCAAAAAGATAGTCCTTCGGGTCTTCTAGGGCATTGTCAGGATGTACGACATCTCTACTAGTAGGGTTTCGTGTTGACCAACCTCGCGAACAACAATGAATATCATCCGATGAAACTGTCAGAGGATGGGCAAGACCAAAAGTTCTAATACTCTCTATAAATGGTGTTGGAGATAGCGCACGTCTATGGTTTTCCTCTCGGAGACCATGATTATGGATTCATTTTTAAATATTGTTCAATAGAAGTGTGGATTTTGCAATGACATCATACTTTCTAGTGAAGGAAGATCTAGTGGTCTGGGTTTCTGGTGGAGGGACGTTGAGGTGTCTATCATTTCTTCTTCCCAATGACATATTGAGGCCATCGTCATGGAAGAAGAGGGAGGGCCCTCTGGGTGGGCAATTGGTATCTATGGTTGGTTAGAACAACAACACAAATGCAAAACTTGGGGTCTAATGCGAGCTTTGAAGTCAAAGTATGATCTTCCTTGTATTTCCTTTGGGGATTTCAATGAAATAATCTCCAATGAGGAGAAGCTTGAAGGTCCCTCAAAACCGGAACGTTGGATGTAGGACTTCAATGATGCCATTGATGACTGTGCCCTTCTGGACTTGGGTTTTATGAGAAACCCCTATACTTAGGATTGTTGTCTTACTATGGAAACTCTTATCAGGGAGAGACTGGATAGGGCCCTTGCATCCATTGAATGGTGCAACATATTTACATACTGTAGGGTTTTCTACCTTCACTTATATAAGTCTGATCACTTGCCCATCATCATCTCAATAGATAATAGGGAAGTCTTCAACAAGAGAAGGGATTTTTTTTCCAGTTCAAACCACATTGGTTGGTAGAGGAGTCTTGTGGGGACACTATTACAGATATATGGGGAAGGGCACTGTAGGGTGACTTACACTCTAAGCTGGTAGAATGTGGAAGGAAGCTTAATGATTGGGCATGAGAAAATTTTGGAAACCTCAAGGAGAAGATCAAAACAATGGAACATCTCTTATGAGAGGAGCAAAGGAAAAATCCATACAATGCTGCCTGAAAGCACTGTGGGGAACTCTCAAAAGAACTAGAATACTGGCACATGATACAAGATGAGTACTGGTGTGCTAGGGCCCATGTCAATGAGATGAGGGGGGTTGATAAGAATGCTAAGTACTTCCAACATAAGGAATCTCAAAGAAGAAAGCGTAACCACATTGCTACCTGATGGATAGTGAAAGCACTTGGCATACTGAGGAGGAGCATATCCTTAGGGTGGTGACAATTGTTTTCCAAAAATTATTCTCTACTAGCGATCCATCAGGTTTCAATGCAGCTACTGTGTGCCTCACTAGGAAAGTCGACACAACTATGAACCAATCTCTGGAGAGAGATATCACAGATGAAGAGTTTATATTGGCCCTCAAACAAATGTACCCAAACAAGGCATCGGGTCCAGATGGATGAAGTCCAAGTTCTTCGAAAAGTTTTGGCATATGGTAGGAGAGGACATTGCTAGTTACATAAAGGGGTGGTGGAAAGGGACTACCATTATTGAGGAGGTTAATGAAACACTCATAATTTTTATTCCCAAAGTCAAAAGACCAAATGGTCTGTCGGAATACCACCCTATCAATTTGTGTAATGTGGTGTACAAAATTGCTACAAAAGTTCTTGCTGACAGACTGAAGCAATGATGAATAGCATAATATCTCTAAACCAGAGTGCCTTTATTTTGGGGAGGATGATCACCGATAAAGACTTGGTGGCATATGAACTATTTCACAAAATCAAAATGGAGGGTAAAAACAAAGAGGCAGCATGGCTATCAAGTTGGATATGTCAAAGGGTTATGATAATGTGGTGTGGAAGTTCCTGGATTTTGTTCAGGAGAGGATGGGGTTCTCGTTTCTATGGAGGAAGAAGGTCCTAGAATGTGTATCTTCAGTCCGCCATTCCTTTTCTATCAACAAAGATCAGTCTACAGAGATCAAGCCTTCCCGTGTCCTGTGCCAGGGTGACCCTATTTCTCCTTAGCTCTTCATGTCATGTGCTGGAGCTTTTTCCACTTCTATTATTCATGCTACAAAAAGTAATCTTGTGCGAGGTCTCAAAGTGAGAAGGCATGCTCCACTCATATCTCACATTTTTTTCATAGATGGAAATGTCCTCTTCTCTAGGGAAACTCAGAAGGAATGTCTGACTATAGCTAGTTTCATTAGCCAGTATGCACATGCATCCGGCTAGAAGATTAACTATGACAAAATTGGAGTTGCTTTTGGAAAAAGGGTACATCGGGATAGCAGACCAATGTTGCATGAGATCTTCAATCTTCAAGAAGTTGACAATCATGCCAAATGCTTGGGTCTACCTACATCCATAGGTAGGTCCAAAAGACAAGTATTTAATTTTGTGAAGGCAAGGATTTGGAAAAAATTACAAGTCTAGTAGGAAAAGTTCCTCTCAAAACCAGAAAGGGAGATACTTATCAAATTAATTGCACAAGACATACCTTCATTTTTCAAATTCTCACCACAGTTACACATGAGATACAAAGTTTTATTGCTAGATTCTAGTGGGGAACAAAAGGTTCAAAGAGGAAAATATCCTGGCAATGCTGGGCAAATCTCTGCAACCCTAAACACATCGGCGGTATGGGTTTTAGAGATCTCAACGCTTTCAACCAGACTTTACTAGGCTTTAATAGGAAAAAAGGTGTGGTGATTGCTCTCTAATACCAAATCCCTAGAGTTCAAGGAATTAAAAGCCCACTACTTCCCTAGGAGCTCTATCCTACAAGCTACAAGAGGCCATAACCCCAACTACACATGTCATAGTATCTGGCGATAAAAACAGATCACCTTAGAGGGACTGAGTTGGTGTGTGAGACATGGAGGAGATATCAACCTATGGATGGATTGATGGATATACAATGACATGGAGGCCCTTGACACACTTTATCCAAGCCTACGATCAACCAGTGAGTACATGTAGGTTCATGATCTTCTCATTGAGAGGCAAGCAGAATGGAACCAGGATATCGTCCATGCTCTCTACCCACTTCATGTGGCTCGGAGGATTCTTAATACTCAACTGAGCATGCACTAACCTAGGGACATCCCGATGTGGTGGCCATAATGAAGAGGAAATTTCTCTACCATATTTGCATATTGGTTGTTACATCTAGGCAAGCAAGCATTTCTTGTGAGAAGGTCCATGCTGAGAGAGAGGCTATGGTACTGGGTCTGGAAGTCTGGTTGGCCGCCGTGCCTCTCCCACTTTATTTGGAGAGCCTTCATGATGAGCTTGGCTACGTTAGGTCGGATATATGATAGGTATGGCGCTACTGATGGGAGCTTCCTGGTCTGTAAGGAAGATAAGGAAACTATCATGCACATTCTTTTCAAGTGTAGAGAGGCAAAGAAGACATTCTTAACTCCACCTATGGGATCACAACACACTAACTAATATGACTTTAGTATTAGATTGTATGCTCTGCCTTGCTGACAATCTTATTGCTGAGGATATGGACAAATTCCTAGCAGCAGTCTGGGGTAGCAGGGCCTAGAGGAACAACATTGTTTTAGTAATGAAGAATCAGATCAAGCCATGATGTTTGGAAGATTCTTGGGAATCATTCTTGATTACAGATCGGGCAATGCATCTTGCATGACAAGTACAACTAGGCATGGCCAGAATACTCCAGAGTATTGACAGCTTGCTACTAATGGGAACTTGAAGATCAATACAAATGTGGCAATAGGTAGTGAAGGGAGAATTGATGTAGGGGGCATATTACACAACTCAGATGGACTACTAGTTGATTTTTCCTAGAGTCAAAGGACTTCACATGAGTAGTGGAGCTTGCCGATGTGATGGCCCTTCTCTCTTGCACGAAGATGGTGAGGGAGCATGGCTACTCCCAACATTGTTTTTTAGACAGACTCACTGATCCTATTCTTGTCATTATCAAACACCACATCTACAAATGACCATTTAGGCCTGGTAGTTGATGATATCCTAGATGTAGTTGGTACTTTTGTTTCAGATTCCTTTCTTTTTATATGTTGATCATGTAATCAGGTTACTCACTTCATTGCACATTAGCTATGAAGGGCACCCTCCCTAGCAACTCAATGGCAGGCCCTCCTCCAACATAGATCGTAGACCTTGTTCTTACTGAGTTGAGTTATTAATGAGAAGCTGGTTGGAATACAAAATTGAATGATTGTCAGTTGTTTATTGTAGATTTCCATCACAGGTGTTTTGATCAATTGTATGACCAATTTTTCCACTCTAATTTCTTAAAAAATATAATCATTCTGCAATATGTTTTAAAACACCATGAACTATATTAATGATTCAATCTTACAAGTCTAACAAAAAAGTGGGGATAAGATTGTGACAAAAAATGGTACCCAATTCACCTCGTAGGGCTAACTGAGCAGAAAAATGGTCAAGATCTCTTCTTCTGGAGATGCAATATGCAAAATATTAGCTATGAGGAAGCTCGAATGGTATCTTCTTCCACTTCCTGATTGAATACCCTTGATCACTTCCATTGAGTATAGCATAGCTTTGTCGTCAATGCCATTCAGATTGCCTCTGCATCTACAAGTGCTTCCGTACAAGCTGTGTTGCTTTGTTCTCAAACCAGTGCTAAGATCTCCCTCTCTGGCTCATGAAGTACTCCTCCTAGTCCCAATTTCCCCTCACTGCCTACCTTTGTTCCATAGTACATGTGCCTCACTCCCTATTCCATTGTTTCCTCATGTGTAGCTATCATTGTTTCCAAGCTGGATACACCCCTTTCAACTATCTTGTTGTACCTGAAATAGTCCACTATGAGAGAAGCAAGCATAGGATTGTGTATATCAATGGTCAATCTACATTTCTAGTTGTGATTACATTTTGATGCATCCACAAGCCCCAATGGATGGCCATCATATGTTTGAGTTCAACTTCATCTAATGTGTCTTACAACTTCAGCAAATCCTCCGCACCTGTCAGGGTACTAATTAGGTGTTGGACTGCATCCATGGGTGCTTGCGTTCAAGCTTCTGCTGCATTCAAGAAACTGAAAAGCATGTGGCTTATTATCTCCTTCTCCACCCACAGATGGTGCATCATCCCTCTAATATGCAATGCTGATCCCATAGCCTCCCTTTGGTCACCAACCCACCAGTACATAGCCTCCCTAAAAAGTGGGAAAGCTTCAGTGGTCATTGCCTGTGCCAAATGAACTGTCATGCTTTCTCCATCTCTACTGGTCTGCTCTATACATACTCATCTTTTCCTACTAGCAATATCCCGTATGTCGACTGGGTTAAAAAGATACCATTGCGGTTTGCTTACCATAAAGGAATATCATTGGGCATGTATATAATCATGGGAGTACTGTCGCTTTTCTTATAAATTTCCAATATGAAGGTGGAACTAAAGACCTCAAAATCCCATGTCCCTATGTTGTATTCTAACAAGTCACTAACATGCTCCTAATCTTGTCGATCTATATGACGTAATATCTCTAAATTTTCTTGTCTACCTATTATTCATACATCCCTCCATATATTGATATGTTCTCCATTTCCTACCCTCCACTTTATTCCCTCCAAAAGTGTTGATTTAGCACTCTACAAGCTTCACCAAGTAAAACTTGGATTGTGACCCCAAGACACCTCCATAACCTAAAGTTCTAGGTAAATACCTTTCTTTCAAGAATTTGTATGCTAGTGACTTTGTGTTTGTCAATAGACTCCACAATTGTCTTGTCAGTGATGCTTGGTTGAACACATGCATATATCTAAATCCTAGTCTAACTGACCCCATTGTTTTGCATAAATGTGACCAACTCAGCCAAGATATTTGTGAGAACCCATTACACTGAACATGATTACTCAAAATGTAAATCAAAATCAATCACTAATTAATCACATTACCAAAAATGTGGGTAAATTAAAATTGATTTTAACATCAACACCCGCTTAGAAACATTTGCAAAAGAGCCCAAACATCTTTCTTGTATCAATACTATGCCAAGAATTTGATACAAATTATTCTATCACCTTAGCCTCAACATATATACATAGGAACATAATATTCATATATGCCACACAAACAAGTGATAATATGTTAACAAAAGTCTGATTCATTCGAAACACCATATACAAACTTTTCTTGCCTGGACCTGAGAGTACAAGGATGACTCTAGGACACATTGGACATTTAATCAACTTTTTGAAAGATCCATTCATGTAGTACTTCTTTACTGCCATGGTTCTGTTGTCGTCACTACCGGTTACCTAAAAAAATGTGGTGAACCATAAGGGTGAGACCCATGTCCCAGTAAGAGATATAACCTCCAATAACGCTTACTGATTACAACATTTCAAATATTAGATAACTAAGCAATTGGAGTATTTAATAATCAATTGAACTGATTGAATAGTTCAAATCTGCTAAAGAGATTAAGCAAATAGCAACAAGTATGATCATCAATGCATATATAGATAACAAATAAATCCATTTCTTTGGTTAGATATCTACTCAAATATCATCAAATTGCATCTAATAACAATCATTATCATTAATCTGACTATCATCATATTCCTTGCTAATCACATAAGCAATCTAGTAGCATAAGCATCCCTGACATCATGGATATGTCTAGTAACATAACATGGCTATCAATATTGGCATATCAAATAAAGGGAAAAGATCTATATCATAAGTAGAACTAACATCATAACACAATGAACTACATAAGCATGATTAGAAGTTTAAGCATTTCTAATTACATAGGCATGGTTAGCAATATTAAAGATAGCTAGCTGCATCATCTTAACCATCAGTGTCAATATATTGACAACATAAGCATGTTTAAAACATGAACATAACTACAAAATAAGCATATCTATTATCTCTTATTGTACTATACATGATCTAAATGAAAAGAAAGCAAACAAGGGTTATCATCCAATATTAAGTGTTGTGTATAACCCTAAATAGATATCCTACATGCATGTCTTATATCTTTTATTGTGCCCTGAGGAATTTGAGGATACCACTTAAAATCCAATTGACCACTTCTAAGTCAAAATCAATGCCATACAAGATCTAGTAAGAGTTGAACTCCTAAATCTTCTCCGCCCCTGGTCAGTATGGGTCTGCCATAGTGACACATAAGGTTAAGCTGCTAACAGCCTAGTTTGTACTTGGTATAGGTCACGGTACTAGTGAAAGGAGGTGGGCACGCATACCTTACCATCTAAGGTACAACCATAGTTGTCCTCCAATATTGTCACATATATAATCACAGAGAAACAATCGCAGCCGTTCTAAAACTAAGGGCTAGGTATGACCGCAATCATCCTCCCTAAACACTAAAATTCAGGATGATAAGCACCATGCATACTAATCAGTATGCGCTTCGAGTTTCCCTTAGGAATACTCATTTCACCATCTAGCAAGTTTTGACACTCAGATGGATCTATGGAACATGACACTACATGATTTGAGTTTCATGTGATTAGTTATGCCAATTGGGTGAATTACAACTACATCAAACAAGTGGACATACAAACCCTAATTCACTTCTAGAAAGCATATAAATATCACAACTTCAAAATATATAAATATCACTTTCTCATCTCATCATCACATGGTACTATTCACTTGAATAAACCACATATGAAGTCCTTGATTTGTGCTCTAGAAAGAGTAACCATATAACCCTAGACATTCCTTGATTAACAACACAAAAATTTCCATTGAGAGTAGGGTAAAGCCCACAATCAAATGTTCATTTAAAACAAGCCATCCATTGTCAACAAGTAAGCTCCTTAAGTTGATCATATAAAGGAAACCATATAAATCACATTATTAGAACCAACATATTACATTAGACATCATTCCAATTTATTGGAGGAATAAACATTAGATCTTGACCATTGCGTCAAGTTCATATGTTAAAACCATCAATTACAATATAGGTATGACCATTGCATCTAGTGACCCAAGAAACCATTAGTCTAAGGTTTAATTGATGCTGCAACTATATGATTAACTCACCATAGGTTTTGGAGACCGGATCCACCATAATTAGTGACCATTAAGTCACCATAGGTTGTTAGATCAGCACTATATTCATTAATCAGCATGAAATATTAAGCTAATGTCATCATTGATTGATAACATCAGTAGGGTACTTGATGGTTGATCATTAAACTTTTAATTGATCCAAAATATTACGTAAGGGAGTGATCATAGGTTGTCACCATCATATGACACCTTTGATCCCAACCATCAGTTGTCATGAAGACAACACCATAGGGTTGTTGCAATAGTACCATCATCGGGTCATGGGTTTATAGAGAAAGCAGCTTAAAACCCTAAAATTGACCATTGGTTGATAGGTGCTTAGCACCATAGGTTGTCAAACCAACCTGATCCAAGTCATATTATACCTTAGGAATAATGTACACATGATCACAGGTTCATTTAGAACTGAAATCAGAATAGGGAATATTATAAAAATTGAAAGCCAAGTCAAGCATAGCTTTTTTAGTGCATGGATCATCATTTACAAGTAAGAACATGAGCTAGCAAGCTTATGGTAAGCAATAAACGTGGATCAAGTTATTAAATTTTCCTATAATTAGAAGATAAACTCCCAAATAGAAGAAAACATGAGCAAGTAGGGTAGGAAACCCAAGCATAAGTTGTGAACTCGTCCATCTAGCATCTTTCTTCATCAATTGAGCAAACCCTAAGCATAAGAAGCAAGAAAGGTAGGTTTTAGAGCATTAGAGAAATTTATACCATGGAACAACACGTTTCTGACCTAGAGAAAGGTAGGAGGAAGGATAAAAAATAAATAAATGGAGGAAAGAAGGGGATTCTTACTCTTTTATGTCAAGATCACTAGAAGGAAGCTTTGTAAACCCTAAAAGGAAGTCAATTGCAACCCTAGATTCTTTTTCCAAGAAGATCCCGTCTTTCTTCTTTCTTGGACAGGAAATTCATAGAAGAACAAAGGGAGAACTAGGTTCATATAAGGAGGGAAGTGGTGGAGAGCAAATAGATCATTTTGGTTCTTAGGGATAAGTATATGAAACTTTAAGCTAAAGAAAAAGAAAAAGATGAAGTTCTAGTATCTTTTCTAGTGTCCATGGCCTTAAACTATTAAGAATATACAAGCACACACACAAGAATCTCCCCCACCATGAATAGAGACATTCTTATCCCTCGTTTATTGAATTTCTAAGAAAAACAAATAATTCATTAGTTGATAGCTACTAAAGGTAGCTCATCCATGAAGGGGTAAACCATAAAATACCCTTAAGGAAAACACCCTCAAACCAAGGATTAAATAGGTGAACCATGTATCAACAAGCTCAAGAACGATGAGAAAATATCCAAGTAACATATTGCAAGTGATAAAATTGAAAAAAAACCTTTCAATTGGGTAAATTGCAGAAAATTCCCAAATGTACATAAAATTGCATAACTTGCTCAAGGTTTGTCCAAATTGGACAAAATTTGAAAATTAAGCTTGTCTTATAATTTTAAAGCATATCAAAAGGTTATATTAGGGTTATAATAATTAAATTATGATAATTAAGTTTGTTCAACACTTTAAGCAAGGTTAGGGGTCTCACAACCATAAATTCTTAACAGGGGTTTTGCCCTAAAATCCAAGGTACACATAGATGGAAACTTCTCATGCACATCATCCTCAATATTACACATGGTTTCTTCCATATTATGGTAATGTTACATCACTCTCATAGAGGTAATATTCTTCTCTTTCATTTCATACATCCTTATCTTGGGTCAGCACAAAATCCCCCACATAAGAAGACATTTGCAACTATGGAACATAGAAATTTGTTGTGCCACATGTACAAATCTAATAGTAACTTTAAAATTTAAATTCTAGCTATCATACTGGAATTATATCTATTGTATCAACACATCACTCAAAAGTCATACTTTCTAGTTTTCTACCAATCATGACATGTGTCCCATACCATTCCTTGAAGCATAAAGAAGGCGATGTATCCATCCTTTTTTTCCCTAGATACACTGACACTGAAACACTTGTCAGTTCTTTTTCAGCATCAAAAGAAATGATGATGCTGGTACCTGTCATTCCATACAAGGAAACATCATTCCTAGTCAACCTTGTTAGGGGTGAAAGAACAACACTATCTTCGCCATACTAGGATTTATACAACCTACTTAGAAGACATATCATGATCTCATAAAGACATTTAATCAACCCCATCTCACTCTTGTTCAACTTTCCTCATAGCTATTGCTACTTTGGCAACCCTAAGGTTTTTGAAGAAATATTGATCATATTTTTGACCATATTTGAAATACTTTGACATGTCATCATTCAGATCTTGATATAACTTGTATGACATGACTAGAACACTATGTTCCTCCTATTCATAAATTATATTTGTACATTGGTTAGTCTAAAGGACATAACTCTAAACTCATCATGGTCATATGAATTATGTTATCAAATCTAACTATTATGCATTAATATTTGATCATAGGTTTATCTTAAAGGAATACGATAGCACATGTCTACTGATGAACAAACCATGTATCCTTGATAGTGGTCTTTTCCAACTATCACTGAACCATACACAACAATATAAAATCATTTTTTTTTCAAACAACATTTAGAAGTTCATTATCAGCTCTCTCTCTCTAAGGGAGAAAAACACTTGGAATGTTCATTTAATAAACATCTCGAACCTTCACATACTTCCCATACTGTTGATTCATCTTGGATACTAGGATTCATTACCTTGGTATCCACCACATGTGCTATAAGGAACTCACGTCCTTATCTCATCCACTTTTACCAACATAACAAACATCAAGACATATAAGAGGAGTCTTCCCAATTATTGGAAGGCTCAAAAGCAAAATCATTACAAACTTAATGATCTTGGAACCATAGTCCAAACAACGTTATGCTATAATAAGCTATCCACCCTCATGTTTACAATGAATCCACACATACTAATTGGAAATGATCCACTTGAAAGTTGTTCCCTAGAAAGGAAAGACACAAAGGGAAACACACTTCCCACATCATAGGAAAATTGTTCAAGGGTCACTAGAAAAAAGGTAACCAATTCTATTTTCATTATGCAAGTTACAACTTCTTATGTATCATTTTACCCTCTTCATTTTGGTTTCCTTTCCATTAGCATAGGAATCATCATGATTAACATATCTCATTACTCCTTCCTTGATGACTATTTATCACACTTGGGTATGTTCTCTTATTTTATTTTGTTTTTCAAACACTTATCAACATGTAAATCATCATATTCCGCATTTTCTTCATTAAACATGGATCATCTACCTTAATTTCTTTCAAATGTCATGCTTACTATACATTAAAACTTTCATACATACACAAGTTGGTCTGAGATTAACTCAGGTTCCACCTTATTCCTTTGTCATTGTACTCATTTATCTTCTCATTTTATACATGTCATTGGAGTTCTCTCCATATTATGTGGGTTTCATAACTTGAATCACTTTATAAGCATAGACTTATCTATATTTTACTTTATTATCTTCTTGAATCACATCTTCAAGCACTCCTTTTTTCCTTATTTGTATTCAGATTTAGATTTCATAGTGTTGTATCTTTCTCTTATAGTTACCAACAATTCAAGTTTTGATAGATAATGATGTAATCCTCATATTCTCTTGAGGTAATATTGAGTTATAGGCACCATGTTTTGATTCATTATACTGTTTAGATTGTTTCAAAATGACTACTGGATCAGAGCAATAAAAAAGAAAACAATCTAAGAGTTTCATACTTACCTTTTCTTCAATAATTGAATACTTGGCCAAGGCATCCAAGTATTGATATTAGGCAGTATGCACCATGTTTTGGTGTCATATTCTTAACTTAGACATCATCCTAGTACTAAGTCCTAGTGTCCCTATAGACTCACTAAACCTAAAGCTTTGATACCTAATTGTGAGAACCCGTTACACTGAACGAGATTACTCAAAACATAAAACAAAATCAATCACTAATTAATTGCATACCCAAAAATGTGGGAAAATTAAAACCGATTTCAACATCAACACTCGCTTAAAAACATTTGCATAAGAGCCCAAACATCTTTTTTGTACCAATGATATGCCAATAATTCGATACAAATTATTCTATCACCTTAGCCTCAATATATATACAGGAAAATAATATTCATATATGCCACACAAATAAGCAGTAATATGCTAACAAAAGTATGATTCATTTGAAACACCATATACAAACTTTTCTTGCCCGAACATGAGAGTACATGGATGACTCTAGGACACACTAGACATTTAATCAACTTTCTGAAAGATCCATTATTGTAGTTCTTCTTTACTTCCATGGTTCTATTGTTGTCGTTGTCGATTACCTAAAAAAATGTGGCGAACCACAAGGGTGAGACCCATGTGCCAGCTAGAGATATAATCTTTTTTTTGGTCGGTCGAAAATGCGTGTTGCTTTTTTTGTATTTTTTTCTTTGTTTCAGTACAAAACTATCCATCTTCACAAAACTGAAGATAGAAAAAAAAGAAAGGGCAAACTATAACTATACAATGAATATAACAAGTAAGCCAGGACCAGAAACCCCATCCTCTATATATCAAACTGATCTTCAGACTCCAAACTTCAAAGAAACATGTGCTTGAGAAAGATGGCAACATAAAAAACAACCAAGACTGAGGCTTTCCAAAGAACTCAACCATCATGACTGTTCAGAGGACAAAGAAATCTCAGCAGATCTTCAAGCAAAGAAAAGACTAGGTTCAGGAGAATAGGCTCATCAACCCATTATCAACCATCCAGAATACCTCAACCATCACAACAAGGGCACGTTGTGAAAGGGGAGCAAAAAACCATCTCAGGGCAGAACAACCAACCTCAACCATAATGGCAATACTAGCCAACCATGAATGGAGCCACAAACCCAGCTGAAAGAAGCCACAAACCCAGCAGCAACTCTACCAGAACACGTGGAGAAGCAAACTGAAACAAGCAGCTACAGACACCAAATCTTTAGAGAAAAACCAGCAAAACCCAGTAGGAAAACAACTCAAAATCAACCAGAAGAAAAAACAAAATCCGCATGAATAGGAATCCAAAAAAATCAGAACTTCTGCTAATGCCAGAAATCACTCTTGCATTTCTCTCCCTCCAAGCATGATAAAGAATTAATTGACTGATAGACTTTGCTTTTTGATCAACCATACTAAGCAGATCCTCCCAACTTCTCGGAATGGCGCAAATGAGCCCCTCCTTCATAGCAATACTCCATAAAGAAACGATGAATCCGCAACTAGGCAAAAATAGCAGAAAGGAGTTCGAGTCACCTGCAGCTAAACAACAGCACCATCCTCAGACAAACAAAGCTCCAAAGGACCACCTCCGCTCAACCATATAACCTCGAAGAGAGAGATGAACAGAAGAACTCCATCTTCAAAACACCTCACTTGCTCATCAAAGCCAGCCACCCTCACAACAGAGCCGAAGCAAACTATGCCCGCAGACACCCACAACAGCTAACCGCAAGTTTCAATAAAACACCGAGCAACAAAAGCCTTCAAAGCTAAGAAAAAAGGGAGATGGGAGCATCGACACTCAAAGGAGTGGGGACTCGACCATCACCTTCCGACAAGGAGCAAACAGATCTGCTAGTAGATAAACTGAGAAAGCAACCTTGCATAAAAGGTCCAGGGCACAGAGGAGGGGGAGCGTCGACACTCGCCAGAGTGGTGACTCGACCCTCTCGTCCAGAAAAACTCCAAAAAAACCTGCAACCGAAAGAGCAAAGAAGGGAGAGGGGAGCGTCGACACTCGCCAGAGTGGGGACTCGACCATCACCTTCCAGCAAGAAACCCCTAGAACTAGAGATGATCATCGGAGAAGAGACACCAAAAAGCAGGCAAGGGAAACAGAGATGAGGAGCGTTGACACTCGCCGGAGTGGTGACTCGACCCTCTCTTCCAAACCCACAAGGAACCAAACAAATAGAAGCACCAACATCCAGGGTACCCTACCCCTTCATACATTCACAAGAAACATAACTCCATCGAACCAATAGTAGAAAGAACCCAAACAGACCGCAACACCCACCGCATCCAGTAGCAGATCAAGATAAAGACTCCTAGAGCAGATAAAGCCAAGAAAGCATCATCACCAACCACAAACACACAACAACACAGAACTAGATCATCATATCAAAATCATTCACAATCTGCTTCCAAATCTGATTTGGTGGCCTAAGCTTGCTGTCGTGGACCCTCCTATTCCTCTCCAGCCAAACCTGATAAAGAATGAACGGAATAATAGTCATGGCCGAGGAGGACTTAAGGTTCACCACATCTCTCCAGTTACAGGGAATGCAATCAATGTATTTATCATTATAAGCCTTAGACCACAGATCTTTGGTAAAATGACAGCCAAAACAAATGTGGTGCATATCCTCATAATCATTCATGCAGAGATAGCAAATGGATACCACAGAGATGCCCCTTCTTCTAGCATAATCCGAAGTGGGTAATTTATTTAGCGCAGCTTTCCACACGTGAACCTTGCTGTTCATACTTCCTTTAGATTTCCAAATCCAATCATAAATATCATCTTCAGTACCTTCCTTTCTAATCAGATTCCAAATAAAATTCAGCTTCACAATCCTAGACCCATTAAGACAGAAAGAGTCAGTAGAAGAATTATAAATAGGAATGTCTGAAATAATGTTGAGAATATCCTTCGACACCCTGGAATTAGTAATGGACCACTGATTAATATTGATAATACTAGAAAGCTTGGAGTCACGCGGGATACCAGATCTGATAATCATACTACTGTCCACAAAGTCCCGGAGAAACTTCCCTTTGACCCAAGGGTCCAGCCAAGTTTTAATATTCTCCCCAGAACCAATGCTAATAGAAAACAAAGGTCTCAACTGATCCCTAACATGAATGACTGAATTGAACATCCATGAGAAATTGGAAGAAGGTTCAATACTCCAATAAGATAGCTAGAGATATAATCTCCAACAATGCTTATTGATTACAACAATTTAAATAGTAGATAACTAAGCATTTGGAGTATTTAATAATCAATTGAATATATTGAACAGTTCAAGTATGCTAAACAGATTAAGCAATTAATCATAGCAACAAGCATGATCATCAATGCATATATAGATAACAAAACCAAGCTTATTAGAATTCTTGTTATGTACCACACTTCGTGTGGTAGGAACCAAATAATCTTTGAAGATGTAATTCCTTCAACCATCAATGTGTGGTGGAAAATAAATAGAGATTATATTTCCCTACATAGATAGGACAATTTTTTGAGCTCTGCTCCCCACTTGTAAAGGTAGTTTTGTGAATGAATACATAGTAGCACACTTATTGATAAATATATATATATATATATATATATATATATATATATATATATATATATAACAAATAAATCCATTTCTTCGGATAGATATGTACTCAAAAATCATCAAATTGCATCTAATAACAATCATTATAATTAATATTACTATCACAATATTCCTTGCTAACAACACAAGCAATCTAGTAACATAATCATCCCTGACATCATGAAAATGTCTAGTAACATAACATGGTTATCAATTTTGGCATCTCAAATATAGGTAACATATCTATATCATAAGTAGAACTAACATCATAACACAATGAACTACGTAGGCATGATTATAAGTTTAAGCATTTCTAATTACATAGGCATGGCTAGCAATATTAGAAATAGCTAGCATCATCATCTTAACCATCAGTGTCACTATATTTGACAACATAAGCATGTTTAGCACATGATCATAACTACAACATAACCATATCAATTATCTCTTATTGTACTATACATGACCTCAATGAAAAGAATGAAAACAAGGGTTATCATCCAATATGAAGCGTTGTGTATAACCCTAAATAGATATGCTACAAGGCTGTCTTACATCATTTATTATGCCCTGAGGAATTTGAGGATACCACTCAAAATCCATATGACCACTGCTAAGTCAAAATCATTGCCAAATAAGATATAGGAAGATCCAAACTCCTAAGATCTTCTCTGCCCGCAGCCAGTACGGTTCCACCACATCGACACATAAGGTCAAGCTTGTAATATCCTAGTTCGTCCTTGGTACAAGTCATGGCACTAGTGAAAGGAGGTACATACGCATACCCTACCATCTGAGGTACAACCATAGTTGTCCTCCAATCTCATCACATATATAATCACCAAGACACGACCGCAGCCGTTCTCAAACTAAGGGCTAGGTATGACTACACTCGTCCTCCCTAAACACTTAAATTCAGGATGACAAGCACCTTGCATACTCATCAATATGAGCTTCGATTTTCCCTTAGGTATACTCATTTCACCATCTAGCAAGTTCTGAAACTTAGATGGATCAATGGCACAGGGCAATACATGATTAGAGTTTCACTTGATTAGTTATGTCAATTGGGTGAATTAAGGTTGCATCAAATAAGTGGACATACAAGCCCTAATTCACTTTAAGCAAGAATATAAATATCACAACTTCAAAAAATATAAAATGTGGGAAACATAACTTCTCATCTCATCATCATGTGGTACTATTAACTTACCATTAATGAGCCTACACTAGTCATCATACTATCACAAGATATAAATCCTTTTCACAATATCACATGGTATCAACCCTTATCAATAGAAGAGAATTTCACCTCATTCAGGGCTCAACCATGCCCAAAGGTCATTAAGTCCATCATACTATTCCCTGTAAGATCATCATTATTATTCCATGCCTTATATCAAGACTCAACAACATCACTTACATATAATACACCAGATCAACCCAATATTGCACTAATGAGCAAGGAGATATTCATGAATAATCATAGAAGGGTTATATTAACATTAAGATTATTCCTTTATTACATCAACATGCAAGGAATCTAGATATGATTAACCCTCATCATATTCATAATGGACATGTTTAGCAAAAGAAAGTATCAACCATGTGGCTAGGATAACCACCAACTAACACATTAAGGTTATGATCATATTAAGGAGGTTATTTCACCATCATGCCATCATATAATAAGGTTAAACATGACTACTCATCTTTATCTTTTTGCATTAGAGTTAGGTTCAATAAGATAAATTATATTAAATGTTACTAATCAACTCTCATACCCAAGCCCTAACTCACGACATCCCCATTGGATCATGGATGCATAAGGTGAAGAATCACCATGACATTTCATACCATTCTCAAGTATGAACCAACACATAAATCAAGGTGTAACCATCAGGTTATAGCATACTAGGGTTCCAAAAATAGTAATAGAGTACTCCATGATTGTACTAGTCATTCAAGGACTAATCATACCCAATTACCATCAATTAGTTATATTAAAGCTATGTGTAACAAGTTATACCTCATTAGGGTTACATATCAACACAATATGGTTACCATCCCTTCTATTCATATGAGTGAATAAGTAAGACTACCTTATTAAGGGTAACCCTCCATTTGTTCGATCACCATTTAACCCATATCACTATACCACAATGTCACCCAGAACCATTGGATGTTTAAAAGGTAAGACCATTGGTTGTTTACATAAGTAAACAACTTGACTAAACCACCTATGAAGTCCTTGATTTGTACTCCAGAAAGATTCACCATATAACTCTAGACATCCCTTGATTAACAAAAAAAAAATTCCATTGGGAGTAGGGTAAAACCCACAAACGACTGTTCATTTAAAACAAGGCATCCATTGTCAACAAGTAAGCTCCTTAAGTTGATCATTTAAAGGAAACCATATAAATCACATTATTAGGACCAACATATTAAATTATATATCATTACACTTTATTGTAGGAATAAACATTAGATCTTGACCACTGGGTCAAGTTCATATGTTAAAATCATCAATTACAATATAGGTCCGACCATTGCATCCAGTGACCCAAGAAACCATTGGTCTAAGGATTAATTGATGCTACAACTATATGATTTACTCACAGTAGGTTTTGGAGACCTGATCCATCATCATTAGTGACCACTAAGTCACCATAGGTTGTTAGATCAGCACTATATTCATTAATCAACATCAAATATTAAGCTAATGTCATCATTGATTAATAACATCACTAGGGTACTTAATGGTTGGTCATTAAACTTATAATTGATCCAAAATCTGACCTAAGGGGGTTATCATAGGTTGTCACCATCTTCTTACACCTTTCATCCTGACCATCAGTTGTCATGATGACAACACCATAGGGTTGTTGCAATGGTACCATCATCGGGTCATGGGTTTATAGAAGAAAGCAACTTAAAACCCTAAAGTTGATCATTGGTTGATAGGTGCTTAGCACCATAGGTTGTCAAAACAACCTGATCCAAGTCATATTATACCTTAGGAATAATGTAAACATGAATATAGGTTCTTCTAGAACTGAAATTAGAATAGGGAACATTATAAAAATCAAAATCCAAGTGAAGCATAAATTTTTAGTGCATTGATCATCATTTTCAAGCAAGAACACGAGCTAGAAAGCTTATTGTAAGAAATAAACGTGCAGCAAGCTATAACACTTTCCTTTAATTAGAAGATAAACTCCCGAAAAGAAGAAAATATGAGAATTTAGGGTAGGAAATCCAAGCATAAGTTGTGAACTCGTCCATCTAGTACCTTTCTTCATCAAATGACAAACTCCAATCATAAGGAGCAAGAAGGGTAGGGTTTTAGAGCTTTAGAGCAATTTCTACCATGGAATAGAAAGGTTCCGACCTGTAAAATGGTAGGATGAAGGATAAAAAAAAATGGAGGAAAGAAGGGGATTATTACTCTTTTAGGTCAAGGTCACTAGAAGGAAGCTTTTTCAACCCTAAAAGGAAGTCAATTGCAACCCTATATTCTTTTTCCAAGAAGATCCCCTCTTTCTTCTTCATTGGACATGAAATTCGCAACAGCACAGAGGGATAAAAAGGTTCATAGAAGGACGGAAGTGGTGGATAGAAAATAGCTCATTTTAGTGCTTAGGGATAAGTATATGAAACTTTAAGATAAATAAAAAGAAAAGGTTGAAGTTCTAGTATCTTTCCAAGAGTCCATGGCCATAAACTATTAAGAATATACAAGTACACACATAAGAAGCTCGCCCACACTCCATAGATACATGATTATCCATCGTTTATTGAATTTACAAGCAAAACAAATAATTCATTAGTTGATAGCTACTAAAGGTAGCTCATCCATGAAGGGGTAAACCCTAAAATACCCTTTAGGAAAACACCTTCAAACCAAGGATTAAATAGGCTCCCCATGGCTCAAAAAGCTCAATAATGATGAATGTATATCCAAGGAACATATTTCAAGTGATACATTGGAAAGAAAACCTCTTAATTGGGTAAATTACATAAAAGTCCAAAATGTGCATAAAATTGCATAACTTCCTCAAGCAGTGTCCAAATTGGACCAAAATTGAAACTTAAGCTTGTCTTATCATTTCAAAGCATATCAGAAGGTTATATTAGGGTTATAAGAATTAAATTATGATAATTAAGCTTGTTTAACACTTTAAGAAAGGTTAGGGGTCTCACAATATTCTTCTTTTTGCATCACTTGAGCCCCACCAAAATTAAGAAATGTAGATTTGGATTTCATTAAGAAGGTTTGCTAGAAATTGAAAAATGTTCATCATGTAAGAGCTAATTTCTTGTGCTATCACCTTGATCATAACTTCCTTCCCGGGTTTATATAGTAATTTTTCTATCCAGCCTTGCATTTTCCTTCATATTTTGTCTTTTATATAACTAAAAACCTATTTTTTGACTTGCCAATGGCTGCCAGAAGATCAAGATACTTTGCATACTTGTCCACCTCTCTTACTTTCTAAAATTTATTTAATTCATTCTTCTTATGAAAAGGCACTCCTTTGTTAAAAATCCATTTCCATCTTTTCTAAGTTAACCTTGTGAGTCAATGCATGTTCGTATTGGCTAATAAGATTAGCTAAATGCAGGCATTCATCACGTGTAGCTCATGCAAAAAGAATGCTATCATCTAAAAAGAAAATATGTGAGATATAAGGACCATTCATACTGTCTTTAATGCCATGGATGGAGTTTTAAAGTAGATAAAGAGAAATATAGGTAGACAAAGCTTCCACACATTAAACAAAAAGATGGGAGGGAGAGGGTCATCCTGATGAAGTCAACATAATGGTTTGATCTTCTTGGACTAGTTACCGTTGATGGAGAAAGAAAAGTTGACCAAAGAGATACACTCCATGACCATGGACCTTCACTTCAAGCCAAATCAAATCCTTTCTCATACATAGTCAAGAAAACTCCATTCCACTCTATGATACGCCTTGTACATATCCAGCTTGAGCGCCACATTTCCCCTAGCACCTTTTGCTTTGTTTTTCATCTTGTGAAATGTTTAAAAGCCACCAAAGCATTGTCAGTTTTCATCCTCCCCTAAATAAAGGCATGTTTATTCTATGACACAAGATCATCGGTTTAAGCCCCTTTGCCATTAGTTTGGAAGAAATCTTATTGACCACTTTACACAAACATATTGGCCTATATTTAGACCCACATGCTTTTCCACCATGGGTATAAGAACCACCAAGGTGGAATTAATCTCTCTGACATCCTCTCCCCCCTTCCACCACCTAGTGATATAATATTTCCACACCCTTCCCTACAACATGCCAGAATTTTCGGAAGAACAAGGGTTTGAGCTAATCTGGACTAGGCGCCTTGTTGGGAAGCATTTGTTTAAGGGACTGAAAAATGTCCTCATCAGTAATCTCCTTCTGTAGAAGTTCTGTCATGCTCATAGACACTTTCTTAGTAAGGATGATTCCTACTGCTTCACATTTTGATGTTACACTAGCCTTGGAAAGACCCTTAAAGAAGTTAATAAACTCATGCTCAATGTCCTCCTTTTTTTATATCAATCACGTAGGAGTTTCTAAGGTTGTTAATCTAATTTCTCTTCCTTCAATGTGAGGATTTATGGAGAAAGTAAGCAATTTTATTGTCACCCTCGCTCATCTTGTTCACTTTGGCCCTAGCAAACCAATAGTCATCATCTTTTTGGAGCCAAAATTGGAGCTCCTTTGCTAATTATTCACACTTTAAAAATGTGTTGTTGTTAGGAGGCTTTTGTTGTTCTTTCCCCATATGTTTTTCTATATATTTAATTTTCTTTTTGATGCCACCGAAGAAGTTTTTTTCCCAGATAGACATTTTTTCTCTACACCCTATGAGATTTTATGTGAGGACTCCTCTTGCTAGTCTCTCTAAATAAGCTTTCAAGTTCTCTTTGTAGCCTTCTTCATCTGCCCACATTGGTTCAAAAGAAAAATATTTTCCCTCTTTATTTTCTTCTAATTTGTCTATCTATCAGCAATAACTACTATTGGTGCATGATCAAAAATATCTATTGTCATATGATCAACTTTACAGAAAGAGAACACAGCCTACCGTTTCTGAGACACCATCACTCTAACCAACCTTTATCAAACCACAATATCCATACTTTCACCTTTTTCCTATGTCTATGGCCAACTTAACAAACCCAAATCCATAAGATCACATTCAACTAGAATATCCCAAAAATCCTACATCCAACTGTCCTGACGTGGGTGTCCACCCCACTTTTTCTCATTTGACACAATTTGGTTATTCTCCAAAGAAGTTCATTGGAATATCACTATTCTCCTTCAACCTTTGCATCAAATCCCAAGTTGTATATTTCTACTACTATTTCGACCACTCATAAATAGCTATTGCTTTCCACTTTTTCTTGTCTCCCTCCTCTTGAACAATACTTTCTTTGTGATATTGGGAAAAATTGAAAAAATGGTACATAAATGTTCTTCCACCATAGGACAATACCTCCTAAGTTTCCCACACTTGAAATGCATAAACCTTCAATTACATCACAAAATTAGTTTGCTTTCTTTAATTTTTTATTAGCCATCTTGGTTTATAGACAAAAACCTATTTGGGGCTCTCTCTCGAACATAGGTCCAGAGAACTTTTTTTAGTGTTGAGTTTGCCCATTCCTCCACAGTTCCATCTTAGAACTTTCATTGATGATCATGGTTTTGGTCTCCTCTAGTACCCACTAGTTGAGCTATATCACACCCCTTATTAATCCTATTATTCCCACTTTGGACGAGTTATCCCTTTAGGAAAAAAATATTATTCATATATTCATCCAACTCCACATCTAATAGGCTTCCTTCTAGGGTATTCTTCCATATACTGTCAACAATTGAACCTTCCTCTTCTGATTCATAGGTGCATCCTCGTTGATCGGTCATTGAACAATTATGGGCTTCTTTTATTTCTTCTAAGCAATAGAATTATCTTCCAACCTTCCTTGTTTGTTTTCTATCGACCTCATCTTTTGACTCCTTGTCTGTCTGCACTCACTAAGCATGTCATTGCTAAAATGAAGCAAATTATGATCTTAGATATTTCCCTTTGTATCACCCAATGTTGTATCGCCTCTCTCCAGACCATTATTTAGTGACACAAAAATGCTATTGACACTATGCTTGTTGCTTTAGTATGTCTCCCTTAGTGCGACCTTCGTCTTAGTGATACTTAATCCCATCTTATACTTTCCTTCACATCCATACAGATTCTCCTTTTTTTAAATTTCCCTCTTGTCATCCCTAGAATTCCAATCCGAGCTATGTTCAACCCTATCACATCAAAAAACTCTCCCTATCTCTGGTTATCGCCTATTTTGATAGGAAAAGATGGTTGATATACCCCTCCCTTCTCCGTCTTTGTTGCTTCCACATCACCTCTTCTTCCACTATCTTCCCTATGTCACTCTAGAGATGGATCAATCCTCTATTCATTTGATGATATTGCAAAGTTCTTGCTCCTGGATCTTGTCATGCCATCATCCCATCTGTTCATTCATCTACCGCTTTTTCACATATGGCACTAACCTTTTTGTTTCCCAGACCTTAGTTTCTACTTTTAACATGAAAGACCGTCCTTTTCTTTGCTTAATATTCTCCCAATATCTCCTCCTTCAAAGATACTCTAGGTTTCCTTGGAGATGCCTCTAACCATGTCTCCCAACTCCTCTACTATTGTTCATCTTCTTCTTCCAGATGACAATCACTATCCACATGGTCAAATTTCCCACACATAAAGTAATAGTTGGCTAAGTGTTCATATTTGATCTCCATATTAATCACAGTCCCCTTCTAGACTTTGAATTTTTGTGCTCTCTTGGTTATTTTGAAATATCAATTCCTAATCACACTTGAACTGAAGCTTCCCATCCTAATTATTCTCAATCGACTTTGATTAATTTGCCAATTCTCACTGCTATAGCTTTGATCACTACTTCTGAACGATGTCCCAATAGGAAATCGTAGAGCCTAGTCCAAAGGGTACATTCATTAAACAAGATTCTCATTGCTATATTGTCATTCTCCACTTCCTTGGTTAATGGAAGATGATTGTCAGTGTACCATGGACCACCATCAAGGACCTTTTACTTGTCCCTCCAATGCATGGATTGGATTATAAAAACTTTCATATCTATTTGTTTGAAAACCACCTTATGTTTTTAAGGAACAGGTATGTGTTAGTGTGCACTTCAACACCTAGAAGTTGTAAGATCACTCTATTAGTAGCCTTGTCATAAAGTATAGTTCTACATGATCCTCTTTTCCTTCCTCCAATTCATTTGGTAATCTGGGAACATCTTCTCCCTCATCCGCTATCCCTAATCATGTACATCTTCGGCAATCTCTTTAGCAATCTTCAATAAACTTAGTCCATGAGGAATTGCTGACCCTTGGACCTGCAAGAAAAAGTAACCAAAAAGGATATATATGGTTATCTTTACAAACTAAGTTGATTCACTCAATTATTAAATCATTGTGGAATCGATAGCAATTTTAATGTCATGTATATTTTCTATAGAGTTACTGTGATTTCCTTTGAACTTCTAAATTGGTAGACCAAATTTCTAATCAGCCAAACATGTTGTAATAATAAATATATCTTTTTATATATAACTAAATTTTACATCCAATGTCTTTAAAAACATCCAAATCTAAGTTTGTATACAAAATTTATCTCCATTTGGTGACCATATATACTTTAGTGATTCTCACTTCAATTGTAGAGTGGGGTGAAGATATGCATTCTTTGATCATTCTTTTAGGCTTTTCAAGAAGGGATAATTACTTATATCTTTTTAGCATAAACTTATAAATAAAATAACAAAAACATATTAACTATCAAACAAATCACATAAACTACTCAAAACATAAAATAAGTGAATTGTGAAGTAGAATCCAAAGAAAGTATATAAAATTAAATTTAAAATGCAACTAAAACTGTGATGAATAGTCATTCATCAACAACCAAATTTGAACCTAACTTGGCCAAAATCCAAATATGGAACTAACTAAGGTCAATGATGAGAACCTAATACATGTATGCACTTTTGTTCTTAATCTAATGTGGCATGTAACTAGATGATCAAGGATAAGTTTGGTTAAGATCCTTTAAAGGTGTGGGATTTAATAATTATATGATTATGATTTTTTCCTACAACTTGATATGTTTTTATTCTTGTTTTAGTTATACATATTTGCATATAGTATTGTATTATTTAACTCAATGCTTTGTCTCTTTGATTTCATAACTTAAAAATATTATGTAGAACTCCATTATACAAACCTTGTACACCTATGTGTATTATTGGGTAAGGACACAGGGTTGGGCATCATACTTGAATTGGAAAGATATGTAGGACCATGTTAATAAACATGGTTGTCTAATGGTATTGAGTTGTAAGAACCCTCATAGACCCTTCTAATGGGAAGCTGGTCAACAACCTTATGAAAGATTATATTGTTGGTATAATTGGAGTAAAATGACTAAAATAGGGATTCTCATTTTTCTAAGTACTTAAGTTGTATATTCTTTCTCATTTATTTCTACAAATATTTTCAAAATTAGGCTAACCACATATATATCTTTACGTCATGTACTTAATACTTTGTGTGATGACCCACTTCTTTCCCATATGATTCAGGTCTAGAGATAGCTTGGGAGTTGATAATTGGTGAGCATGTGTTTAGGATGTTGTTTTTTATCCTATCTAGTATACATGATAAAAATTGTATAAATGTACTCTCAACTTGAAAATAAAGTTGTATAATGAATAATGTTTCTATTAATTATACTTGTTGAACATATTTTGGTGGCTTCTTTTAGGTATTGGATCATTTATGCTAAGAATTTCACACTTCCACATGTTGTCTTTGGTATTCATTTGATTCATGAAGTTGGGATGCCAGATCCATGACACCATGGCTACATAAAGGAAACTAGGTATGGGATTTCTCTCCCATACTAAGACCAATGAGCCCTCACTCTGCCCAGGTAGTCCATACCCTAACAGTTCCAACCAAACATTTTCATTTCTTGGCATGGGGTTAGGTTTCACTAACCTCCACTAATTGGGTTCTACAAACCACATATGCTTCACTAGTATATTACTAACAACTTATTTGTTTTTGGCCACCCTTGTTATGGTCAAAGAGATCATCAACCTCCATATGTCGCATTGCCCCCTTTTCATAATCTTGTTTCTCTATCATGGTCACCCACTCCACCTCTTCCTCATGCAAACCAGGCCTGTATAAGATACAACACATCATACGACTTATTTTGAAATTTTATAAACTAAATGGTTGTTACTTATCATAGTATTCATCTATGTAATATTACCTATTGATACAAGGGGATTATACATAAGGTCTTTGAGTGCTATAGGGTTGTCTTTATGTACCAATATTTTCTCTAAAAGCCAACTACTTCTACAAAAATAAGAAATTACCTTACCAAGTTGGACTATAATGTATAGAATAAAAAAGGAAGCAATCAACCCTATCATCAATGCTTGAGTTAGGTGTTTTGGAGTGCACAAAATCAAGCGACTCTATCTAGTGTGTCTAGCCTCCATTGATGACAACTTAGGTGGTTCATGATCACTCACTTCTAGATTCATCAAGCATGACAAGTATCTTGTCCTTTATATATATACTTAGCTCCATGACTCAATTCCCTTAACACCATGAAGGACAACTAAGTGGGAAGATCTATATTGTGTAAAACTAATTAACAACATTGGTTTTTTGTATTTTTCTCATTATTATAATCTAAAACATCAATTAAACTCCCAATATGAGAATGGGGAACGTCTATTGAACCAAATATTCTTTTAGATGTCCTGACCTAAACATGCATTCGAATGAAATATTTTCATGGAACTGCATGCATGCGAGATCACCATGCTTTTGATTCAAGCACAAAAATCCTTATCCCATGCCTATTGAGAACTACACAAAGTTTGTAAAAAATTACATTCTCCTATCCCTATTAAAGATATCTAATCAACTTCATTTTCTTCCTCCCTCTCCTCCTATGTCACCTACAATCATAAAATGAAATTAAAAAATTATCACTTATACTCAATATTAGGTGTTTAACCAACAATGATCTCATTATTCCAATCCATTGGTAAGGAAAAAAACTTGATCTTGGTCTAGTTTGGGTGAGAGTTAACAATTTTAGTTGTTTATCTTATGTATATCTCATGGAATGATAGAAAAATCATGTATGTCTTTTGGGACTAGAGTTAGATCATGAGAGACCTTAGTATCATTCTAGATTAGACTAAAGAAATCTACCATCATGATATAAATTAGATGACTCTACATCTTTTTTATGACAATTGAAATCATTTTCCACCTCTTGCTCTATTCCTGAATGATGACCCAAATGTCATCCCTTTAACTCAATTCAAATATAATCATCCACTTGTTTATAGTTTGGATCAAGGTTACACAGACTTCGTTCCTGCTCCAACTCATGAGTCTAGTATAATTAATTTGGGATGTTTAGTGGGAAGCCTACACCTATTGGTAAAAGAACACAACAACAATCACAAGTATTATTTATCTTCTAATTAGTTTACATCTACCATGGATTTAAATTCATCATGAAAGTTTGAACACTCTTCTAACATAATAATCAAATACATCGATAAAATTGATTTTCATTTAAATTCACGTTGGCTTGATGTTATTAACAATAAACATATGCAACAAACATATAAGAAACCCATTTTCATGTTTAAACTTTGCAACCAATTTGATCACAAATAATATGGTTTTTAAACACAAATATTTTTTTTATTGTTGTATACTTACATGCAACTTTTCTAATGTATATCCATCTAAGAAAAAAGATCTTCTACAATGATCTAAATTATCCCCAAAGCCTTTAGTTCCATTGGGATTTTCTCCCAATTATCATAACTTTTGCACATCCTACAACCCACTATCAACCCTCCTCTGATCACTATGAACAATCACTTCACAACCTATCAACATTTTCTTGACAACAAAATGAAATTACAGTTACAATAAAAACTATACCAGACTCAACTGTCAATCTATATAACTATGTGAGTGAACAAAAAAACTTAGTGTGATTCCTCAACTATTACATCTACTTCCCATTCCCCTATATCTCCTCTAGGATTTGTAACAATAATGTCTTCCTTATAACATCATAGTACAAATACTCATATGATGAACTTGATTTTGATCTTCCAATTAACTACATTATATTGATCATAGTCCTTGTATGTTGGAGTCATCTTGCTTTGATTCATAATGATCATAATGAACTTGTCATCAATTTTCTTGATATTACTTTTAATCTTGGCTTCCACATTCATAGTTCCACTCTAACTAGACCCAATATACTATTGGCAAACCAACATCTGTATACTTTCCCTAAAGGTATTAAAGTTCAACACATAAATGACTAATCATCTCCATCTTCTCCAACCAAAATTTTGTGTACAATTTCATCTCAATTTCATTTCTTCCATTGTCAAATAATCTCATCCAGTTGGAAAATTGAAAATCTACTATGGATAGACTTCCATACAATCAAACTTAAGGGTGAAGACCCATATGAGTTACCATCTATCTTTTTAGACCTCAGAGATCATCTCACTTCTTGGTTCATCACTAAATATAAAAATAGAATAACTATCCTTGATGAAATTGTGTTTTCCTTACCTAGAAACAAAGGGCATGTCTACATTTGGAAGGGCCCGACACAATTCTATAACAAATTTACTCAAGTTGTACCACCCATTGAAAATGAATAACACTCCATCCAACCAAAACAAGACTTACATGACAACAAGAAACTTAGAACATTCTTTAAAACTCTTGTTAAGGCTGATACAAACCTCAAAAACCCTAATGTCCATACACACGATCATTTTGATACCAACCAAAAGTATCTTGGGATCATTCCATAACAAGGTGTCATATTATGAGTCTTCAACTTACAAAAATATATATTTGAATAACGTGTGGAACAATTCAAGCATATGTTTAGGCTAGTATTGGAAAAAACAACAATGTGATGCCAGGAAAAGTGACTGTCATGAAAAAAATAACTAATCCATAAAATATTGTTGACACATTTACTCTCACTCATAAAAAACAAGAACAAGTTTATTTTTACTATTCATGATCTAGGTTATTGTAGGTATGTATGCCCTGAGAGACAACCACAGGATGATTGGTGGGACACATTAACATTGATTTGATAGACATCAAAGGCAAGCTTCCAATTCTTTCTAGTTCAGTCATATGAGATAGTGATAGAATAGATTGAATGTCTAGAGAATGACAGTACTCGATAACGTATGCCTTCAAGTTCATGACCTGAACGATGAGATCATACGGATGCTAAGAGTTTGTACATTCTTGTTATGTCCCTAGTCAGATGTCATTGTGGAAGGTAGATAGACAACAATGACACACAAGACTAGATTGTGGTGTTGGTTGATGACAGAATATCATTAGTCATGATATAGAGATATCAAACCAAACACATAGGTACTTGTTAGAGAACAAGTGTACTAGACAGACCCACCGTGAGTTTGACACATGGAACCATGACATGGTAGTCACAGTCAATACTCACAGTGATGGTGGTGAGTGTGATTCTTAGACCTAAAATCACTACACTCAACACATGTCATTGGGCACACTTTGACATCATCAAACGCAGTCCTGAAACATGGGTTGTTATAAAGGTGATGATTGGGTGGCTTTGACACATGGGGCTTTTGAGGGGTGAGTGATAGATATGGGATTTGTCCCTCCTGAGGGAGTTTGATATCCAAGGCCACTTGATGAGTAGGATTGAGATAGGCGTGCACACGCATGTGTGAATCAGTATGTGATATTGATGTCATACATATCTCGTTCAATCTACTCTGAGATCAAGAAAGTGAATGAACGTTGACAGGATGACTGTTCCATGCCTCGAGTTCATTCGGGATATCAGTGACAAAGGAATTATACATTCACTATAACACCATTCACAGATTGTAGGATTGAAAGTTGTTCTCCAACTTTCTACTTTCACTTGGGTAGCACTGATGTGTGACTAGGCACCGTTCTTTGCTTGTGAAGTCATAAGTGTTATGGACTTTCACTGCCAACGTGAAATGGACCTGCAGGGTCACACACATAGGATTTAACCTGGAAGAGGAGTTTTGTCCACAAACAATGTTTAGATTAATTACTAAAGGAGTTTCATAGTTCAATTAAACACTCAATCAATTGATAGCTCAATATCATATTGTTCAAGGTGTTGGACATATTGATTGGAGTATCAGATTGATTGAAATCACATTTGACTGATTCTGCACAACCTGTACTACCAACTGATCGGTTCAAGTGTTGAACCGGTCGGCTGAGGTTGCTGAACCGGTCGGATCAAGTGTTGAGTCGATCGGCTCATGGTCAGAGTGAAATGATCGGTTCAAGTGTTGAAACGATCGGTTCAACTGGTGCAACCGAGCAAGTTGGGAAAGTCAGGTCGGTGAGAATTTTCCTTGCATTTCACTTGCCCAATTTGATTGGAACAAGGATTGGTATTCGATATCAATTAGAAACAAAAGAAGGAAAGTCAATCGGGAACTGATCAGGACCACGAACCGACCGGTTCAGAAGAGAACCGATCGGCTCATGGGTCCCAACCGATCGGTTGGTGTTCCAACCGACTGGTTCAGGTCCCCAACCGACTGGTTCACTTGTGAACCGATCGGTTCAGGTTGCGAGTTGATTGTTTTTGGTGGAAAATCTTGAACCCTTCTACTCCTGCTTTAGTCCCATATTGTCGGGGACAGAGAACCCAGTCCCATGACCCGCCTATATATATAGGGGTATTGGGGGCTTCTCAAAGTACAACTCAGTGCAATCAGTTGCTCTACAAAGTTGTCGTTCTCTCTGGTTTTGGTAACCGAGAGAGAGCCCGAGCAAGTGCTTCCCGCAAAGGGAGGTGCAGCAAGGGAAGGATAACTACAGTTGCAACTGGAGGTAGGAGAGTGTGTTGGCGACTAGTACGTCAACAGGAGGGTGCGACTCCTTCCACTTCCTTATGGGACAAGGAGTGTGGAGTTTCAAGTGGTCTGTGTGGACTACTACAGAGGCGGGAGGTTTCTGCCACTCAGGAGGACAACTGTCATCCGACAGTCTGGTAGGAGGAGGAGTCGTTAGTCCCGGTGCGACCAGGAGCTGTACAGACACCGTCCAAGACCAGAGGTGAAGACCGCGCATTGCGCGAGGTATTGTCGTCGAGCAAGCCTCGGGACAAGGTATGATTCCACAAACCATCCTTTCCTATTATATAGACGTTGATGTGTTTCCTCGTGCTGGGTTTGGGGGAGAAACTTTTTGTTTCCGCTGCCTTCTCTACCTCCCCTAAAACCCAACAGTGGTATCAGAGCCACGCCACCTTCTCTATATTTTAGGAATATCGATATGATCGATTTTGGTTTGTCGCCTTTATTTATTGCATACGATGTGAATAATATTGGCTTTATGCATGTCCAATCCTAAATCCACAAATCCCAAATTACATATATGATATGTATTATTAATGCACTCGATATGCGTCACCCTTAAATGAGTTTTGTGGTGGATGTGTGTAGCATGATTATGGCCTATAAACCCCTATATGTGTGTGGTTGTTTGTGGTTGCTTGCATCTCGGTCTGCGCCCCGATCTTCCCTCTTTTATTCCTGATGTAACTCGAAATAATTCGAGATTTTTTCCTACCTTTGCTCCCCCCGAATGTAACTCGGGGTTTCCCTTTTATGCAATGTAATATTAGGATAGATTTTATTTCCTGTTATGTCGAAGACCGGCGGACATCAAGACGACAGCTGAAACGATCGATTCAAGGCATGAACCGATCGGTTGATGTTCCAGACGGTCGGTTCAAGGAGTGAACCGATCGGTTGATGACCGATCGAGGAGCGAGACGACCAGGTGGCGGACATGACGAGATGCACGACGTCCAGGCGAACCGATCGGTTGGAGGAGCCAACCGATCGGTTGGTGGCACCCAGACAACCGGCTGGAGAGTATAGATCATTCATGTGATGAGTTGATCAACTCGGATGGCAAGGCACATATGTTCATCTTGTACAGGTTGCATGTGATGTTGACCTAGATGACTGTGATTCCTCTTGGCTCGAGGAATCACATTAGGATGGCCATAATCATCGCTTTTTATCGTTTTTGCATGTTTTCTATGGGATATAGCATGTATATGATACATACTATGTATTGTGGTGATTGGATATGTATATGTATATAAAAACCAAATCCCTCATTAAATATTAAGTTTTAGATGCCTTCCAAATGCAACACACGTGAAAAGCTTGATCGACCAAGTGTGGGAACGCCCTAGCGTGGTGCACCGTCTATCTCATGGAAGCGTGAAGGATGAATGTGTGGGTCTTCCCTAGCAGGGTGGATATTCATCGTGTTGGCTTTGGGTCAGACTTAACAAGGTGACCTAGATAGGATCTAGCACCTTGAGGAATGGAGATGATCATGGCAAGGAGTTGCATATGAAATCTTATCAAGAGTTTCATATGATACAATTGGCAAGAGTTGCCTACCTGAGAGATCTAAGTTGTGGGTGACAACCCTAGCTGGTCCATGGCTTAGAGGATTTCAGGATCTTGCCCACTAGAAGGTTGTACGCTGCAATCTTCTGAATTGATGGTGAGGGCTATCAATTTGAACTAAAATAGTGGGAGCGATAATTAATTAAAGGCCTAATTTTATCGTGAACTTTTCAAATAAATCAAACAAGTCAAAAAGAGTTTTGGACTAAAATTGCATATATTTCCTTTTGTTAAAATAAATGGTTAATCAACAATAATCACTTTATTTGCGATCGGTCTTTGAGACCAACAAATTAAATGGGAATAATTCCACGACTAGTTAGGATGATGAGAAGTGTTCTCAAAGAGTGAAAGCTCCAAGTCCTAGTTATACCATAACCAGATGAACTCGATCCCACCATATCAATGGTTGAAAGTAAGCTTATGGAAGCATACCGAGGAAGACATTGATGAGGAATGCTTGATGTTGTGTTCTCTGAACTATGAGTTGCATAGACAACATGAGACATATGATGTCTCCAAGGCACTGTCCTAGTATGTCATGACAGAAGGAGATCCAATAAGGTATTCACACACTCAATGTGATTGGGAAGGATTCCCTCTGAGCCAAGGGTTGGCTATTGGTATGATACTGCAAATGTTGTGAGAATCATACAATTCATGATAAGCTACAACATGAACAACTTTGACAAGCATTGACAGAGTTGTTGGACATGTTGAGGATAGTAGAGGCAAAGATGAAGAAAGACAAACCATAATCTTTGACGTGATCAAAGAAAAGGTAATTCTTAAGGGCAAGGATAAGGGCAAAGTAAAGAAGTGTTCTGATGCTAGCTAGCAATCCAAGCCATCTTCAGCCTCAAGGCACATGGGAAAGGGTATATGAGGGATTGCCCTCTATATCTAGAAGAAAAAAAGAGGATGAAGGAGGGGATGGAGATCTCCACCTAAGGTATCATGAAATGAACCGCTTCTTAATCTGAGGTATATGATACCAAGATATGGATATGTCATATATGATATGCAATATCCGCAAAGAAGTGATGGCCTTTGTGAAAGGACCAAGAAAGAAGTACCCATCATTGGAGCAAGTGTTGCTGCCATAGATAGGAGTATCTTTTGGTTTATTTCAGCCTAAAGGGCATGAAATAGAGTTGAGAACTGCTATTTCATATATTGCCAATAGATAGAAACACTTTATTTTGCATATTGTCTGACGATGATGGCAATTAATAAAATTGATGTTTCAATCTTAAAGATATGATCCTTGTGGCAATTCCTTGTTTATCTTGTGATACATGGTATGCATAAGATAAAATGATACCTAAAGTTATTGATAACTCAAACAATCAAATTAGCATCAATCATGAGAAATTCATTTCTAGTTTCCATATGATGGATAAATCTAGACTCTTTTGGTTAGAGAACAAGTAAGAGACATGAATCTCTTGTACATGATTAATCAATCTTCACTAATGGTAGTGGGAGAATGATTGTCCTATTAGGTATAATACATGTGATGTATTTACATACCTATTAGAGGAAATGCTAATACTTCAAAAGGCGTTTAGAGAAATACCAATATGAATATCTTGAAGTGTTCAAGATTATCATAGATGAAGTACAAATTTGGTAAAGTGTTAATTCTTGATGAGATCAATGAATGAAATACTTGGACCAAATGTTTGAGATCCTTATGAGTGATTATGACAGTGTATCATAGTGAACTCATGATTAAGGCATGGTGATGTCTAAATCAAGAAGGAATCATACTCTAAGGAGTTAGAGAATGATTATAAAATAACTAAATTCTTCTTAATAAAAGAATACCCCACACTAATAAAGGACATTAAGAATCACAAGGGTTGTGAGTTCTTATATCCTTGACAGATACACCTCAATTATCTATGTGACAAGTTGTTCATGTGATGAGTCAACTATCTAGATGAATATGAGGAACTGAATTTTGAGTTATGGTTTATGACCATTACATCCTAAATGACATCCATGTGAACCATAAGGTATGACCTTGATGGTAGCACTCATTGGATGAAATCCATAAGTGTAAATGAATCTTAAGTGTTAAGATACATGGATAACATTTTGAGAAGGATGATGCTTGTTGATTGCAACTTAATGACTAAGACATTTGGCATATGGATACGAAAACCGCATTCCTATGAGGAATAAAACAAGCATGTGTACGTGACACAACCTATAAGGTTTATGAATCCAATAATGAAAATGAAGTATATAAGTTACAATGGACCAATCAATATGATTGATTGAGTACAAGCAACTCAGAATTGGATCTTTACTTTGATGATATAGTCAAAGGGTTTGACTGATATGTCAAAGATAAAGAAGGGATCTGTGATTTAGTGGGAGCGTATTCACATTCCACATGTTGATGTGAAATGGAAATGTTCTAGAATGGAAATCCAAAAGTGGAAATTATCTTTGAGGAAGATAGTGATGTTTCCTATGTGATAGGAATAGAGATCTATAGAGATAGTTCTCGAAAACCTCTTGACCTGAAAAGAGAGAACATACATTGGCAGTCTGTACTGAAACGTTCAATATGCACAGATTTAGTGGGAGAAAACTTGTCCATGTTACATGGAGTTAGTATCCCAAGGCCAAGTGTCCAATTCTTATGAAGAATGGTAACACTAAGAATAGATATGGATCTATCATGTATGTAGTCATCCCATTATCTTGCATTGGAAGAACAAAAATGCACACATCATCTTGTATGTAGGACATGGCAATATGATGTGCTCATCCTGATAACTCGTATGTGGGACATGATGAGTGGATGTCTGTCTACTTCCAGTAAGAGTTACTGGAATACCATGAGAACTTGATAAGTACTTGTGAAGTACTAGTTCTATGGAGATAAGGAAGAGTTCAATGTAAAGAGTTACATTGATGCGAACTTCCGAAAGGACAGAAAATTAATCATAAAATATACACAGGATGTATAAAAGTAAAAGTTTGTTGATAATTGGAAATGTTCCAATAAAACCATTTAAAAGGAAATTCCGAGTATCTATGTGTTAGAGAACAACCGTAGATACTATATGGATATGGAAGTTCATGAGATGAACTTATAGATATTCCGCTCATTGATGACAAGTCTGGAATCCTTGATCATACAATGTGGCTAAAGGTTAGCAAAGGAATACTAGATCGCATATTACGGTAACTCCATCTCATACGTGTGACGTACATCGAAGAGATGTGAGACATGAAATTTATACTGACTTTGGCAAAGTGTTGCCATTACTCACTATGTTGGCACTAGAGCACAATAACATGTGGGACAGGTTTGAGGATCACTATGAATATGATTCAAGGGTGATTGGCTTGCAGTGCAAGTGGGAGTCTGTTGGTATCTATGCCCTGAGAGCCAACCACGGGATGATTGGTGGGATACATTAAGATTGATTTGATAGACATCAAAGGCAAGCTTCCAATTCTTTCTAGTTCAGTCATATGAGATAGTGATAGAATAGATTGAATGTCTAGAGAATGACAGTACTCGATGACGTATGCCTTCAGGTTCATGACCTGAATGATGAGATCATACGGATGCTAAAAGTTTGTACATTCTTGTTATGTCCCTAGTCAGATGTCATTGTGGAAGGTAGATAGACAGCAATGACACACAAGACTAGATTGTGGTGTTGGTTGATGACATAATCTCATTAGTCATGATATAGAGATATCAAACCAAACACATAGGTACTTGTTAGAGAACAAGTGTACCGGACAGACCCACCGTGAGTTTGATACATGGAACCATGACATGGTAGTCACAGTCAGTACTCACAGTGATGGTGGTGAGTGTGATTCTTAGACGTAAAATCACTGCACTCAACACATGTCGTTGGGCACACTTTGACATCATCAAATGCAATCCTGAAACATGGGTTGTTATAAAGGTGATGATTGGGTGGCTTTGACACATGGGGCTTTTGAGGGGTGAGTGATAGATATGGGATTTGTCCCTCCTGAGGGAGTTTGATATCCAAGGCCACTTGATGAGTAGGATTGAGATAGGCGTCCGCACGCATGTGTGAATCAGTATGTGATATTGATGTCATACATATCTCGTTCAATCTACTCTGAGATCAAGAAAGTGAATGAATGTTGACAGGATGACTGTTCCATGCCTCGAGTTCATTCGGGATATCAGTGACAAAGGAATTATACATTCACTGTAACACCATTCACAGATTGTAGGATTGAAAGTTATTCTCCAACTTTCTACTTTCACTTGGGTAGCACTGATGTGTGACTAGGCACCGCTCTTTGCTTGTGAAGTCATAAGTGTTATGGACTTTCACTGCCAACGTGAAATGGACCTGCAGGATCACACACATAGGATTTAACCTGGAAGAGGAGTTTTGTCCACAAACAATGTTTAGATTGATTACTAAAGGAGTTTAGTAGTTCAATTAAACACTCAATCAATTGATCGCTCAATATCATATTGTTCAAGGTGTTGGACATATTGATTGGAGTATCAGATTGATTGAAATTGCATTTGACTGATTCTGCACAACCTGTACTCCCAACTGATCGGTTCAAGTGTTTAACCGGTCGGCTGAGGTTGCTGAACCGGTCGGCTCAAGTGTTAAGTCGATCGGCTCATGGTCAGAGTGAAACGATCGGTTCAACTGGTGCAACCGGGCAAGTTGGGAAAGTCAGGCCGGTGAGAATTTTCCTTGCGTTTCACTTGCCCAATTTGATTGGAACAAGGATTGGTATTCGATACCAATTAGAAACAAAAGAAGGAAATTCAATCAGGAATTGATCAGGACCACGAACCGACCGGTTCAGAAGTGAACCGATCGGCTCATGGGTCCCAACCGATCGGTTGGTGTTCCAACCGACTGGTTCAGGTCCCCAACCGACTGGTTCACTTGTGAACCGATCGGTTCAGGTTGCGAGTTGATTGTTTTTGGTGGAAAATCTTGAACCCTTCTACTCCTGCTTTAGTCCCATATTGTCGGGGACAGAGAACCCAGTCCCATGACCCGCCTATATATATAGGGGTATTGGGGGCTTCTCAAAGTACAACTCAGTGCAATCAGTTGCTCTACAAAGTTGTCGTTCTCTCTGGTTTTGGTAACCGAGAGAGAGCCCGAGCAAGTGCTTCCCGTAAAGGGAGGTGCAACAAGGGAAGGACAACTGCAGTTGCAACTGGAGGAAGGAGAGTGTGTTGGCGACTAGTACGTCAAAAGGAGGGTGCGACTCCTTCCACTTCCTTGTGGGACAAAGAGTGTGGAGTTCCAGGTTGTCAGTGTGGACTACTACAGAGGCAGGAGGTTTCTGCCGCTCAGGAGGACAACTGTCATCTGACAGTCCAGTAGGAGGAGGAGTCGTCAGTCTCGGTGCGACTAGGAACTGCACAGACACCGTCCAAGACCAGAGGTGAAGACCGCACATTGCGCGAGGTATTGTCGTCGAGCAAGCCTCGGGACAAGGTATGATTCCACAAACCATCCTTTCCTATTATATAGATGTTGACGCGTTTCCTCGTGCTGGGTTTGGGGGAGAAAATTTTTGTTTCCGCTGCCTTCTCTGCCTCCCCTAAAACCCAACAGTTATACCATTGCACCTAGATGTTTCTCTCCTAATGATAATACACATGCGTGTGGCCCCATTGTTGATATTGTTTCTTGGGATAATACTATAGAGGTCATCTCCTTTTATCATAATATTGTAATTCACTTGAAGGATAACATAGCATCCAATTTGGATTTGCATGAACTTGAAAACATCCTTTGTTAATTTAGCAAAATTATTTCTAACATACTGAACAAACATTCAAACAAATTTATTATGTTGATCCCTAGGGTCATTTGTAGAGATTTTCTAACTTTTTGTTCATCCTTGCAACATGTAATGTTTGTAGTCCTAAATTGTAGATAGAGGAAAACTATAAAAAAATTACTATATCATAAAACAATCTTCTTATAACCTATTAAGTAACTTAGACTCATGTATTTCACTTCCAATTAAACATTGTTCATGGTAAGTTCATCTCATGTTGAACATACAGTTGGCTAGAACTATAATGCTTTAAACCATATCAATTTCCAATTGTGGTAGATACTCTATCATTATCACTTTCCATAACATTGAATACTATCTCCTTCACCTATATTTATGGAGAGCCTAGATATGACAAGATAAATGATTTTTCTTTACTTGATAACGTTAGAACACTCTCTTCAACCTCACATGTTTCTTAGGAGGTGATTTCAATCTTACAAGATCCATTTTTGAAAGAAGTAAGACCAAGTTACAACTTTCTATGATGATGCAAACCACAAACTAAATAACTTTACTACGAACAACAATCTCATTGACCTCTTAGTGATAACTCTCAAAGATAATCAAAATAGAGGTGCATCTTGCTCAAGATTGGACTATTTTCTCTCTCTCAAATGTGGTACTCAACATATCCACTCACATGCTCTAGGGATTCATTCCATTCGATCTCTGGTCACTTTCCAATCATTCTCAATATTAACCTTGATTCATGGGGCACAAAGCACTTTCATTATCAAAAGTTTTGGACTAAGCACAATTCATTTGTTAATATGGCTATCTGCTCGTGGAGATAAGTCAAATTTATCATTGAACTAAGTTATACTATTCATATACAAATTTGATGTGATTAAGATTTAAACTAATTTCTTATAACAATCAAATTTTGGAAAGATCTACAATAAAATTGAAATGTTGGACCAATATATTCATTTTAACATACATTCTCATGCCAAGACTTCTAGGATCTTGGGTATAATATCAATGTTATGGGCAATGATTGGCCAACAAGAAATACTTTGGAACTAAAGATCTAAAGTCACTAGTCATAATGAAGGTAAAAGAACACTAAATTAATCCACAATATCTACAATTCTAGGAATAAACACTCTTGTATTCACCACATCTTCCCTATTAAATCAATGACTAGTAATCAATTTCATATCATCAAAACCTTTTTTTGACCTATAAAACCTTATTCTATCATGGACGTTCATGCTGAAATCTTTACAATCTCAATTGGGAGACTTTTAGCCCCTCCAAAATTTGTAGTTCTAATATATTCATTGTCAATTTCACTCATGAGGAGATATATTTTGTGATGATGACGACATTAATAAGTCACCTAGATCATATATATATATAGTAAGGATTTTTCATAATCCATGGGAGAATATTAAATCATCCTTAAACAAACTCTTTAATTACTTCTCCCTACATGATGAGACTACTTCCTAGATTGAGATTCTGAATTAAAGCCACATAAAATTGATCAAAAGGTACGTGATCCTACTTCCATCCAACACATCCAACCCATTAGTCTCATATATGCCTTCTAAAAGATTTTCTCTATAGATCTCATTTGAAACTCAATAGTAAGATGTGGGACATTATTGGACTTCAACGAACATCATTAGTCAAAGGAATATGTATTTAAGATGCCTACCATTTAATTAGAGATACCATTCATACATGTCATTCTGACAACACTCACTTTTTTTCAACATATTTATCCAGGAAGAGCTTAGGGTTGGAGTCGTGCCTCCGTGTGAGGCGGCCCTCAAACATCCTCAAGGGGAAGATCTCCTCCCTTCTCCCACCCATGGTGACCTATGCTATGAGAAAGATGACTCAACTAGATAACATGATCAAGAAGAAGGTCTGGAACCAACTTCTTGGTGGAGCACAAACTTTTAAACAACATGAGTTCACACCGCCAAAAAAGTTGGATGACAAACGACTCATCACCATTGATGAGCCAACATACGAAGCAATGGATAAGTGTTGGGAGCACACTATGATCATGTACGTGATGGGTAAGACACCTTATTACTATCATCTTTTATCTTGGATCAGAATAGTCTGGAAGCCTAAGGGAGGGTTCAACCTCTTATCTAATCCAGACAAATTCTTTCTATTATAATTCAACTCCACTGAGGACAAGAAGAACATAATCAATTGAGGGACATGATGTTTTGATAACAGATTAGTGGTGGTTAAGGATTACAAGACGGGATATGATCTATGTAAGGACCCTGACCTGCGTTTAGGGTTTACCCTGTTTGTTTTGCTTGATCTTGGTGTTTTGGTGCTCGCTAATCACCTTTAGTGGTGATTAGGGTTTTGTTGAGCTTTGTTGAGAGTTTGAGGGTCTACTTGAAAATAACCCAAGTTTAGGGTTTTGTGTGCAAGTTTGCCATCTTTGAGATGTTTTCCCCTCTTTGTTTCCTCTAGGGCTGAGAGGAAGGCTTGGGCTTGTTGTTTGAGTTCTCTGGGCCTGAGTTGAGCTTGTTTGGGCCTTGAGGTTCCTTGTTTGGGCTTGCTTGAGCCTTGTGTCGCCCAGGGCAGGTGGTGTGTCGCCCAGTGGCCTGGTGTGTTGCCCAGTATAGCTTGCTTGTGTCGCCCATGTGGCTTGTCCTTGGCTGGTGACACATGGTGCACATCTTGGACAAGTGTCTCTTGGCTTGCTAGTGTGTTGGCTTGAACCCTAGGACAAGTGTCCCTTGGGTGGGCGACACATAGCATGGATGTACCTTGGTTTCTCCTCCCCTTCTTCCTATATAGGCAGTTTTTCTTCTTGCCTTAGTCTCCTTTGGTCTTTTGGTCCCTCTTCCACCTTGAGTGCACGATATCCCTCTCCATCTTGCTTGTGTTGGCCGATACACTTCTTTGGAGCTGAAGTGGTGGCCGATACACCTTCCTGGAGCAGCCTGGTGGACGATAGCTTTGGACCCTAAAGTGCTTTGGAGCTTTGGTGGCCGACAACCTTGGAGCTCAAAGTGCATCTTCTTCCTTGGAGCTTAAGGCGGGTTGCATAGCTTCTAACCCTAACTCCTTTACTTCTTGCTTGATCTTATGCATGTTAGTGGACTAGCTTAGCTCCTTGTTTTTGTACCTTGCTAGTGTACCCTGGTGGCCAATATCCCCCTTAGGGTTTAGGGTTTCCTTGAGCACCTTTGCTTTCTAGGGTTTGATGTCTCTTGTGTTGGGGGTAGGTGATGACCTAGGGTTGGGCGATACCCCCTTCCTTGTGAGTGTGTTGGGCGACACACTTGCCCTTAAGTTGAACGATAGGATACTTTAGGGTTGGAGTTCCTTGAGTTGGAGGTCGATAGGTTGACCTAGATTGAGTGTTGGGCGACATGGTGCTCTCTCTGGTGGCCGACATGGCACCTTGATGGGCGATGGAGTGAGCTAAGGTCTGATTGGCCGATATGATGGGAGACATAGTGATGTCCCTTGTGTTTTGGTTAATGCTCTTGGTGTTGGGCAACATTCTTGCTCTCATGTTGCACGACATAGTAGGGTTCTTTGTTGGACGATAGGCTGATGTGCCTTATGGCCGATAGGGTTAGTATCTTGGTGGACGATACCTCTCCCTTGTGTTGGCCGATATCCATGTAGGCCGATAGGGTTAGTAGCATGTTGGACGATACCCTTGCCCATGATGGGCGATAAAGTGAGCTTAGTGTGTTGGCCGATAAGCTTGGTGGGCGTCATGCCTTTTGCCCATGTTGGCCGATATGGTTGATGGCATGTTAGATGATAGACTTTGTGCCCTAATGGCCGATAGGGTTAGTACCATGGTGGCCGATACCATGTTGGGCGACATGCCTTGGGCCATGATGGCCGATAGGGTTAGTGTGGTGGCCGATACCCATGTTGGGTGATAGGCTATAGATGAGGGTTGTGAGACTATAGTGAGGGTATGAGTTTCTTTGGTGACGGTCCCTCATGTGATAGAAGTGGATGCTTATACATTAACCAATAAAACGATGGTGGTGTTTGTGATATCATCAATATGTATATGATGTCTTGCAATTAATAAGGGTGCTAATGATAGTAATGTATATGATGGCCCTAATGTATTAGGTGCATGATGTGACCCTTATGCTTAATTGTTAATGATAAAGAAGATGATGATAACTACTCTAGTAGTTTGTTTAATGATAATAATGTTGGTAATAATGATGCTAAGTGTCAGTTATATTAATGGTTGCTTCATGTTAAACATGAAAATAGTTGATGGCAACAATAATGACCTTGGTAATAATAATGTTGGTTCTGTATACTATATACCTTGATTGTTTGTATAATCTTGAGATAAGGGTAAGCATCAATATGATTTGTTAATGATGTACTTAATACACTTGATTATGAGATAAGTGTATTATTGATAAGTAGATTATCTTGAATGATATTTCATGATGTTGAATTTATGGTTATTGTGCATCCTAACCATGCAGGTGATGGGTAGCCATGAAAGGGCTATGTGACATATGTGATGAGTAACATTACCTTGATAATTGCTCTATAATATTATGTATATGATGTGTCTATCCCATGATGATGAGGTGAGCCTTGAGAGGCAGTGACAGTGCATGATGAGGGTTGAGACCCTGTGATATGTGATGATCCTTGAGATGGATCTGGATGGTTGGCAAGAGGCCAAGTGGTAACATGTGATGTTGGATCCTTGAGATGGATCAGGTTGATATGAATAGATCATAATATAATGTTCTATACTTCCTGTTATATCTTTGCATGTTATACAACTTGGTTGAATCTTGCAATTCATCTAAAAGATACTAATTAATCACAGTGAAATACATCATGTAGTTTGCCCTGGCCATAGATCCATCATCGTCAGGACTTGGTGATGGTGAAATGGGTTTTCCTGTGGGTTAACCTGGAAGCGCATATTGTTGAATATGTGTAGGTTGCTCCTAGCCTGAAAATGAGGAGGTAAGAGTGTAACTTCGGTTGCAGACTCAGATATGTGTGTAGAGCATGGTGAACAGGCCCATGGCTCAGGATATGTGATGTATGGAGCATGAATGAGTTCATGGCTCAGAGCACGGTGATCAGGCCCGTGGCTCAGTTTTACTAGCGCCGTGACCTGTACCAAGGCGGGCTAGAGAATGGGTAGCCTATGGAGCTTACCCTGTGGCTTAGACCACTTCAGCATGTGACTGCGGTCCTGCTTGTGTTGTACTCATGTACTGACCATGAGGTGGGAGGTCATGGACTCCGGCTCTTCCATTGACCTTGTATGGCACCGGCTTGGGTTTCGTAACCGAAGGTTGGATTTGAACGGTACGGTTCAAATCCTCAGGGAATAATAAAATGTAATACAACCGTTTAGTACTTACTGATCAAATCAAACACGAAACATTGGTTGAGACCTTGTTTGTGTAATATTCCGTTATACCTTGCAGGTCATGTGGTAATCTACCTTATCTTGATAATCATATTCTTTTGAAAGACATCTGGTTATAAGTTTTAGTACAGCTGGTATGCTTGCCGGTAAGAATGATCTTGCTATATATATATATAACTGCTTCTGATATATATGCTCATGTTATAATTGTTGTTATGGTTTATCTTGCTGAGGTTCTATAGTTGCGGTGGGGAGCTATGTTTCCCGCTGGGACAATTGTTCAATTGTCTCAGTCCGCTGGTTTACACCCCTTTTTAGGTGGTCGAGGTAGACGTGGTCGTGGTGGTGGTGTTGCGGACGAGCAGTTTGAGGAGCAGTAGAAGGCAAGCGAAGGACATGCTGCTGTTTTGGATGTTTTGTAGTAGAGTCTAGAGTCATCCCTGTACTCTCAGGTCCTTGGCAGTGTTTTGACGATGTTTCACGAAGATCATTCTATGATATCTGTATATCCTTTTGTTGGCCGGATGTGGGCCTTTATGTATATATGAACAGGTGGTGAACTCATGTGATGGATGCACAGTTGTTACTGAGCTGTGGACATGTGTCAGATCTTGTGTATGTACATATTTATATGACATGTTTCTGTGCAGGAGGAGGATAGGAAAGTAATAGTTTCACAGTTTATCAGTTTTCCGCAATCGGTTTTAATTAACCCGTGTTTTTGATAATCTGTGGTTATGGTGTTTTCCGCACGTTTTCACGTAACACCTCATTATCAAGTGTGATAATGGGATGTGTTGCCACAAGTTTGGTATCAGAGCTCTAGGTTCGCTGAGTCTACAGGGATCTAGGACTAGGTCGAGTCTGTTCTTATGAGTTTTCTAGGTTATCTTACAAAAATCTTCTGCCCTCAGCGGAAGAAAAGCCAAGATGTCTGGAAACCACGAAGAACATGCTCCTGAGCATAGTGATGCTGCATCGGTTGATGGAGCAGATGGACGGGCACATGAAGATCGGGTGCCTGAGGTCCCCCAACCTGACCCAGCCATACTTGAACACCCTGCCTACCAACAGCTTATGGGGCAGTTAATGGCTATGATGAATCTCATGGTTGAGCGATTACCAGTGCCTCCTCCGCGAGCACAGGTTCCCCATGGAGAAGCATCGGGTATTGGGAAGACCTTTGAGCGGCTTCGCCGAGTCGGAGCTTCGGATTATGCTGGAACGGCTGATCCAGTGGATGCAGATCTGTGGCTGAAAAGTCTTGAAAAGGCTTTTCGGATCCTCGACATCCCCGAAGCAGACAAAGTAAAGCATGCTGTCTACCTTTTGAAGGGTAGTGCTGGTCACTGGTGGACCATCGAGGAAGAGAAGCGGCCCGGAGAGGTGATCTGTTGGGAAGAGTTTCGACGCGAGTTCGTCACCAGATACTTTCCGAAGACGTACCTGGATGAGAAGATCAGTCAGTTTGAGAAGTTGCGGCAAGGAACGATGAACATCACCGAGTATGAAGCTAAGTTTATGGATCTGTTGAGGTTCTGTCCTCACATGGCGGCGACAGATGATGAACGGATCAGACGTTTCGAGATGGGTTTAAGTGCTGAGTTGACAACCCCTGTGTCTGCGTTGGAGAACCGAGAGCGGTTTGCTACGTTTGTAGAATCAGTTCGACGGATCGAGAGGACAGTACGGGAGAAAAGAGAGTCTGTGTCTCTTAAAAGACCTGCTCAGTTTCAAGGACGAAGGTTTGGTGGCTTCAAGAAACCTAGGTTTTCAGCACCGTCAGAGATGAGAAGTGCTGGTGTACCATCTCAGTGGTCTCCGAGTAAGGGAAAAGGTTATGTTTCTTCACCATCTAAGGCACACAGTTCAGCTTCGGTGGCAGTGACAGGGCCATCTAGGCCACGAGTTGACAATAGAGCATGTCATCTCTGTGGACAAGTCGGGCATTGGAAGTTCAATTGCCCGAATAGAGATGTTGAAGTGACGCAGCAACCGAGGCAGAGTTTCCAGAAGTCTGAGAGACCACAGCCCAGTGGTAGCAGAGGATGAGGACGCGGTCAAGCGTCTCAAGCTGGATCGTCTGCTCAAGGGAGCAGAGGTCGTGGATAGCAAGCTACGGCTCGATTCTATGCCATGAATCAGCCGGAGGCGATAGTCAACCCGCGAGTGGTGACAGGTCAGATGGAGTTATTTCATTCTGATATGTCTTCTTCTTGCTTTATATCTGTTCTGGTTGACCCGGGTGCTACACACTCTTTTATCGCCTATAGTATGCTTGAAAACTGTCATCTACCTGTTAGTTGTAAGAAGGATAGCTTGTTGTTAGAAACCCCTCTTGATGGTTCCTCTTTGCTTCGAGAAGAGTGTCCATCTTGTGTTTTGTCTTTTTAGGGACACGGCATTCAGGTGGATCTCATACCACTTGATATGCATGGTTTCGATGTTATCCTTGGGATGGATACCTTAGAGAAGTATAAGGTTGTCTTGGACTGTGGTTCCAAGCAGGCGGTGTTTGATGTTGCTGGAGAGAAGTGGATCTTCCAGGGAGATAGGAAGATTCTTCCGACATGTCTAGTATCAGCTATGGTGGCAGATAGGTTGTTGTGATAAGGATGTGAGGTGTTCTTATCTCACGTTGTGGATACCGTTGTGGATACCAAGGCGAAAGGCCTTAACCTTGAAGAAGTGTCAGTGGTCCGAGAGTTTGCAGATGTGTTTCCCGAGGAGTTTCCTAGTATCCCTCCACCCCGAGAGATCGATTTTGAGATCAATCTGGTTCCGGGAACACAGCCGATTGCACATACACCTTATAGGATGGCTCCAGCAGAGATGGTAGAGTTGAAGAAGCAATAACAAGAGTTGTTGGAGAAAGGTTTCATCAGACCAAGCACGTCACCTTGGGGTGCTCCCGTGTTGTTCGTTAAGAAGAAGGATGGTTCGATGCGGTTGTGTATAGATTACCGGTAGTTGAACAAGGTCACGATCAAGAATAAGTACCCGTTGTCGAGGATAGATGACCTGTTCGATCAGTTGCGTTGTGCTACAGTGTGTTCAAAGATCGATCTACGGTCTGGATATCATCAGTTGAGGATAAAGGCAGATGACATACCAAAGTCAGCCTTTAGGACGAGGTATGGTCATTTTGAGTTTGTGGTTATGCCGTTTGGATTAACCAATGCACCTACTGCTTTCATGGACCTGATGAACAGAGTGTTTCGTCCGTTCTTAGATCATTTTGTTGTAGTTTTTATAGACGACATCTTGATCTATAGTCAGAACCGGCTAGAGCATGAGCAACATCTTCGTCAAGCGTTGACTCTCCTTCGTCAACATCAGTTGTATGCTTAGTTTAGTAAGTGTGAGTTCTGGTTGGATGAAGTGACTTTCTTAGGTCATGTGATATCTGCTGAAGGAGTCAAAGTAGATCCGAAGAAAGTGGAATCCGTTGCGGATTGGGAACAGCCGACGACGCCGACGGAAGTTCTTAGTTTACTTGGTCTAGCAGGATACTACCGGAGGTTTATCAAGGACTTCAGTTCGATAGCTCTACCGATGACGAAGTTGACCACGAAGGATGTACCTTTTGTTTGGAACAATCGATGTCAGCAAGCTTTCCAAAGTTTGAAGGAAAAGCTAACCAGTGCTCCAGTGTTGATCTTGCCAGAATCTGGAAAAGGCTATGTTGTTTTCTGTGATGCGTCCAAGAAAGGTTTGGGTTGTGTGCTGATGCAGGAAGATCATGTGGTTTCTTTTGCTTCGCGACAGCTTAAGAAACACGAGGAGAACTATCCGACCCATGGCTTGGAGCTGGCAGCAGTGGTTCATGCGTTAAAGATTTGGAGACACTATCTTTATGGGGAAGTGTGTCAGATCTTTACAGATCACAAGAATCTGAAGTACATCTTCTCACAGCAAGAGTTGAACATGCAAAAACGTCGGTGGATGGAGTTGATCAATGATTATGATTGCACTATCGAGTATCATCCTGGTAAGGCGAATGTGGTAGCAGACGCGCTTAGTAGAAAGTCTTCTACTCCCAAGAAGGCACAGATGAGTTCTTTGGTATGCCATCGGCGGGACATGTTAGTCTCCTTACGGAAGATGAACGTACAGATGGAGGTTTCCTCGTAAGCTGGACTTTTAGCACAGATACAAATCAAGCCCACGTTGACACAGCAGATCAAGGATGCACAGCAAACGGATGATCCAGTACAGCTAATCAGATCGGAGTTTGGCAGCGAAAAGCGTGATGGGTTCCATGAGTCCGAGGATGGAGTGGTTTGCTATCATAATAGGATGGTGGTTCCAGATGCTGATAATCTGAGGAAGTTGGTGCTTGAGGAAGCACACACGTCGATGTATGCTATGCATCCAGGTGTCACCAAGATGTACCATAGTCTGAAGGACTTGTATTGGTGGCCCGGCCTGAAGAAAGATGTAGTTGAGTTTGTGGCTAGGTGTGCGGTGTGTCAGCAAGTCAAGGCTGAGCATCAAAAGCCGGCAGGTACGTTGCAACCTTTGCCTATACCACAGTGGAAATGGGATCATATAACCATGGATTTCATAGTTGGTCTACCCATGACAACTAGGAATCATGATTCCATTTGGGTGATAGTGGACAGATTAACGAAGTCTGCCCATTTCATACCTGTGAAGACCACGTATACAGCTGAAAAGCTCGCTCGAGTATATGTGGATGAGATAGTTCGTTTGCATGGTGTGCCAGCAACGATAGTTTCTGATAGAGGTCCTCAGTTTACCAGTCGTTTTTGGGAACAGTTGCACAGGGCGATGGGAACGCAGTTGAAGTTCAGTACCGCTTTTCACCTGCAGACAGATGGACAGTCTGAGAGGACTATTCAGACTTTGGAGGATCTTCTTCGTGCTTGTGTTTTGCAGTTCCTAGGCAGTTGGGACGTACATCTCAGTTTGATAGAGTTTGCCTACAACAATAGCTATCAGCGGAGCATTGACATGGCTCCCTATGAGGCTTTATATGGGAGGAAGTGCAGATCTCCTTTGTGTTGGTATGAATCAGGTGAATATCAGCTTTTGGGTCCTGAGTTAGTACATCAAATGACAGAAAAGATCAAGGTGATACAACAACAGTTGAAAGCAACACAAGACAGGCAGAAGTCTTATGCAGACAATCGTCGACGACCTTTGGAGTTCCAGGTGGGAGACAAGGTGTATCTTAAAGTCTCTCTGTGGAAAGGTGTGCTGAGGTTTGGACGGAAGGGTAAGTTAGCTCCCAGATATATGGGGCCTTACTCAGTCATAGCACGTCTTGGCAAGGTGGCTTACGAGTTACAGTTACCCCCAGAGTTGCACAGGTTACATCCAGTATTCCATGTCAGTATGCTGAAGAAAAGTCATCCGGATACACGAACAGTGATACAACCAGTTGAAGTTGAGCTTGACAAAGATGTGACTTATGAAGAGGGTCCTATGATGATCCTTGACAGAAGGGTCAAGAAGCTGAAGAGAAAGAATCCGGTCCTTGTGAAGGTCCTTTGGCATCACCGTGGCGTTGAGGAAGCCACGTGGGAGCTTGAGGAAGAGATAAGGAGGAAGTATCCCACGCTTTTCTCTTCGGATTTCGGGGACGAAATCCTTTTGTAGAGGTTTATGGTTGTAAGGACCCTGACCTGCGTTTAGGGTTTACCCTGTTTGTTTTACTTGATCTTGGTGTATTGGTGCTCGCTAATCACCTTTAGTGGTGATTAGGGTTTTGTTGAGCTTTGTTGAGAGTTTGAGGGGCTACTTGCAAATAACCCAAGTTTAGGGTTTTGTGTGCAAGTTTGCCATCTTTGAGATGTTTTCCCCTCTTTGTTTCCTCTAGGGCTGAGAGGAAGGCTTGGGCTTGTTGTTTGAGTTCTCTGGGCCTGATTTGAGCTTGTTTGGGCCTTGAGGTTCCTTGTTTGGGCTTGCTTGAGCCTTGTGTCGCCCAGGGCAGGTGGTGTGTCGCCCAGTGGCCTGGTGTGTCGCCCAGTATAGCTTGCTTGTGTCGCCCATGTGGCTTGACCTTGGCTGGTGACACATGGTGCACATCTTGGACAAGTGTCTCGTGGCTTTCTAGTGTGTTGGCTTGAACCCTAGGACAAGTGTCCCTTGGGTGGGCGACACATAGCATGGATGTACCTTGGTTTCTCCTCCCCTTCTTCCTATATAGGCAGTTTTTCTTCTTGCCTTAGTCTCCTTTGGTCTTTTGGTCTCTCTTCCACCTTGAGTGCACGATATCCCTCTCCATCTTGCTTGTGTTGGCCGATACACTTCTTTGGAGCTGAAGTGGTGGCCGATACACCTTCCTAGAGTAGCCTGGTGGACGATAGCTTTGGACCCTGAAGTGCTTTGGAGCTTTGGTGGCCGACAACCTTGGAGCTCAAAGTGCATCTTCATTCTTGGAGCTTAAGGCGGGTTGCATAGCTTCTAACCCTAACTCCTTTACTTCTTGCTTGATCTTATGCATGTTAGTGGACTAGCTTAGCTCCTTGTTTTTGTACCTTGCTAGTGTACCCTGGTGGCCGATATCCCCCTTAGGGTTTAGGGTTTCCTTGAGCACCTTTGCTTTCTAGGGTTTGAAGTCTCTTGTGTTGGGGGTAGGTGATGACCTAGGGTTGGGCGATACCCCCTTCCTTGTGAGTGTGTTGGGCGACACACTTTCCCTTAAGTTGAACGATAGGATGCTTTAGGGTTGGAGTTCCTTGAGTTGGAGGTCGATAGGTTGACCTAGCTTGAGTGTTGGGCGACATGGTGCTCTCTCTGGTGGCCGACATGGCACCTTGATGGGCGATGGAGTGAGCTAAGGTCTGATTGGCCGATATGATGGGAGACATAGTGATGTCCCTTGTGTTTTGGTTAATGCTCTTGGTGTTGGGCAACACCCTTGCTCTCATGTTGCACGACATAGTAGGGTTCTTTGTTGGACGATAGGCTGATGTGCCTTATGGCTGATAGGGTTAGTATCATGGTGGACGATACCTCTCCCTTGTGTTGGCCGATATCCATGTAGGCCGATAGGGTTAGTAGCATGTTGGACGATACCCTTGCCCATGATGGGCGATAGAGTGAGCTTAGTGTGTTGGCCGATAAGCTTGGTAGGCGTCATGCCTTGTGCCCATGTTGGCCGATATGGTTGATGGCATGTTAGACGATAGGCTTTGTGCCCTAATGGCCGATAGGGTTAGTACCATGGTGGCCGATACCATGTTGGGCGACATGCCTTGGGCCATGATGGCCGATAGGGTTAGTGTGGTGGCCGATACCCATGTTGGGTGATAGGCTATAGATGAGGGTTGTGAGACTATAGTGAGGGTATGAGTTTCTTTGGTGACGGTCCCTCATGTGATAGAAGTGGATGCTTATACATTAACCAATAAAACGATGGTGGTGTTTGTGATATCATCAATATGTATATGATGTCTTGCAAATAATAAGGGTGCTAATGATAGTAATGTATATGATGGCCCTAATGTATTAGGTGCATGATGTGACCCTTATGCTTAATTGTTAATGATACAGAAGATGATGATAACTACTCTAGTAGTTTGTTTAATGATAATAATGTTGGTAATAATGATGCTAAGTGTCAGTTCTATTAATGGTTGCTTCATGTTAAAGATGAAAATAGTTGATGGCAACAATAATGACCTTGGTAATAATAATGTTGGTTTTGTATACTATATACCTTGATTGTTTGTATAATCTTGAGCTAAGGGTAAGCATCAATATGATTTGTTAATGATGTACTTAATACACTTGATTATGAGATAAGTGTATTATTGATAAGTAGATTATCTTGAATGATATTTCATGATGTTGAATCTATGGTTATTGTGCATCCTAACCATGCAGGTGATGGGTAGCCATGAAAGGGCTATGTGACATATGTGATGAGTAACATTACCTTGATAATTGCTCTATAAGATTATGTATATGATGTGTCTGTCCCATGATGATGAGGTGAGCCTTGAGAGGCAGTGACAGTGCATGATGAGGGTTGAGACCCTGTGGTATGTGATGATCCTTGAGATGGATCTGGATGGTTGGCAAGAGGCCAAGTGGTAACATGTGATGTTGGATCCTTGAGATGGATCAGGTTGATATGAATAGATCATAATATAATGTTCTATACTTCCTGTTATATCTTTGCATGTTATACAACTTGGTTGAATCTTGCAATTCATCTAAAAGATACTAATTAATCAAAGTGAAATACATCATGTAGTTTGCCCTGGCCATAGATCCATCATCGTCAGGACTTGGTGATGGTGAAACGGGTTTTCCTACGGGTTAACCTGGAAGCGCATATTGTTGAATATGTGTAGGTTGCTCCTAGCCTAAAAATGAGGAGGTAAGAGTGTAACTTCGGTTGCAGACTCAAATATGTGTGTAGAGCATGGTGAACAGGCCCATGGCTCAGGATATGTGATGTATGGAGCATGAATGAGTTCATGGCTCAGAGCACGGTGATCAGGCCCGTGGCTCAGTTTTACTATCGTCGTGACCTGTACCAAGGCGGGCTAGAGAATGGGTAGCCTATGGAGCTAACCCTGTGGCTTAGACCACTTCAGCATGTGACTGCGGTCCTGCTTGTGTTGTACTCATGTACTGACCATGAGGTGGGAGGTCGTGGAGTCCGGCTCTTCCATTGACCTTGTATGGCACCGGCTTCGGTTTCGTAACCGAAGGTTGGATTTGAACAATACGGTTCAAATCCTCAGGGCATAATAAAATGTAATACAGCCGTTTAGTGCTTACTGATCAAATCAAACACGAAACATTGGTTGAAACCTTGTTTGTGTAATATTCCGTTATACCTTGCAGGTCATGTGGTAATCTACCTTATCTTGATAATCATATTCTTTTGAAAGACATCTGGTTATAAGTTTTAGTACAGCTGGTATGCTTGCCGGTAAGAATGATCTTGCTATATATATATATAACTGCTTCTGATATATCTGCTCATGTTATAATTGCTGTTATGGTTTATCTTGCTGAGGTTCTATAGTTGCGGTGGGGAGCTATGTTTCCCGCTGGGACAATTGTTCAATTGTCTCACTCCGCTGGTTTACACCCCTTTTTAGGTGGTTGAGGTAGACGTGGTCGTGGTGGTGGTATTGCGGACGAGCAGTTTGAGGAGCAGTAGAAGGCAAGCGAAGGACATGCTGCTGTTTTGGATGTTTTGTAGTAGAGTCTAGAGTCATCCCTGTACTCTCAGGTCCTTGGTAGTGTTTTGACGATGTTTCACGAAGATTGTTCTATGATATCTGTATATCCTGTTGTTGGCCGGATGTGGGCCTTTATGTATATATGAACAGGTGGTGAACTCATGTGATGGATGGACAGCTGTTACTGAGCTGTGGACACGTGTCAGATCTTGTGTATGTACATATTTATATGACATGTTTCTGTGCAGGAGGAGGACCGGAAAGTAATAGTTTCACAGTTTATCAGTTTTCCGCAATCGGTTTTAATTAACCCGTGTTTTTGATAATCTGTGGTTATGGTGTTTTCCGCACGTTTTCGCGTAACACCTCGTTATCAAGTGTGATAATGGGATGTGTTGCCACAATCTATACAATGAATTCTTTAGTTTGATTCTAGTCTGGATTAGTATACCCAACATGGGTAGGAATTGGTCACCTAGAGTTGTTGGCATCACTACCAATGGGGTTGGAAAACTTCAAAGGATTGGTTACAATATTGTCACTTGTGGAAGTTGAAATGGATGAGGAACCATCCAATTAGATATGGGTTGACATGCGTAATAGAGAACCTACAGCTGTGAGCATCGATTATGAGCAAGCTCCTAGTCATTGCCCAAATTGCAAAGTCTTTGGGCATGGATCACACTACTGTCCTTTTATACCTATGGAGGAAGAACCCAAAAAGAAACAAGCAGAGAAAGAGGAATTGAAGGTCATTGGCAAGAGTAAATATAGTAATGATGACAATGAGAATGCCCTTAATGCAGATAGTATATGTGTCAACAACATGATCAAAAATCTCATTGATGAGGATGAGAAAATCATTGAAATCAATGAAGGACATAATCAAGTTGATAAGGCTTCCAAAAGACAAGCCACTTCTGATGGTGATGCTAATCCTAATCTTGATGCAGATGAAGGTTGCTCTAGAAAAAACAAAGGCAACATCAAATATGTAACTAGCCCCAAGAAAATTGGAAATAATAAATATTACAACAATACTCTAAGGACTTCCAAAAATGAAGGGCCGTACAAGATCTGATCATCTAGAAGAGGCCATTAGTGATCTTTATCATGACCAATGTGCATGGTTCAGGGAAACGACATAAGAAAAGGGAAGTTAGGAGGAAATTTTTTGAAGCTAAAGCATGTATAGATATCTTGATTGAGATGAAGATCAAACCTTATTTCATTCACACGTCTGAGAAGATGTTTATGAAGGGTTGGAAATGGATATATAATCACAATAATGATAATAATGACCATATGTAAGTCATGGGATGTTTTTTCCTTGTGACATGGATGATCAGGAAGTCACTACTACATGCATGAATAAAGGTGGACTTGTCATCAAAATTACTATTGTTTATGCTGGGAATTCTATACAATAAAGTGCTAAACTCTAGGACAAACTAGAACTAGTTACTACATCTATCACCAAGTTGTGGCTTGTTACTGGTGACTTCAATAATATCATAAAACATGAGGAAATGGTAGGTGGTCGTGGTGTTCCTTCTTATACATTTAATTCATTCAACACTTGTATAGATAAGGAAAATCTCACAGAGTTTCCTACTATTGGCAATGAAATCTGCACCTAGCATAATAAATAAGGAACTTAAAAAAGAATCGCATGTAAATTGGACAGAGCTTTTGTCAATGATGATTGTCTTAGAAAATTCCCTAGATCCATCATAAAACTCATTACTTGTTTGTATTCTGATCACACTACAATCAACATCAACATGAAAGAATTGATTCATAAAAAGAAACCATTCAAATTTCTTAACTTCTGATCAGATTGGCCTGGTTCCCAAGACATCATCAAGGAGACTTGGGACACAAGCTCATTAATAGGTAACCTTCTTTTTCAATTCTATTATAAGATTAAACAAGTTAAACTGAAGCTTAAAACCTGGTGAAAGCAATATGTTAATGTCAAAAATATTATAGAATAAGAACATATAAATATGAATGATATTTCAATGACAATGAGAAATGTACGTCTTGACCTGAGCTCATTGAATCCCAGAGGGTCACATATAATAGATTGGAATTTCTTGCTAAAGGGGAAGAGAAATATTACTAGACGATAAGCAAGCTTGATTGGGTGGTTAATGGAAATCACAACACCAAAATGTACCAAACCATTATCAAGAGATGAGATGCAATCAACTCAATCACTAAGCTTTTTGATCCTCAAGGAAATTATGTACAAGATGAAGAAGCTATTTCTAATACTACTACTTCTTTCTTTGACAATCTTTATTACTAGGTTCAAGTTGAAGAGATTGTCATCTACTATAAGAGGACTGATTCAGTCAATGATGTTGACAATACTTTCTCTGCAAGTTACCTAACATGACTAAAATTGAGGATGTTTTCTGGAGTATTGGGCCTCACAAGAGTCTGGGTCCTGATGGATTCAAGGAATACTACTATAGAGAGAATTGGAATATGATCAATGAAAATCTTTCAAAAGTTGTTACTTGGTTCTTTGAAAAACACAACATGGTTTGTCAAATCAATCATGTTTTCCTTACACTCATCCCCAAGAAGGAAGTCATTGCGTCACAAGTTGACTTAAAAACTATTTCATGCTACTCCATTCTTTACGAAATCATCACCAAGATTATTACCAAATGTCTTTCTAGTGTTCTTCATAAACTGATCTGTTCCATTCAAGGAGCGTTCAACCAAGGCATGAGCATAGATGATTGTTCTCATTTAGCTATGGAATTCACACTCAGATTTAATGTTAACATTAGCCCACCTGCTGCTTGTATCAAATTGGAAATTAAAAAAGCTTTTGATTCGATTAGATGGTCCTACTTATGGAAATGCCTCAGAATCTGAGGTTTTTGTCACAAGTGGATCAATATAGTCAAACAATGTGTTTGTACTCCCTCCTTCTCACTTCTCCTCAATGACACTTAAGTTGGTTTCTTTAGGAACTTGAATGGTCTAAGGCAATGTGATCCTCTTTCATTCTTGCTTTTCACCATAGACATGGAAGGTCTTAGTAGAAACTTGAAAAAGCTTATGAGGATAATACAATTAGATCCTTTCCTATCAGGCATACAAAGGCTCTTAGTCATCTAATTTTTGTAGATGATGTACTTATATTTGTGGAAGATAGACAACACAGTCTTACCAACCTTAAAGTACTCCTTCAAGATTTCAAGTAGGATTCTATTATGGTATGCAATGAAGGTAAAATGCACATATTTCTTTCTGATTCTTTTAAGAACAAAGATTTTCTAGTTGATTCTATGGGAACATAAAAAATGAAGTTGGCCTATCAAATACCTAGGCTTTCCTATGGCATGAGGCAATCTTAGGGGAAATCATTTCAATGAATGCCTTGATCGCTTGAGAGATATGAACAATAGGTGCAAAGGTGCTAAAATTTCAATGGCTGGTCGGTTTGTTCTTATTAAACATTGTGCAATTGGACTTATTAAATATTGGGTTATATAGGGGAGATTCCATATTCATTTCTATCTAGAATGGATATTCTTCTATCATACTTCTTATGGGGCAGTCCTTCAGACCCGACTAGCTGGTCAAGGATAGCTTTCCCTTCAAGTGAAGTTGGTTTGAACATGAGTAGAATATAAGATCTAGCTAATTTCTACACTCTCAAAAGCATCAACAGGCTACTACATATACCTTGCATTTGGAGCTCATTGATGATTTCCAGATATGGGAATACGTTCTCACATGATCATAGTGTTTGTGCTTCTACTAGTTGGCGAAGAATGACTGAACTTTGGCCAACTTATACAAATACAGATGACACCTCACTCTGGAGTAGTTGTAGACAAAGCTTGCCTGAAGACATAGCCTTCTCTTCACTATGGATGTTTATGCGTCAACAACGTTGGAGCCTTACATCCTATAGAGGTATGAAGGACCTACTCCCTACCTTGGAGAAAGAAAGCAAATGGTGCCCTTATATGAACACTCTTTGCCCATTTTGTTAGTAGGAGATTGAAACCAGTGTTCATCTATTTAGACATTGTTTAGTTTGGGAATATTTGTGGGGTCTTGCAAAACTGAAGTTGAATATCAAATGTTCTTATCTTCATCATGAATGTCTTAGGAATATTGACATTATATCTAGATCTAATGGTATCTCAGATGTCTAGGAAATTACAGATTGTGTTCATCTCATCTAGATGTAAAGGAATACAAGGAAGCATGGTGGGAGACACCATGATTATCTTAATATCTTCAATCACCTTGAGAAGGAGATGAAGATTTGATTTGATGCTTATAGAGTTATAATGAAATGCATTTCTTCAACCATAATTAGAAATTGGGAGTTTATGTAATACCTATTAAGGATGTTGCTTAGTATTTACTCTTCTATAAAGTCATTACTCTTTGTTGTAGTCTACATGGTGTATGTAGATTGTAACTTTGTCCCCTTTTAAGGGGTTGGAAATACATTTACGTAATTTTTCCAAAAACAAACACTCATTTTTCACTCTCAAACTTGTTTTTAGATATCCTTTAACAATATTAATTAGAAATTCATAGTGAACTATCTTAAAGGCTTTGGTTTTCCTCCCCATTGAAGTGGTTGGATTTATAACTACATCAATTTGGCTCACTTATCCATTTGTATCCATGGTCCAACATTTGAATATTTAAAAAGCACAAATGGACTTTGACAACATGAACCATTGTCCTCATATCGTCTCATCAGTTTCACTTCTATTCTTGAAAAATGATTGAATTTGGGACTACTAATGGCCTCATCCATAGTGCCACTAGATGCCATAGAAGATGATACAATTATATTTCTTCTACCTTATGAAAGAAATACCATTAACATGATCAACATCCTTGGCATTTTCTCACACTTTTTGAGGCTCATATTAACTTCCTCAAATCTAGAGTTTGTGGAACTCATATTTAATCCTCAGATATGGATGGATAAAAAAAATTTACCAGATGTCAAGAAAAATATTTTTCTTTGAGTTACCTTGGTCTCCTTGTCTCACCTTACACACTGAATAGTTCAGTTTGGAAACCTATACTGAAATAAGATTTCTTAAAACATTAAAATTGGAAATAAAATTTTCTAATTTGGTGAGTCGTAGCACTCTCATTAATCCACATTAACTCTTATCATCACCTTGTACTTTAGTTGTATCCCTCATACCTCAAATTGTAACACAATCTAGTAAAACTAATAGGGAGTTTCTTTAAGTAGATACTAAAACTAGAACTACACCATTCCAAGTCAATTGGAACAATATATACAAACCCAAAGTTTAGGTGGTTGGGGTCTTATCAATATTAAGACACATCACAGTGGCTTGTATTGTGTTTATTTTTTAAAATAAAGAAACCATCTGGTGATAACATATCTTGTCCAAATATTACAGAAAACATAATCCTTGGAACACCACTCGAAAAATAAAATCTCTCCACTCTGTAAGTATCTAAATTAAATCAACTATATCATCCACAATAGTATCTATATTACTGTTTCTAACTTCCAACGCACACATTTTTGGACATACATGTTACTTGAAGGTGTCTCCATCATCAATATGAAGCATAAAATTACCATTCCTAACTCCATGAAACAAATCACCACACTTAAGTTCACATCTCTTCTTTTCTCCAAAGGAAAATAATAATTAAAAGGTTGTCTTTAGCTAACCACTTTACCCCTGAGGAACTTCTTTATGTCAAATATCATCTCTCCTCGAATCCAACTATCACATAAATTTGTTGGATTTGGGGGAATACTACTATTTGGGTAAATCTTATCAATACCTTCTGCATCTAGGAGTCAATACTCTCTATTGGAAAACAATTGGAGCATTAATTGTCCGTCCAAAGTTCACATAATCATTTGGCTAATTGGAGACAATAGACAACTCATTGGTACACACAGGAATTCTTGAGGCTGTCTTGTGCCTAACTGATTTTTAATAATGGTTCAATGAATGTAAAGATTGGTTTCATATGTTATTCACGTCCGTACACTAAACTTTTGGCTACACTTTTTAATGTCAGATGAACCTATTTCCAATGTGGTAATTTAGTCAAACGATGAACTCTTTCCAAGGCCTCATATGTAACAAGAACACATTCCAATTACATTCCACACTTTCTTTTTTCATTTGGTTCATTTGCAATGTGAGAAATAGAAGATTTAATGAGAACACTACCCTTTATTTTTTCATAGTTGTGCCAGTATCCATGATATATACCAAAATGTTTGGTTTTCTCTGAGTTGATGCATGGTCAAAGTACAAGGAACATGACATAAGATGTTTGAGAAAAGTGTCCCTTCCAATGATGTGCATTGCTCCACTGAAGGACCATTTATGTTGCAATCACTGCTTGATGCTTCTTATGAGGAGGATTGTTGATGGCCAGTTTGCTTCAGTCATTTTTTTTATTATTTGATCTCAAGTGAGGCATGTTCTAAGGGGTTCCCCTCATCTTCATTGCACTAGTCTTCTACTCTTTCATTTGATCACAATACCAACCACCATTTTTTGTTGATGTACCATTCTTTCTATAAATGGTAAGGTATTACCCGTTTACCCACCACACCCATAACATGTAGAGTAGGGTAAGGATAAGGATTTTTTTTACCCGTCATCCACTTACCCTTTACAAGTTTTACCCACATCTAAGAGGGTAGGGTATGGGAGAAGTTTTTTCCTACCCGCTTTATACATTTACCCATTAGCGTCCGGCCAGTATACCTACAATCAATGCAAAAACTTAAATGGCCTTCAGGGGGTACGCAGAATTTTATTTGACGGATATTAAAATTCCAATCATTTTTGACATAATCAATAACTATTTGCCTACGAGTCCGAACCTTGTCATATCTGTCGTTGTTTTCTAATATGTTAATAAAACACCAAGGCCATCGCAGAAAGCCGGATGTTTTATTGGTAAAAGCGTGGTGCACAGCTGTAACCCTCGTGTTTAACTAGCTTACAAATGGTCCAGGGGATCATGACCTAGGCAATATTAAATCAACATTCCAGAAGCACTAGCATTGCAAATTTCTACTCCATACACGGCTATAAATACATACCAGCGCCAACCTAAATCATCACCCAAGTCCTCTACTTCACACAGAGCTCAAAGTAGAAGATGGCCAGCACCAAGTCTACCTCCGCCTCCGTAGCCCTCTTCTTGGCCCTCAACCTACTGTTCTTCTCCCACACTGCCGCATGTAACTCCGGTTGCTACAAGCCACCAAAGCCCAGTCCTCCTGGCGGAAGTACTCCCGGTGGACCTACCCCAGGGTCAGGCGGAAAGTGCCCCATTGATACCCTCAAGCTTGGTGTGTGCGCCAATGTCCTGAACGGTCTTCTGAACGTTGTCTTGGGTAAGCCTCCCAAGACACCGTGCTGCCCCCTCATTCAGGGTCTGGCCGACGTTGAGGCAGCAGTATGCCTTTGCACTGCCATCAGGGCCAACATCCTAGGCATAAACCTTAACATCCCTATTTCACTCAGCCTCCTCCTGAACTACTGTGGCAAGAATGTTCCTACCGGATTCCAGTGCCCATGAGCTCGTTAAGTAAAGGATGATGGCCATGTATTGTTCAATTAGTAATTCTGTCTTGGTTTGTACTGCTGATCAGCATGTGATCTATTTGTTAAGGCCATCTTCCTCGCCTGTGGAGCGGGAGTGTTGGCTTCAGAAATGGGGCGCACTACGTGTCTGAAAGTAATCCTGTATCCTATCTGTTTGTTCTTTTCTGGTTTGGGAATCAAAATCCCCTTGATTCCCGGCTACGTTATCAAATTATTTTATCGCACTTGGATTGCGAAATGAACTGTCTATACACTGCCATTTTGGAAAATAAGGAAATTTGATGATTACTTTCCAATTACATGCCAAAGATTATGTAAACTCCATTTAAACAACATATACACCTTCTTTAAAATTCTCTCTAAATGAGTAAACAGCAAACTGCAAGCAATGATTGAAGTAATTACATGCACATTTACGTGCTTTTGTTGCTACGTTTCACCAACAGTTAAAAACCTTGTGTTCGGCTACAGAAATAAACCAATGAATCCACCTGCACCGTCATAGATAGCCACATCATCTGCAAAGTTTACACAAGGAGCGGACATACCTTACGTATCTTATAATCGCTTTAATATATATGCAATATTCCTTCCTTACATGGGAAATATATAGGTGCGCTTTCCATACTAAAATGGATGTATACTGTTTGGGTGAGAGTATACCATATGTGACTACCCGCAGCATCAGACTACGGCATGCTGGCCCTCTCTTTCTTGTTATCAAAAGAGTATCATAATTTCACATATGACAACATAAAGTTAGTGAGCAATATGTCAAAGCATCAGACTACGGCATACTGGCCATCTCTTTCTTGTTATCAAAAGAGTACCATAATTTCACGGATGACAACATGAAGTTAGTAACCAATATAGTTGACATATACTTTGCACGAATACTTTTTAATCCATGGAGGACCTTCTTGATGTATTGACAATTACGTTTATTATATTTTTAGGTATTTGCAACATACAATGTATGAGATAATAAATCCTTAGCTCAAAAAAAACTCACACTAGGAGAAAGAAGGAGAAGAATGACCATTACAACAAACATGGGCATTCAAAGGGAATGTGAACATCTAGTTCTACCTAAAGTTTTTCTTGGTTATTGATATTGTAATTCTCTTTCAGAAATTTTAGATCTCGAGTTATCAATCTAGGCATGTGTGGATCATATAAGGCCACTCTACCTCCATGATGAGTACCACAACCTAACTATGGACCTATCTAACATGTGAATGGATAACTCTAGGAGTGATTGATAAGCAAACAATAGGGATGGACAAATTGAAATCTTGAATTGGATACCATCGACTTCTACTATCAACTTGGAATTATAAGTGTTTTGATGGTTAGATATATTGATACTTATATAGTCGTCATCCATAACCTATTTCTAAGCATAGTGATCATGATTAACATGATGACTTTTCCATTATTCATTTGAAACATTCAAGCCCGACCATGAACTGTGCATGTACATACTATATCACGAAAATCAAGATAGTTTTGATGATTGATTTTCAAAATGCAAGGATTTGAGAAACCTATCAAAATATTGGATCCTAATTTAAGATTCCCATGTGCATCTTAACCAATGCCAGCGCATTTTCACACGAACAACAATAGACAATCAAGAAAAATATAGTTTGAGTGCCAAGGGATTATGTTTCTCCATCGAGAAAAGAAGTGAAGTAGCTAGTTTTGTTTTAGCGGATCTTTTAGTTGGTTGAGTCATTGGTTCATTCGTTGAGTAGGATAAGGTCAGTAGTTGACTACACACCTCTTCTTTTGTTTTAGAATCAAAGAAAAGCCATTCAGAACAAGCCTCTAGGAGAAGATAATTATCTTCACGAGCAAGATCACCTCCTTCATTATGAGCTTGTACACGTGCTTATAAAGACAATCTCTTATCTAGAGTACATGTGCATTTCTCCAACAAATAGTAGAACATAATCATCTCCTAATATTCGAGTAAGAGATGACATGTGCCAAACATTCATACCCTAGAAGCATGAGCCATAAGACCTAGACCAATTCTGATTGAGAAAGATTGCATGAAAGCATTTCAGTAGTGGAATCATGTATCAATAATTACAAAGAAAATCCAAAATCATGCCATCTTCCCATTTCTTGTATATCTATTGTTGTACCCGTGTGAAGTTGATGAATGTAAGATCCGTTCACCATATGTAAAGCCAAGACTCCACTAGTTTGATAATCAATAGAGTATTGACCTTCAAATTTTGAAGATCGTCCATTTCTACTTTGAGATACTTTCTAGCATGAATGAATTAGAAAGTTCTAGATGCATAATCACAACTAAGGGTAGTTCACCCGTCCTGATTAACTAAAATCATGATTTTATTGTACTAAACTGCAAATGACTGATTTTTCATCATTATTTGGAACAAGAATCAGGTTGTTAGAGTTGGTTCTTGTCTCTATATCTAACAATAAATACAACCACTAACATATGTATTTAAAGGAGTGTGTGATGTTCAGTACAACTTAATGAGAGATTCTCAAATGATAATATTATTCTCTCCAAAAATCCCATATGTTATTTGAGCTTAAGGGGTACGATTACCCATTTGATCCATGGATTGATGGCTTCTAAAAGAAGTCATCTTTAGTCACCTCCAAATCCTTAGTTTTGTTTAGAGAATCTACTACTTCCTCACCTTCTTGTCTCTCTATATACAAGTGTCTTTACCCAACAAGCTTCTCATCTTTAAAATCTTTCTTGTGATCAAGAACTTGCACCAAGTGGATCTTTTCTCATCTACCTCACCCTTTATTCTCTATTGAATTTGATGGAGAAAGTATATGAAGCCAGATATGTTCATAAACCTAAATCTCGTTAAATACCATCTAGATGTGCTTCTTCAATCCTAGCTCAACTACTGAGATTAGATGGAAACCCCAACCACTAACCTGTTCTTATCCTATTGGTGTAAATGTAATAAAATTTATCTCTACGAAATTTAAATTATTCAACTTTTTCTAATTTTAGAAAAGTGGCATCCAAAGATACCTAGAGGAAGGGCCATATACAATAGAGTGAGGACCTCTAAGTAGATTCCCACTAAAAGGGAGACAAGAGGTGACCATCTCGATCTAGATCATGACCTACAGGAAAGACCAATGAGAACCCAAAAGGCAAGCAGATTGGGAGTCAGAGGATCCATGATACCTACAACCTCTCAGACTGAATATTGATCATTTTGGAAAGATGGGGTAAGGGATCTCTTTTCTATAATGGAGAACAATCGGTGGATCAGATTTTACTTGGCTTAACCAGAAAATACATCCAATACCAATGATCTATATTGAGAATTCATAGCTAAATCTTTTCTCTATAAATACAGGTAATAGCAAACATATTTGGACATGGGGTGAGAAAGACCTCGAACTAGGACTGGTGTAAAAGGATATGACCTTCTGGGACTAATAAATCATGGGGAAGAGAAGGCTCATTGGTTCAAGCTATCCCATGCATGATATGTCTGGGGTTTCTTCTACGTTCTGAATGGTTACAACTCCAAATATAGAAGAAATGAGCAGTTTTTTCTTGTCTCAGTTATTTAGTGTGTTCACTTTTTTCATAATATTATAGGATCATTTTTTTCTCTTTCCAAGGAGATTATATATTCATTAAGGACCTAGTTCTTTCCCATCTAGCATTCATCAGGTGGGAAACTCACATATGAGAACTAGTGGAAATCAATAATCTAGAAGTATTCCTAGAGCACAACAAAAGTCCTCCTTATACCTATGTTTTTCATAATGAAGGAGGAATGAAGATGGATCATAATGTTTCGTCATGGTAGTGTATAGAATGGCTAGTAAAATCCTATCTCATGTATAATCTTACTAAAGAAACACTTAGATCTGACAACTTTCTATGATGTTTGGTATGAATTAATCGACTTCTTTATGAAATCCAATAAATCTCAAGAATTTGAAACTCTTTCTTAGTTAGGATTAACACACATAGGGGAAATAACAATGTGGCTATATAATTCAAAAGTTTTTGACATGTCTAAGATCAAGTGAATTCTCTTGGTAAATATGTGAGTGAGTCAAATCAAATCTACACTCTATTAAATAAATTTGATGGCTCAACATATGATTCCTTTCCATTTATATGCTAAAACCTTCATTTGCATTGAATGGTGTTGTCACTTTGCTTAAGGAATTGAATGACATGTTTCTCAAAAATCAACTAAGAATATAGCTATGCCTTTTTTGGACAATGCACTAAATTATTTCTATAAATCATAATCACAACAACCATGGAAATAACACAAAATATTGTAGAATAGGAAGGAATTCAACATATGGCTTACTTAGAGCATCTACTAGAGGAAGAAATAATTTATCTTCTCTAGATGAGGTTTATCACAAGTTATAGGTTCTAGAAACAATCCACAATCATGAGTGATAACACTTTATTTTATGTACTTTTTGTATATATTTTATACCTCTTTTAATATATCTTTTATTAGCTTTCCCCAAAATTTTACCGTCTTTTTGACGAAAACATCACTTACATGATTTCAGGTACATTGACAGCCCAAGTCGCGATCGTTACCTCAACCATAACCCATTCATTCAACAATAGTGGATGAGGTCTCTAAGCCTTTTTAAGATCGAGGTCCTTCTGCGTTTAAGACAGCCAAAATCACTACTTAACCGCGACCACAACGGAGGTTGTGATCACTACAAAGGCACCAATCAAACTAGGGATCACAGTGTATTTGGAGACCGCGATCAACTCGGACCATGACCATCTTGGAGGCCGCAGTCATTGCTAGACTCACAATCCTTGTAGGTTGTGACCGAGTGAGAAGGCCTCGACCTCGACCTCTCTAACGTAATGTACAAGTCAACCTCGACCACGAGCCAGATACAAACTGTGAGCCACGTCTAGTTCACGACCAAGTTAGACTATGACGAATGAAGGAATAAAGAGCAAATCATGACTGCAGTCTCACACTTCCCCCAACCTAGAGTACGACCGCAGTCTAGGATTAAGTTAGTGGAATGTGCCTATCAATAGGCCAACCACCCGTCTATTGGTTTGTATGCCCAGAGAGCAAGTCATGTGATGATTGTAATGGGATACTTTGTAAATGATTTGAATAATAATAAAGGAAATTTCCGATCTATATGTTTAACTATTTTTGAGATGCTAGTGTAACATGATAGATGTCTAAAGAATTGTTTTACTCAATGATGTATGCTTTTAGGTTAAGGACCTAAACGATGAGATCATATGGATGTTAAGAGTATACATTCTTGTTTAGTCCCTAGTCAGTTGTTATTATGGAAATAACCCTAGACATCAATAACACTAAAGACTAGATTGTGTGTTGGTTGATGACAAAATCTCATTAGTCATGATATAGTGATATCAAACCAAGCACATAGGTACTTGTTAGAGAACAAGTGTACCAGACAGACCCACCATGAGAGTGACACATGGAACCATGATTTGGTAGTCACAGTCAGCTCCCACAAGGATGGTGGTGAATGTGATTCTTTGACCTAAAATCACTACACTCAACACATGTCGTTGGGTACACTTTGACATCATCAAACGCAGTCCTAAAACATGGGTTGTTATAAAGGTGATGATTGGGTGACTTTGACACATGGGGCTTATGAGGGGTGAGTGATACATATGGGATTTGTCCCTCCTAAGGGAGTTTATTGTCCATGGCCACTTGATGAGTAGAATTGAGAAAGGCATGCACATGCATGTATGAATCAATATGTGATATTGATGTCGCACACATCTCACCCAGTCTGCTCTAAGATCAAGGAAATGGATGAACGTTGAAAGGATGATTGTACCATGCCTTGAGTTCATTCAGGACATTAGTGACAAAGGAATTATACATTCGCTGTAACACCATTCATGGATTGTAGAATTGCAAGTTGTTCTCCACCTTTCTATTTCACTTAGGTAGCACTGATGTGCGACTTGGCACTACTCTTTGCTTGTGAAGTCATAAATGTTATGGACTTTCAATGCCAATGTGAAATGGACCTGTAGGTTTACACACATAGGATTTAACCCGGAAGAGGAGTTTTTTCACAAATGATGTTTAGATTGATTACTAAAGGAGTTTAGTAGTTCAATTAAACACTCAGTTGATTGATAGCTTAAAATCATAGTGTTCAAGGTGTTGGACCAATTCATTAGAGTATCAGATTAATTAAAACAGTGATTGACTGATTTGCACAATCGACACTTCCAAGCGATCGGCTCATGAGATGAACCGATCGGCTTAGGTTGGTGAACCGATCAGCTCAATTGTTGAACCGGTCGGCTCATGTGACCAACGGAGATCGTTTGGAAAGTCGATTTTGCAAATACAACTTGTTTCACTAGTACAAATTCGATTTGGACAAGGATTAATATTTGATTAATCAAAAATAAATATGAAAGTCAATTTGAGTTGGACCAGGACCACAAACCGATCAACTCAGGTACTCCAAACGATCGGTTCAACTGTGAACCGATCGGCTCAGACCACCAACTAACCATTTCATGGTTGAAACGATCGGTTCAGGTGACGCAGTTGGTTGTTTTGTGGAAAATATCAAACCCTTCTACTCCTATTTAGTCCCGCATTGCCTAGGGTAGAGAACCCTATCCCATGACCCTCCTATATATATAGGGGTATTGGGGGCTTCTCAAAGCACAACTCAGAACACCAGTTGCTCAGCAAAGTTGTCGTTCTCTCTGGTTTTGGTAACCGAGAGAGAGCTCGAGAAAGTGCTACCTGATATGGGAGGCACAACAAGGGAAAGACAACTACAGAAAGGCAACTAGTTGTAGGAGAGTGTGTCGGTGACTAGTAAACTGATAGGAGGGTGTGAATCCTTCTGATTCCTTGTAGGATAAGGAGATAAGAGTTCCAGGATGTCCGTGTGGACGACTGTAGAGGCGGGAGACTTCTGCTGCTCGGAGGACAGTTGTCAATCCTGACAGTTTCGGTGAGACCATGAGCTGCACAGACACCGTCCAAGATGGAGGTGAAGACTTTGCAAGTCACGAGGTAATGTTGTCAAGCAAGCCTCAAGACAAGGTACGCATCTATAAACCATCCTTCCTATTGTATAGACGTTGATGCGATTCCTTTATTCTGGGTTTGGGAGAAGAAAGTTTTTATATCTGCTGCCTTATCTGTCTCCCTCACAACCCAACAGTGGTATCAGAGCCACGTCAACTGCTCTATGCTTTAGGATTATTGATATGATCGATTTTGGTTTGTCACCTTTATTTATTGCATACGATGTGAATAACATTGTCTTTATGTATGTCCAATCCTAAATCCACAAATCCCTATATACATATATGATATGTAATATGAATGCACTCTATACACGTCACCCTTAAATGAGTTTTGTGGTGGATGTATAGCATGGTTATGGCCAATAAACCCTATGTTTGTGTGTGCTTGGTTGTATGTGGTTGCTTGCATCTCAGTTTGTGCACTGATTCCCTATCTCCTATTCCTGATGTAACTTGAGATAACTCGAGATTTCTTTCCTACCTTTTCTCCACCCGAATGTAACTTGGGGTTTCCTTTTTCAATTGTAAAATATGATAGATTTTATTTCCTGTTATGTCAAGGAACGGTGGACATCTTGATGACCGGTTCAAGGACCAAGACGAGCGAGTGGTGACCTGAGGAGATGCACGACGACCAGTGAACTGATCGACTGGAGGCACTAGTCGATTGGCAGGTGGCACCCAACCAACCAGTCCAATGGCGAGCCGATTAATAATGGAGATGAGTTGATCAAACCCAGAACGGCGAAGCACAAAGTTCATCTTGTACATGTTGCATGTGATGTGAACCTAGATGACCGTGATTCCTCTTGGCTCGAGGAATCACATTAGGATGGCCACAATCATTGCTTTTATCGTTTCACATGTTTTTTGTGGGATATAACATGTATATGATACTTACTAAATTGTGGTGATTGGATATGTACATGTACCTATAAAAACAAAATCCCTCATTAAATATTAAAGTTTTAGATGCCTTCCAAATGTGACACATGTGAAATTCTTGATCGGCCAAGTGTGGGCACGCCCTAGCGTGGTACACCGTCTATCTCGTGGAAGCGTGAAGGATGGATATGTGGGTCTGCCCTAGCAGGGTGCATATTCATCGTGTTGGCTTTTGGTCAGACTTAACAAGGTGATCTAGATAGGATCTAGCACCTTGAGGCATGGAGGTGATCATGGCAAGGAGTTGTGCATGACATCTTTCAAGAGTTGCATATGATGCAATTGGCAAAAGTTGCCTACCTGGAAGATCTGAGGGGTGGGTGACAACCCTAGCCGCTCCAAGACTCAGAGGATTTCAGGATCTTGACCCACTAGAAGATTATACGCTGCAATCTTCCGAATTGATGGTGAGGGCTGTCAATTTGAAACAAAATAGTGGGAGTGGTAATTAATTAAAGGCCTAATTAACTATTGTCAAATTTTATTCAAATCAAATCAATCAAAAGGAGTTTTGACAAATGCAATTTTCTCTTGTAGAATGGCAAAAGAATCATCTTTTAAAATAGGAAAATTAATTGAGAATAAATTCCATAAGTGGTTGATGATTGTGAGAAGTGTTCTGCACAATCCAGAAATATTGGTGGCCTTTGAATCCACTCTATGCACTTAAGAAGAAGGATAGTTCATTGATGGAGATCAATGGAATAGAGTCTAAGGAAAAAGGTGAGGGAGAGAAGGGTTCTCTCACCAAACCAATGTCAGAATCTTTTGCGCTGAAAACATGGAGCGGACGGAGGGAACGATGAAAGAAGAAGTGAGAGATAGAGATCTCTACTTCTGGTATATATGTGATAGAGATTAACTTTACTACTTCTTTGTCATGGGTACTTGATACCGTATTTGGATCTCACATTTGTTCAAATGTGAAGGATCTTAAAAGAAGTAGGCCTTTGGGGAAGGGCGAGGTTGAACTACGTGTTGCCAATGGGGAAAGAGTTGCCTTCAGGGCCGTAGGAACCTATGAGTTAACTCTACCTAGTGGGCTGATAATAGAGGTGGAGAATTGCTATTATGTACCTTCCATAAATAGGAATATCATTTTCATTTCTTGTTTGGACAAGGATGGTTTTCAATTTCTTATTAAGAATGGAAAGTGTTCCATTTCAAAAGATGGGATCTTTTATGGCAGTGCCCCAATGTCTTATGGTATTTATTTGATAGATCTAGAGACAAGTGTATACAATGTAAACACCAAAAGGCAAAAACTCAACCACTCAAACAAAACATATCTTTGGCATTGTTGTCTAGGGCACATAAATGAGAAGTGCATCTCTAGACTCCACTAAGATGGTTATCTAGACTCTTTTGATTATGAATCAATTGAGACATGTGAATCTTGTTTGTTGGGCAAGATGACCAAGACTACTGTTTCAGGTAATGGTGAGAGAGCTAGTGATCTATTAGGACTCATACATACTTATGTATGTGGGCCTTTTAGAACAAATGCCAGAAATGGGTATCAATACTTCATTACCTTCACTGATGACTTCAATAGTTATGGCTATGTGTACCTGATGAAACATAAGTCAGAAACCCTTGAAAGGTTCAAGGATTTCATGAATGAAGTACATAACCAACTTGGTAAAAGTATTAAAGCACTTTGATCTGATCGAGGTGGAGAATACTTAAGCCAAGAGTTTGAGGACCTTCTGTGAGCCCGTGGTATTGTATCACAATGGACTCTGCCTGGAACACCATAGCATAATGGTGTGTCTGATAGAAGGAATCAGAATTTACTGGATATGGTGCGATCAATGATGAGTTTTGCTGATCTTCCGATTTCCTTCTGGGGTCATGCTCTTGATACTGCCGCGTTTACATTTAACCGGGTACCGTATAAATCAATTCAAAAGACACCATATGAGATATGGCACAGGAAGCGTCCCAATTTGTCTTTTATGAAGATTTGGGGTTGTGAGGCTTACGTCAGGAAAATGTTTCCTGATAAGCTTGGACCTAAGTACGATAAAGGTTATTTTGTTGGATACCCCAAGGAAATGAGGGGATATTATTTATACCACCCTACTGACAACAAAGTGTTTGTTGCTAGGACAACTGTATTCCTAAAAAAGGAATTTATTTCTAGAGGAAACAATGGGAGGAAAATAGAGCTTGAAGAGGTTCAAGCCCAACAAGAAAACATTGAACCAGTAGATGTACAAGAGAAACATAGAGATTCATAAGGTATTGTGGAATCTCAGTCTCCTCAAGTAACACAAGGACCTCGTAGATCTAGTAGGACACGCCTTGAACCTGAGAGGTTTGGATACCTTGTGACTTAGGAAGGTGGTGAGTTGATCATAGATGATGATCCAACTACCTATCTAGAGGCTATGGAGGGACTAGATTATGAGAAATGGATTGAGGCCATGAAATCCGAGATGGAATCCATGTACTCCAACAAAGTATGGACTTTGGTGGAACCACCCGAAGGGGTAAAACCAATAGGGTGCAAGTGGGTCTTCAAGAAGAAGACCGACGTGGATGGAAATGTGCAAACTTATAAAGGCACATTGGTTGCAAAAGGTTTTCGACAAGTTCAAGGTGTTGACTATGATGAAACTTTTTCTCCAGTTGCCATGATTAAGTCCATCAGGATTATGCTTGCTATTGCGGCTTACTATGACTATGAGTTTTGGCAAATGGATGTTAAAACTGCATTCCTTAATGGGAATATAAATGAGGATGTGTACATGACACAACCTGAAGGTTTTGTAGATCCAAAGAATGCCAATAAAGTTTGTAAGCTACAAAGGTCAATCTATGGATTGAAGCAAGCATCTCAGATTTGGAATCTTCAATTTGATGAGGAAGTCAAAGTGTTTGGCTTTATTCAAAATGAAGATGAACCTTGTGTGTACAAGAAGGTTAATGGGAGCACGACCACATTCCTCATATTGTATGTGGATGATATACTATTGATGGGGAATGATGTCTCAGCCTTAGAAAAGGTAAAGTCTTGGCTTGGGAATACTTTCTCAATGAAGGACATTGGAGAAGCATCGTACATTCTAGGAATTGAGATCTATAGAGATAGATCTAAAAGGCTTCTTGGACTAAGTCAAAGCACATACATTGACAAAGTGATGAAGCAGTTCATCATGGAGAACTCAAAGAGAGGGAACATCCCCATGCTACATGGAGTCACCGTCTCTAGAGCTCAATGTCCCCAATCTTGTGAAGAGAAGGAGCGTATGAATGGGATCCCATATGCATCAGCCATCAGATCCATCATGTACACTATGTTGTGCACACACCCAGATGTCTCGTATGCCCTCAGCATGATGAGAAAATAACAGTCAGATCCCGGGAATGCTCACTGGATAGCCGTAAAGAACATCCTCAAGTACTTGCAAAGGATCAATTTCTTATTACGGCGGCGAGGAAGAACTGGTTGTAAAGGGTTACACTGATGCGAGCTTCCAAACTGACAAAGATAATTACAGATCGCAATCAAGATTTGTATTTTTCCTAAATAATGGAGATATGAGCTGAAAGAGTTCCAAGAAAAAAACAGTTGTCGATTCTACTACAGAGGTCAAGTACATTGTTGCTTCACATGCAACAAAGGAGGCTGTGTGGATCAAGAAGTTCATCTCTGAACTTGGTGTAGTTCCCAGTAGTTGTGATGCAATTGAGCTTTATTGTGATAATAATGGAGCTATTGCTCAAGCTAAGGAGCCCAAATCACATCAGTGGTCCAAGCACACACGGTGGCGATTCCATCTCATACGAGAGATCATACAGTGAGGAGATGTGAAGATTTGTATAGTACCAACTGAAGACAACATAGTTGATCCACTAACTAAGGCACTTTCTCAGTAGAAGCATGATGGTCATGCTAGGTCACAAGGACTGAGGTTCCTAGGTGACTGGCTCTAAGTGCAAGTGGGAGTCTGTTGGTATGTATGCCCATAGAGAAAGTCATGTGATGATTGTAATGGGTTACTTTATAAATGATTTGAATAATAATAAAGGCAATTTCTGATCTATATGTTTAACTATTTCTGAGATGATAGTGTAACATGATAAATGTCTAAAGAATTGTTTTACTCAATGATGTATACTTTTAGGTTAAGGAACTAAATGATGAGATCATACATATGTTAAGAGTATACATTCTTGTTTAGTCCCTAGTCGGTTGTTATTATGGAAATAACCATAGACATCAATAACACTAAAGACTAGATTTTATGTTGGTTGATGACAAAATCTCATTAGTCATGATATAGTGATATCAAACCAAGCACATATGTACTTGTTAGAGAACAAGTGTACCGGACAGACCCACCGCGAGAGTGACACATGGAACCATGATTTGGTAGTCACAGTCAGCTCTCACAGTGATGGTGGTGAATGTGATTCTTCGACCTGAAATCACTACACTCAACACATGTCGTAGGGTACACTTTGACATCATCAAACGCAGTCCTGAAACATGGGTCGTTATAAAGGTGATGATTGGGTGACTTTGACACATGGGGTTTTGAGGGGTGAGTGATAGATATGGGATTTGTCCCTCCTAAGGGAGTTTAATGTCCATGGCCACTTGATGAGTAGGATTCAGAAAGGCATGTGCATGCATGTGTGAATCAATATGTGATATTGATGTCACACACATATCACTCAGTCTGCTCTGAGATCAAGGAAATGGATGAACGTTGAAAGGATGATTGTACCATGCCTTGAGTTCATTCAGGACATTAGTGACAAAGGAATTATACATTTGATGTAACACCATTCACAGATTGTAGGATTGAAAGTTGTTCTCCAACTTTCTATTTCACTTGGGTAGAACTTATGTGCGACTAGACACTGCTCTTTGCTTATGAAGTCATAAATTTTATGGACTTTCACTGCTAACGTGAAATGGACCTGCAGGGTCACACACATAGGATTTAACCTGGATGAGGAGTTTTTTCACAAATGTTGTTTAAATTGATTAATGAAGGAGTTTAGTAGTTCAGTTAAACACTCAGTTGATTGATAACTTAAAATCATAGTGTTTAAGATGTCAGACCAATTGATTAGAGTATTAGATTGATTGAAACTGTGATTGACTGATTTTGCACAATCTGCACTTCCAACCAATTAGCTCATGAGATGAACTGATTGGCTCAAGTTGGTGAATCGATCGACTCAATTGTTGAATCGGTGGGATCATGTGACCAACGGAGATCGTTTGGAAAGCCGATTTTGCAAATGTAATTTGTTTCAGTTGTATAAATTCAATTTGGACAAGGATTTATATTTGATTAATCAGAAACAAATATGAAATTTAACTTGAGTTGGACCAGGACCACGAACTGATCCGCTCAGAAGTGAACCGATCAGCTCAGGTACTCCAAACGATTAGTTCAGATGTGAACCGATCAGCTCAGACCACCAACCGACCATTTCAAGGTTGAAATGATCGTTTCAGGTGACGTAGTTGGTTGTTTTGTGGAAAATCTTGAACCCTTCTACTCTTGTTTCGTCCCGCATTGCCTGGGGTAGAGAACCATATCCCATAACCCTCCTATATATAGGGGTATTGGGGGCTTCTCAAAGAAAAACCCAGAACACCAGTTGCTCTGCAAAGTTGTCATTCTCCCTGGTTTTGGTAACCGAGAGAGAGCCCGAGCAAGTGCTACCCGATAAGGGAGGCACAACAAGGGAAAGACAACTGTAGAAAGGCATCTGCTTGCAGGAGAGTGTGTCATTGACTACTACACTGACAGGAGGGTGTGACTCCTTCTGATTCCTTGTGAGACAAGGAGATTGGAGTTCCAGGCAGTCCGTGTGGACGACTGTAGAGGCAGGACACTTCAACCGCTTGGAGGACATCTATCAATCCTGACAGTTCCAGTGAGACCATGAGCTGCACAGACACCGTCCAAGACCGGAGGTGAAGACCATGCAAGTCACGAGGTAACATCTTCGAGCAAGCTTTGGGAAAAGGTACACCTCTACAAACCATCATTGCTATTGTATAGATGTTGAAGCGATTCCTTTATTCTAGGTTTGGGAGAAGAATTTTTTTGTTTCCACTGCCTTTTCTGTCTCCCTCACAACCCAACATTGTCTTGTCAAATCATCAAATCATCGATCAGATCCCAAGGACAACAAAGTGATGTTGTATCCCAGACTCATTCCATACCATCCCATCCACCAGTCTTGGATCTCTAAAGGAAGAAGTTGAGGAGAGAGAAGACTGAAGACTCCTTCTTTGCGAGAAGAAGATCGTCTACGCCATCGACGTATTAGATCCAAATTTGAAGAAGTATCATATCGCATCACATTTCTTCTCTCTTTAGATCTATAATTCCATTTCATTGTACTTCCCTCCTCTCTTTGTGGGACTTCATGTATCTATCTTTCTGTAACGCAGTTATGCTAACTGAAAGCATGAGTGGCTAAACACCTAAACTTGGGTTGGGAGTAGCCACTAAGGCTCTCCCAACATGTATATTGTCTCTTTTTATTGAATATACATGTTCTTATCAAGATTATCTCCATACACCAGTTTTAATGCTTCACTTGTATGCTTAGCTACCATCTTGTGATGATTGATAGTTGATATCTCGAGAGAGTAATATCGCTTTTATCATGTGTTATGGGGTAGTATGAATGCACAAGAGTGTTGGAATGCTAAAGCTTTAAAACCATATTTTATGTTGCATAGTTTATGTGTGGTCGTCTCGAGAGAGAGGATATCCTTAGACTTAGATCTATCCTCATCTCAAGAGAGAGTGGAAAAGATGTTTTTGATGGTTGCTTGTAATATTCATATGAGTATGTGTGTGAAAGAGATGATGTTACATGTTGGTGAGAAGTCCCAGTCAGTGAACCCAACCCGAGTTTCCTTGCATACACTTGTTTCAGGTTATTTTCATTTTCGTTCATTCTTCTTATCCTTGTTTTACTTGCCTTGACCTTGTTTTGTGTTCCATTGTTCCTTAAGGAATACCTTTTCATATATCCACATTTTTTGGAGTATAAGAGTGCTAGATTCTATGAGCTTAACATTGTCAACCTTGTCCCTGTGTTTGACCCCGATCGCTACATCGGACCCCGTTTATCATTGTGGGGGCCTGAGAGTTGGGTCATCTCTTTAAATGTGCGACTACTCTAAATACACTCCTTTTCGATGTGCGATTTAGGACGATCAATTTTTTGGAATCAATTCTGGGGACAAGGCAAAACAACATTGTTAAGAACTTGAGTCCTCTTACTATACTCCCATGCCTCAAGCTTAGCAATAAGATTGACAACACATTTACTTTAAGACTGCTACCCTGAGTTTGTGTAGAATAGTTTGTTTTAACACGTCCAGTTTACTAACTCGACTGTATGGTCTATTCAAGCACCCAGGAAGAAGTAGACTCATTTGACTTTGCTCCTTTTTACTATGCCACCTTGTATGGATGTTACTCTCTCAGGAGACGAGTGGGGCACGAGGAATCAACACAACCCACCACCACCAGGCTCAGATGAAGACAAGATGGTCGCTACAATGACAGTCACCAACATGAAGAATACGAGGAAGAACATGAAGAGAAACATGAAGATGATCGTCGTGAGGATGATCGTCGCCGTAAAGAACGTCATCATCACCGTAGACATAGAAGGAACCATGACAACCATGAGCGTGATGTCAAGAGAAATAGAAACCGTAGGGATAGTGAAAGTGATGATGATGAAGAAGGGAAGACTCTTCGTGAGTTGGCAGCAATAAGGGCCAATGAGTCTATATGTCCGATCATCGTACCAAACTTCAATGCAACAAATTTTGAGTTAAAACCAGGTGTCAGATCTATGATCTAGAACAAACCTTTTCATGGGATCTCAAGAGAAAACCCATACAATCATCTTTATGCCTTTAAAAATATTTGTGATAGAATTAAGATGAGGGGTGTCCCGTAAGAGGTGATTTACTGCAAGGGTTTCAATTTCTCTTTGGAAGACAAGGCTCTATCTTGGTACCTAAGTCTCCCTCACCAATCTATAGATGGGTGGTGACCATTGGCAGATGCTTTTGTTACTAAGTTTATCCTATAGAGAGGACAATCCGTAACATATAGAAGATTACCTCTTTTGCATAAAATCTGGGAGAGAACTTGTATGAAGCAATCCAAGAGTACCTTAGGGATTGCCCGCACCACAATTATCGTAAGGGGTTCCTAGTGACCACTTTCTATAATGGGATAACTCAAATGGAAAGGACTTCGTTGAATGTAGCTGCTGGCAGTGATTTCCTTGGGAAGAAGCCAAGCAGAACCATGAAGATAATAGAAAACATGGCTGTGCTACAAGCAGGCATAGACTATGACTGGAATGATAGAGGACCAACGAATAAAGTAGGATCTGAAGGACCATCTGTGGAAGCCAAGGCTTTAGAAACTATAACAACTCAAATTCAAAAAATAGCAACTAATGTGAAACAATTGAAAGATACTGGAGTCAAAAGTAAGAAGCATACTGAGAAGGTCATGATGTGTGTCACCTGTGGAGAAGGGGGACATGGAGTTGATAATTGTATCTACACAAAGCCAGAGGAAAGTGATGAAATAAAAAGAGAAGAAGAGATTATGCAGAATGTTTCCTATGCCAACTTCAAGAGGCCAGACCACCATGGTTTCAGCTACAGAATCAAGGATGCAACCAAGAATTCACACCAATTGAACAACTCACAAAAACCACCGCCAGGTTTTGAAAAGAGAAGTGGACAAACTTAGTATACTCAGACAACCAATTATCAAACCAACAAGAACAACTTTTTAGCTCAAAGTAAGAATCAAAATCATCAAGGGGCAGGACCAAGCCAAGGACTGATCCAAGGCCAAGGCCAAGGCCAAGGATAGGGGCAAGGGAAGGATAATAGCCAATAAGACTTAGTCACCCAACTATTTGATTTTGCTAAGATGCAAGCTACTATGAACGATCAACTGGCCAAAAGTGCTCTAGCTAATTCTGGCATCCTAACAACCATGCAAGTTCAGATGCAGATATGCAGACACATCAACGCCAAATTGACCAACAACTCGTGTAATTGGCAAAGTTAGTAAAGAATCCCTCATGAAAAATTCCATCAAATACAGAGACTGCAAAAATGGCTACCCTCCAATCTTGGGGGACACTACTCAACTCTAAAACTAGGGACGAGAATGATGAAGCAAAAGAGGAAGAACCACAACCTGAGAAAGAAGTTTCTTCTGAGAAGACTGCTGATAAAGGAAAGTCTGAAGAAAGTAGAAAGAAAAGTGGAGATGTTAGGGATCCAGATCCCATTAAGGAAATCTTCACAAAAAAGAATCCGTATGCACCAAGGGCCCCATTCCCATACAAGCTCATCAAGGCACACCTAAAGCAAAGATATGAAAAATGTGTGGAAGCAATGAAGAAATTGCACATAGATGTTCCATATCTTGATGCCTTGGAGGAAATAACCACATATGCAAAGTTTTTCAAAGATCTCATCACAAAGAGAAGGAGAAGAAACCATGTTTAAATGGTAAACCTAGCAAACATGTCTAGTGTTTTTGTTCAAGATGAATTCCCAACTAAGAAGAAAGACCCTAGAGCTTTTAACATCCCTTTTTGTGTTGGAGATAACGTTGAAAGGAAAGGACTAGTAGACTTGGGAGCCAGCATTAGCCTCATGCCCCGAAGTTTAGCTCAACGACTGGGATTGACCGACATGGTCAAGACAAACATGAGGATTGAACTAGTGGATGACACATTTAAGAGACTCGTTGGTATAGTGAAAGATATCCCGATCCGTTTGGGATGATTCTTCATCCCTTGCGACATCATTGAGATAGACACTATCGAGGACCCAAAATATCCCATGATATTCGGATGACCATTTTTGGCAACCGGTAGGGCTTTGATAGATGTAACTAAAGGCATCATAACCCTCTAGGTTGGAAATAACCACATAGATGTCAAAGTGAAAGATGACATGAAGGGACCATCTCTCTTCAAATCAATTTTCTTCATGGACAGCTACAACCAATACTGCAAGGAGGTTTAAGAGGAAAAAGCCATAGTGGACCCCTGATTAGAGCCCTGAACAACACTAATCCTCTGATGGAAGACCCAGAAGTAGTTGAGATACTAGATTATCTGAACCAAGGCGAACAAATTAAATATCATTGATAATGAAAAAGTGATTGAGACAATGAATTATGCTTCTATGGAACAGTCAAATGAAGAGCTAGAAGCTCCCAAGCCAAAGCCAGAACTGAAGCCACTCCCTAAAGGACTGAAGTACAAATTCTTAGATGATGAGGGAAGGACTCCCACCATCGTCAACACAAACCTAATAGAAGAGCAGTGGGAAAGACTCTTGGAAGAGCTAAGGGAACAAAAAAAAGATATCGGATACTCTGTTGAGGACATCAAAGGACTTAACCCAGCCCTTTGTATGCACAAGATAAATTTAGAAGAATCTATAAAACCGTTGGTCCAGACTCCAAGGAAATCAAACCAGATGCTAAAAGAATTAGTCAAGAAAGAAATATTGAAGCTACGAGATGCAAGGATTATATACCCAATAAGCGAAAACAATTGGGTAAGCCCCATTCATGTACTACCTATGAAAGGGGGGATAACTGTAGCGAGAGGAGATAATGGTGATGAAGTATCTACAATAACTATTACGGGCTGGAGGATGTGCATAGATTATAGAAAACTAAATTCATCCAAAAAGAAAGACCATTTTCCCTTGCCATTCATTGACCAAGTCTTGGAAAGACTTGCTCACCATGACTATTTTTGCTTCTTGGATGGATATTCTAGATTTCATCAAGTCCCGATCCACCCTGATGATCAAGAGAAGATGACGTTTACATGCATCTATGACACTTATGCCTTTAGAAGAATGCCTTTTGGCTTATGCAATGATCTAGCAACTTTCCAACGTTGTATGATTTCTATGTTCTCTAACTTCTTAGAAGACATAGTTCAGGTGTTTATGGATGACTTCTTAGTTTACGGAACAATCTTTTATGCAAGCCTAAGAAATGTATCCTTAGTACTGTAGAGATGCATGGAGAAACATTTGGTCCTAAACTGGGAAAAGTGACACTTTATGGTTTAAAGGAGTATTGTCCTAGGACACAAAATCTCCAAGAAGGGCATCGTGGTGGATCTAAGAAGATCAAATCCATCTCCAAACTCCTACCGCCGAAGTCTGTGACTGGGGTAAGAATTTTTTTAGGCCATGTTGGATACTATAGGAGGTTCATCAAAGATTTCTCAAAAATCTCGAAGCCCCTTTCAAATTTTCTAGTCAAAGACATAGTTTTCAAATTCAATGAAGAATGCTTAAAAGCTTTTGAAACCCTGAAGAAAGCTCTGATTTCTGCACCTATTCTACAATCCCTTGATTGGGAGCTACCATTTGAGATAATGTGTGACTCTAGTGACTACACCATAGGCACATTCCTAGGACAAAATAAAGACAAAAAGAACCATGCCATCTGTTACACCAGTCATACATTGGACGAAGCCCAAGTGAACTATACCACCACTGAGAAAGAGATGTTGGCGATCTTTTTGCATTTGATAAGTTTAGGTCTTACCTTATAGGGTCCAAGGTGAAAGTGTATATTGACAATGGCACTATACGTTACCTCATGCAGAAGAAAGATACCAAGACAAGACTACTAATATGGGCTTTTCTATTGTAGGAGTTTGATCATGAAATAATTGACAAGAAAGGAAAGGAGAATGTGGTAGCTGACAACTTATCCATACTAATTGTGGATGAGGAAAATCAATTGCCGATTAATGATAACTATGCTGATGAAGCCCTATTGATGGCTCAATCGGAAGAACAAGGATTACCATGGTTCATTGATATTTGTAATTATCTAGCTTGTGGCCAACTGCCACCTAACATAACATAAAACCAGAACAAGAAGCTTTTCTCTGATGTCAAGAACTATTACTGAGATGATCCACTGTTGTTTAAAAGGTGTTCTGACAATTTGTATCAAAGATGTATACCGGCGGAAGAAGTTCTATCAATCCTAAAAGAATGACATTCTTCTCCATATGGAGGGCATCATCGTGGAGAGAGAACGGTTGCGAATATGCTCCAATCTGGATTCTACTGGCCCACCCTATTCAAGGACGTGACATCTTTTGTCAAGGCTTGTAAGGAATGCCAACTCACCAGAAGTATCAGTAAGAGAAGTGAAATGCCTATGGCTAAATGGGTGGAAGTGAAAATCTTTGATGTTTAGGGAATCAAATACATGAGTGATTTCCCATCATCAAAAGGATACCAGTACATCCTAGTAGCCTTTGACTACATGTTCAAGTGGGTAGAGGCAGTAGCAACCCAAACTTATGATTCTAAATCGGTGATCAAGCTGTTTGAGATGACCATTTTCCCATGCTTTGGAGTGCCACACACTGTCATAAGCGATGGGGGATCACATTTTGGAGAAAAACAATTCGAGGCGCTATTAAAGACATATGGGTTCAAGCACAATGTCACTACACCCTATCATCCCCAAACCTCAAGACAAGTGGAGGTGTCCAATAGGTAGATTAATCAAATATTGGAGAAGATGGTCAATCGTACTAGGAAGGACTGGTCTATGAAGCTCAATGATGCTCTATGGGCTTACAAGACTATTTGTAAAACACCAATAGGCATGACGTCATATAGATTTATCGATGGTAAGTCCTGCCACCTACCTCTTGAGCTTGAGCATAAAGCCCTTTGGGCGATCAAGTTTTTGAACATGGACCTGGAGAAGGCATGCCAGAAGAGATTCCTATAGCTGTGAGAGCTCAAAGAGCTGAGATTGCATGTTTATGAGAATGCAAAAATTTACAAACAAAGGACTAAGGTGTGGCACGATGCCCACCTAAAGAACAAGGATGTCTGTGAGGGGGACAAAGTGCTTCTATTTAATCCAAGCATCATGATTTTCCCTAGAAAACTCAAACCAAGATGGTCAGGACCCTTTTTTGTGGTATAGACATACCCATCAGTAATGATGGAGATTCAATGAGAGAAAATAGGAATTTTCAAGGTTAATGGCCGTAGAGTAAAAATATTTTACGAAGACAAAGCCTTTGTACGAAGGTCTAAAATCTATTTGGAGGAACCAAATCAGTCATAAGATGAAAGGAATGAAGAGTTGCAACATCCAACTGCGGAACCCAAGGAATGAATGATTATGAAGTGTAGCTAGAAACTTTAAAACATTTTCTTATTGGGAGGCAACCCGAGTTCTTATTTTTTTGGGGAGGCAACCCATGTTCTTATTGTTTCTCTAAAATTTGTTTTCACTACCTTTTAGTCTGTTTAGTTTTCTTCCCTTTTTAAGCTTTGTACATATCTATTCCCCTTGAAAAAGATGAATGGATTGAAAAAACAAGTTTTGTTTTGGTATAGTACCCCGACCGCGGTCGCAATGTAACCTTGCCTCATGCATAACCGCAACTTGCGGTATTTCTATTTGGTTACCTAGACTGCGACCAACTGATTTTATTGGAGAGTAGAGACTATGGGTCATAGTAATGTTTTGAACACACCACGGTCGCGGACATCCCTCCTTGCTTCATCTCAACAGACCAGGTTTACCCTCCTATATATATGTTAAAACCCCAATTTCATGGGTTCCTTTCGCTTACTGCTTTCTTGAGCCTGAGTTAAACTCTACATCTCTGATGTATCACCCAACCATGACTGAAAATCCACCACTGCAACAGACTCACCGCCGCGTCGACCTTCTCCATTTTGCCGTCTCGTCCGACAAACAAGGCAACAGACAAACCCTTTTTTCACCCTTATTACCGTTGTTTCCTTAACTCTCCACCACTGTCATATCAATACTGGTTCTACCTCACTGCATTTCCATTTTTTGATTCATTTGGATTGCCCGCCATTCATCGTGCCACCGACGGTTGTCCTCGCCAACCAAAAATCCAACCCGCCCTAAGGCAACATTTGCAAATAGTAATTCAAAATCTAAAAATACCAATAACTGGAACAACCGCCCATCGACGAACGTGTATACAACCAAGAACGATCAATTTCCTCCACGAATCAACAGTCGACGAACGTGTAGACCGTGAGTTGTGGTCTTCTCCAGCTGCAACCGCGACCACGGTGCTCACTCAACACTTTAAGTTTCATGTCGCAGTGTTGGACATCGTGGCTTGAAGTCGCGGTCCCCTCGACCGCGATCTGCCTGATTCATAGGATCAGACCACGACTGTGATCATGATCAGACCATGATCTCCTTCAGATACCGCAACCGCAATGTCTCTTGAATCACTAACAAGACCGCAGGTCGCAGTCCCTATATACATAATTAAACTTAATGAATTTCCCCTAGATAATTGCAAGAAGATTAATCATTGTTAAATAAATTATAACCTAATTCATAGTGCAAACATTGTAGAATGTATTCTCTAATAACCAATGACTCCATCTAGAAGCAGGCAACATCCTTGAAGGAGACAGAGAAGATAGTAGAGAGCCTGACAACAGCACTAAAAAAGAACACCTCTCTACTAGTGGCCAAACGGGTTGAGATACAACTCAAGCTTGAACAATATCAAAGGATCATGGGTCACCTGATACCAGAGGACTCTCTACAAGAAATGGAACAAATTGAGCAAATAGAGACATCCGAGTATCAACTAGGAGAATTGGAGATTTGAGTATAGGGGAAGAAAAGAAAAGCTACACCTATGGAAACCATGGGAAGCAAGAAGGCAAAACCATTAGTTGTCAAGAAACCAAGGCATTAGGGGGTAGACAAAGCTAAAGAAGTCACATGAGAGACATCAGCAGATCCCGACAAACCCCCATTCGTGTTGAGAAACCACATACCCCAGTCTACCTATGACTGGATGTATCAGAACAAGGAATTCAACCCGACTCGGTACCAGGACGTAGAGGATTGCAAGAAGATGAGAATCTACGACAGAGTAGTCAAATTCCTAGAAGGAGCAAATTTACGCACCTTATGCACACCTGAGACCAAGTCCTACAAGAGGCTAACTGCTGAGTTCTTGTCTTCATTAAAAAAGTCCCCACAAGTACTGAGACAAAGAAAGCGGGCGGTGGAGATTATAAACTACATGTAAGGATAAGAAGTGAGTCTTACATGATCATGGAGACAATGCTAAATAAAATATTTATGAAGACAGAGGAAGAAGCAAATTCCTGCTCCTCCACCCCAAGTGAGAAGGAATCAGTCACCTACGATAGCCAACAACTGTGGGAAGAGCTGACCGGAGAAAAAGAACACAACTCAAAGAACTCATAGGCATCCCTGATCACCTCGTGCTTCATTCGTACAATCCAGAAAATCACAACTTACACAATTTACATGAGGTCGGAGATGGGAACAATAATTAAGGGGGACATGCTCCTAATTTGGTCGATGATAAAAAGAAAGCCAATAAATATTGGTAAGATATTAATTGAATGTTTATCTATGACTGTAGGAGAAGAAGCAAAAAGGAACTCAAGATATGGCATGGGTGGTCAGATAATAAAGATCGTTGAATACTTGATGAAAGTAGAAGAGGTCTTGAATTATAAGGAGATGGAGGGATAGCTGAGAATAGATATCAAGTTCCTTATCAATGCCAAAATTCTGGTGTAGAAGGGGGAGAAACTGTACTTCAAGCAGAGTGGCTCAAAAAGGCTCCTCCCCCTTCCTGAGATGGCATTTTATGACGCCCATAAACTACGGCTGACCCAAGACGACATTGAGAAGATGTACTCTGGGGCACTGTGAGCCGACTCAGAACTAGAAATTATAGTCGGGCAGAGCAGTGCCCAAGATGAAATAAAGTAGAAAAAGAGCAAAAAACAATGGAAGAAACTGGAAGTGCAGAAAAAGAGTAAGACATCAGATACAACAACCTCGCCAACCGCAAAGACAAAAGCTACAGAACCACCAACCCCCATGGATCCCCCTCTAGGAGAAATAGTGGCAAATGAAGAACCCCTACCAGTAGAGCCACACGAGGAAGAGGCTACAGTAGAGCCAGAGGTGGAGAAAGAAGAAGGCACATCAGCCAACCTGTATCCCGACGTAGAACCAAAAGCTGAGATGGAAAGACAAGGCTCTGAAGATGTATCAGAACTAGAATTCCATGGAGCCGACATGGACCCACATGACAAGCAGAAGGAATAAGAACAAGGTCCACCGCCACCACCTCCACAACCAACCATCCCAAGCACATCAACGATGCACATGGAGCACCAGCAACAACATCATACACCCTCCATCAGGGGTGTATTAGGTATAAGGTTTGATGCCATGTGGGAACACATGCACCAAACCACCGTAATAAATACAAATATTTCTTATTCTTTTTCTAAACTAACAACACAGGTACATGTCCTCGACAAAAGAACTTGAGCATTCCCTAACCTCATCCATAAAGCTTTAAGCAACCAATGGATAGGATGGGAATGCTAAAGGAAATGAAAGATGAAATGGAGGACCAAAAGAAGGAGAGGCATGCCATCTGAGTTGACAATGAGCATATGTGTTGCGCCTACGACGCGGTGATGGCCAGCCTTGAGGAAAAATGCCAACGCCTCAAAGAAGACCATCGTAAACTTGAAAAGGAACATAAAGAAATCGAGAGTCGACAGAAGAAAAAGAAGGGAAAGAGTTCAGCAAGCCTGGCGCACTGCTCATCGAGCCCCTCCAGCCATGATAACAACGACGAAGACAACATGGGAGGGACATGCACTGGAGAAGGAGCCTCAAAAGAAGAAAGTGCTAATGTAAAGACGACATCGACAACTAAGCAGAAGAAGAATGAGCCTCTACAAAAATCAATCTACCCCAATGACAAACATGTAAAAACCACAACATTGTCAAGGGAGCTCGATCTTAATAGTAGCCATAAAGAAGAGAAGGAAGAAACTAACAAAGACAGTGGTACAAGCGCAGAACAGTGGATGATCCTATCTACAAGAAAGTTGACGCCAAAAGAACTACAAGCTATAGCTCATCGAGAAGATGTCGTCACATTAATGTCAGACTTCAGCACGATAGGGGTCGAGGAGCTCAATAAGATGTTAGCTGAGATGGGAGCCAACCTCAAAGAGAGCAAAGAGTTCCTCCTATTCCAAAGGCACAATGAGCATAACGATTACCTTTACGATGGAAAAATGGAGGCAACTCTAGCAATGTTGGAGGTTGCCAAGCTAGGCCAAACCTCTGAGGAAAGCAACATCAGATATAATGTAGTTGCATAAGCTTCCTCAGAAGTGGAAGAACAAGTGGCCACAATCCAACCGTCCGTCAAGGAAGCTAAACAAGTGGCCACAACTATGCCAACTATAGATGAAACTATGGTACCTTCTACACATGAAGGAACATCTGACGATGATGACGACGGGCTATCAACCTTCTTTGCAAATGAGCCCTCCATGGAGCAGAGTGCGCCAGCTAGAACAAAAACACTTGGAGTCGCTCCTCCCCTACCATGCAAAATGAAGGAGATGGACATGTTTGCATTATCACAGATTAGGTGTAGAGACATCCACATCTTAGCAGACATCCTTAGTGACGATCTACCTAGGTCAGACATACTATATAATAACAAGGATAGACGTCTAACCAGAGATCACTTCCAGAGGATCTTCCTAAAAAAGGCATTAGTACATAAACGGTTGTTTAAGGTACTTTGTGCTACCCTCCTGAAAGAATTTCTACACCCAGACAAGCTGCAGCCAGTCTTCCATGGGACGACACACCTAGCTAGCCTCCTTTACAAAGAAGACTACAAGGCAGAAGATGTCACCGAACTGAAGGTAGCAGTTCGAAGAAAGGAAACAAGACATGTAGTGCTACCAATAAGGAATGTAAATCATTGGGAACTGATAGTCGTAGACCTGTATGAGCAGAAAACGATAGTGGTCAACTGTTGCGCAACCAAAATGGACATCACCTCACTCATTCACAAATGGAAAGATGCTAGAGATGCCTTGAAGATATCACTATGTCTGCAGCAAGAAATCAAAGATACAAATGACAAATTTCAAGGATTCTGGAAGTTCTTCTCCATCAACAAGAAGGTACCTCAAGAAGAGGTTGGCTTGAGGGATTGCACCTTCATAGTGCTAAGAATGATGGAAGATATCAACAAAGTCATCCCCTCGAAGATCTAGACAATGAGGATCTGCATGTACTGCAAGATGTGTATTCCATGGAGGTCATTTACGATCGTCGCTTCTTCAGTGACCCGTCGATGCCTTCAAAAGTTGTACCCAAGAAGCTTCACAAAGATATCTCTCTTCCTAAAATGGTGACTTGGAGGGAACAACTGAAGACCATATGGGTCGATCCGACAGAGCCAGCTAGGGATGCGGCTTGGAATGAAGGTTGGAATCCAATGACTAGAGAAGCTATGAAGCACACATGAGATGACGAACCAAAGCAACCCTCGGTAGTAGAAATTACAGAAGAACAACTTCCAGAGGAACAACCTGAGGAGGGAGAGGTTGAAGAAGAAGACTTGGTTAATGTAAAACCGGACGGACCGACAGAAGAAGTTACACCTTCTTTCAAGAACTTCAATATATGGAACTGCCTTAGCCTGTCTTTAGAAGAATTAAATATAATTATGAGGTCCTTAAAAGAAGATGACTCATCGGGAGATGTAATCTTCGAGAGAGATGGCATTTGTGTGCTAAAAGATGACCTCTGAGAAATGCTAAAAATAGGAGGATATCTTTCAGTAAGCACGATGTCATCTTACTAGGTGCTACTAGGTGAAAACATGCCAAATTCTCACATAGCATACTTCCTACTGGTAGATGACATCTTGAATGACAAATAATCAGGAAAAAAGGAGCACCTGCAACAACACTTGACGACATCCCTACCAAACTATATTTTTTTGCCAATTCTTCACGAAAATCACTGGACCTTACTCATCGTCAATATCATCAAAAGGACTGTAGTCCTCTATAACAGCTCAGATGCAACCTTCAAACCTAATAAGAAGACTAACATGACTACAACAAAGACTCCCACAGAAGAAAAGGCCAACACATGCTCTAAGGCAATTGTTGACACGATAAAAAGACATGGCAAAGGGTACAAGCTTATGGTAGGCAAAGACTTCAAAAAGATGCAGTTCTGCCACAGGAGCCCCCAACAGGTGCCCCTAACGAATGACTGCGACTTCTTTTGTCTAGCCTGGATGGTGGCCCTAGCCAGTATTGACGTCAAACTGGAGGGCATGCAGTACGAATAGTACCACACACTATGAGGAGTATACACAAGCATGCTTCTCGAGTCTGAGTGGGCCTCCGCCTACAACAAGAATGAATAAAGAAAGCCCATTTATACATCTCACTCAAATTTTGATACCCTAAGGCATGGTGCAAGATAAGTTTGGGGGAGGGATCATAAACGAGCTACAGAGGTACATTTACCATCTTTTTACCCCGCTTAAAATTCTCAAAATTTACAAAAAATTAGAATCTAGTCTTCTCGCCTACTAAATTTTCAAAATTGTAGTACTTTTGCCCTCCTAAAGAGAAATAAATGAGTAACCTATATATATATATATATATATATATATATATATATATATATATATATATATATATATATATATATATATATATATATAACAAGAAACATAGAAATACTGCTGTATCACACTCTTGCAATAAGATGTTGTGCATGTGACAACCTTAACTCATGAAACCCTCAAAGACTAGAGAACTTCACCTAGCCATACTCCTGAGCAACCACCCTCACCTCATGCTTTTGACTAGAAAATCCTTATCTCTGTATAGAGGGAAACAACTTCCCTTTTCAAAGCATGTCTAAAAATAGGCTTGTCCACCCAAAAGATCTCTTAAAAATCACTCACACCTAAGCCTGAAAGGAGATGTAAAAAGACAAAAAGAAAAAAAAAATAATGAGAGTTTTGCCCAAAAAGATGCAAAAAGTTTCCAGATGACCAGTATATTGATGCACTCATGAATGCAGATATGTCGTGCCCATAAGTGGAATCTTGAAGCCAAGTTTACACACCTCCAATCCTGAATGAAAACTCATAAAATCACCTGACTTAAAGTTAGAAGCCCAAAAAGGGCAACACTTTTCTTATGAAAGTTGTGGGTGAGGAGTTTAGAGGGAAGTGAAAAACACTTGAAGCCTTAAGCCTACCCGAACACATTAGCATAGGGTCAACTGAAACAAAAGAAATGGTGTGAAACCTACCCCTCAAAAAAGAACTTGTATTAGTATGGTTATTACCTAAGGGGAGGGGTGATACGTTGAGAACGAGGAACCTTTTATAATTGAAGGCCATAGCAAGAAAACAAAGTTATGCAACTCTAGTTGAGAGGGAGGAATGAGACCTAAATGTTAGGAAACATACCACAACATTCTTCATGCAAGAGATGAGATATTTCAATCATGTTATATTCTCTAATTTTGTCACCTAAGTTTGCTCTTTCTCTCTTTGAGTTCTGGAACCTACACTTAGCCTGAGGACAACCTTGATTCTATGTTTGGGGGAGTTTATAACAATTTATTTTACATACTTTTTGTATATATTTTCTACCTATTTTAGTGTATCTTTTATTAGCTTTCCCCAAAATATTACCGTCTTTTTGACTAAAACCTCACTTACATGATTTCAGGTACATTGACCGCCCAAGTCACGGTCGTTACCTCGGCCATGACCCACTCATTCAACAGCAGCGGTCGAGGTCTCTGAGCCGTTTTAAGATCGAGGTCATTCCGCTTTTAAGACAGCCGTGATCACTACTTATCTGCGACCACAACAAAGGTCATGATCAGTATAATGGCACCAATCAAACCAGGGACCGCAGTGTATTTGGAGACCGCAATCAAGCGGGACTGTGACCAGCTTGGAGGTTGCAATCATTGCTAGGCCTGCGATCCTTGTAGGCCATGACTGAGTGAGAAGGCCTCAACCTCGACCTCTCTAATTCAACACACAAGTCAACCTCAACCTCGAGCCACGTCCAGGTCACGACCAAGTTAGACCGCGATGAAAGAAGGAATAAAGAGTAGACTGTGACCGTGGTCTCATACTTCCCCCAACCCAGACCGCGACCGCAGTCTAGGCTTAAGTTGGTGGAATATGCCTATAAATAGGCCAACCACCCGTCTTGTCAAATCATCTGATCATAGATCAGATCCAGAGGACCACGAAGTGCTGCTACATCCCAGACTCATTCCATACCATCCCATCCACTATTCTTGGATCTTTGAAGGCAGAAGCTGGGGAGAGAGAAGAATGAAGACTCCTTCTTTTAGAGAAGAAGATTGTCCACACCATCGACATGTTAGATCCAGATCTGAAGAAGTATCATGTCGTATCAGGTTTCTTCTCTCTTTAGATCTATCATTCTATTTCACTGTACTTCCCTCCTCTCTTTGTGGTACATCATGTATCCATCTTTCTATAACGCCATTATGTTGTCCGAAAGCATGAGTTGCTAAACACCTAAACTTGGGTTAGGAGTAGCCATTAAGGCTCTCCCAATATGTATGTTATCACTTTATGTTGAATATGCATGTTCTTATTGAGATTATCTCCATACACCTATTTTAATGCTTCACTTGTATGCTTAGATACCATCTTGTGATGTTTGATAGTTGATATATTGAGAGAGTAATATTGCTTTTATCATGTGTTATGGGGTAGTACAAATGCACGAGAGTGTTGGAATGCTAAAGCTTTAAAACTATGTTATGTTGTGTAGTTTACGTGTGGTCGTCTCGAGAGAGAGGCTACCCTTAGACTTAGATCTATCCTCATCTCGAGAGAGAGTGGAAAATATGCTTTTGATGGTTGCTTGTAATATTGATATTAGTATGCGAGAGAGAGAGAGAGAGATATGATGTTACATGTTGGCGAGAAGTCTCAGTCGGTGAACCCAGCCCAAGTTTCCTTGCATATGCTTGTTTAAGCTTATTTCCATTTTTGTTCGTTCTTCTTATCATTTTTATACATGCCTTGAACTTCGTTTTTGTGCCATCATTCCTTAGGGAACACATTTTAATATACCCATGTTTTCTGAGGTACAAGAGTATTTGATTTTGTGAGCTTAACACTGCCAACTTTGTCCCTACGTTCAACCCCGATCACTACATCATACCTCATTTATCGTTGTGGGGGCCTGAGTGTCGGGATATCTCTTTAAAATTCTGACTACTCTGAATCCATTCCTTTTGGACGTGCGATTTAGGCCGGTCAATGAAGTATTTTCAATTATCAAATTTGCAAAAAAGATGGTATGAATCCTAAATTGTAGGGACATGCATGATAATAACCACTAACCAGATGATGTGCCCAAGACATTGGATGATTATGCCAAAATCCATGAATTTTATGAAAGTCACTAATTAAGAGGAAGGAAATTGGCATGTTTATAGTGATTCTACAAATCATATAGCCTCCAATTTGATCATGTAAAAACATGTTATTCCTTATACTGGATATGAAATTGCTGGTAATGGAAGTCAATTACCTATTACATATTGTTCCACAAATGAAGAAAATCTTTCTTTCCCTTTCTAAGTAGACTTCAAAAATTTGTTGTTTTGTTGTTTTCGTATTAGCGTAGTTGTTTATTTAGGACTTGAAGAGACATCAACTAATAGTTGAAGGATGTTGTAGAAATGGATTGTACCTGATTACTCCATAAAAATCATTTTTTATGATGATATTTTCAAACAATTTCAAAAGAACTAAAAAACATTTAGACACATTGCATCTGTTCAGGCTATAAACTCAACACATCAAATAAATTGTTACTTACTAGAAGTATAGATGTTCTACTTCATTTTTTATTATTCATTGTGATCTATAGGGAGAGTATCATGATTTTTTAATCAATTATTTCTATGATGTTGTCTATTTTGAAATAAAATAGTACATATTCATGGATCTACCCATTGAAAAATTGATTGGAATTTTCTTTGAACTTCTTATCATTTTATAATATGACTCTAAGTTGATTTGAAATAAACTTGGAGGTTCTTTTTACTGTTAATGTAGGTGAATTTACAAGTAGTGCATTAGCTACCTTTCTTTAGTAAATTGGTATTCTGCACAAGATGTCCTTACATACATATAGAAAATGACATATATCAAAGAAAGCATAGGAACCTTCTTGAGTTGGATATATCCATGCTATTTGAGATGTGCATGCCCAAAAAATACTAGATGGAAGATTTTTAAAATATTTTTAATATCACACAATGTGTACCTTCATAGAAAGAAGAAGGCACAGCAGCCAACCTGTATCCCGACATAGAACCAGAAGCTGAGATGAAAAGACAAGGCTCTGAAGATGTATCAGAACCAGAATTCTGTGGAGCCGACATGGAACCACATGACAAGCAGAAGGAACAAGAACAAGGTCCACCACCACCACCTCCACAACCAACCATCCCAAGCACATCAACGACGCACATGGAGCACCAGCAACAACATCATACTCCCTCCATCAGGGGTGTATTAGGTACAAGGTTTGATGCCATGTGGGAACACATGCACCAAACCACCATAATAAATACAAATATTTCTTATTCTTTTTCTAAACTAACAACGCAGGTACAGGTCCTCGACGAAAGAACTCGAGCATTCCCTAACCTCATCTAAGAAGCTTTAAGCAATCAATGGATAAGGATGAGAATGCTAAAGGAAATGAAAGATGAAATGGAGGACCTGAAGAAGGAGAGGCATGCCATCTGAGTTGACAATGAGCATATGTGTTGCGCCTACGACGCAGTGATGGCCAACCTTGAGGGAAAATGCCAACGCCTCGAAGAAGACCATCGTAAACTTGAAAAGGAACATAAAGAAATCTAGAGTTTGCGGAAGAAAAAGAAGGGAAAGAGTTCAGCAAGCCTAGCGCACTGCTCATCGAACCCCTCTAGCCAAGATGACAATGATGAAGACAACATGGGAGGGACATGCAATGGAGAAGGAGCATCAAAAGAAGAAAGTGCTAATGTAAAGACGACATCGACAACTTAGCAAAAGAAGAATGAGCCTCTACAACAATCGATCTCCCCCAATGACAAACATGTAAAAACCACAACATTGTCAAGTGAGCTCGATCTTAATAGTAGCCCTAAAGAAGAGAAGGATGAAACTGACAAAGATAGTGGTACAAGCACAGAACAGCGGATAACCCTGCCTATAAGAAATTCGACGCCAGAAGAAATACAAGCTATAGCTCATCGAGAAGATTTCATCACATTAATGTCAGACTTCAGCACGACAGGGGTCGTGGAGCTCGATAAGATGTTAGCTGAGATGGGTGCCAACCTCAAAGAGAGCAATGAGTTCCTCCTATTCCAAAGGCACAACAAGCATAATGATTACCTTTACGATGGAAAAATGGAGCCAACTCTAGCAATGTTGGAGGTTGCCAAGCTAGGCCAAACCTCTGAGGAAAGCAACATCAGATATAATGTAGTTGCAGAAGCTTCCTCAGAAGTGGAAGAACAAGTGGCCACAATCCAACCATCTGTCAAGGAAGCTGAACAAGTGGCCAAAACTATGCCAACTATAGATGAAACTACGGTACCTTCTACACATGAAGGAATATTTGACGATGATGACGACAGGCTATCAACCTTCTTTGTGAATGAGCCATCCATGGAGCAGAGTGCGCTAGCTAGAACAGAAACACTTGGAGTCACTCCTTCCCTACCATGCAAAATTAAGGAGATGGACATGTTTGCATTATCACAGATTAGGTGAAGAGACGTCCACATCTTAGCAGACATCCTCAGTGACGATCTGCCCAAGTTAGATATACTATATAATAACAAGGATAGACGTCTAACCAGAGATCACTTCCAGATGATCTTCCTGAAAAAGGAATTAGTACATAAACAGTTGTTTAAGGTACTTTGTGCTACCCTCCTGAAAGAATTTCTACACCCAGACAAGCTGTAGCCAGTCTTCCATGGGACGACACACCTAGCTAGCCTCCTTTACAAAGAAGACTACAAGGAAGAAGATGTCACCGAACTGAAGGTAGCAGTTCGAAGAAAGGAAACAAGACATGTAGTGCTACCAATAAGGAATGTAAATCATTGGACACTGATAGTCGTAGACCTGTATGAGAAGAAAATGATAGTGGTCAACTGTTGCGCAGCTGAAATGGACATCACCTCACTCATTTACAAAACGAAAGATGCCAGAGATGCCTTGAAGATATCACTATGTCTGCAGTGAGAAATCAAACATACAAATGACAAATTTCAAGGATTCTAGAAGTTCTTCTCCATCAACAAGAAGGTCCCTCAAGAAGAGGTTGGCTTGAGGGATTGCACCTTCATAGTGCTATGAATGATGGAAGCCATCAACAAAAAGTCATCCCCTCGAAGATCTAGACAATGAGGACCTGCATGGACTACAAGATGTGTATTCCATGGAGGTCATTTACGATTGTCGCTTCTTCAGTGACCCGTCGATGCCTTCAAAAGTTGTACCCAAGAAGCTTCACAAAGATATCTCTCTTCCCAAAATGGTGACTTGGAGGGAACAACTGAAGACCATATGGGTCGATCCGACAGAGCCAGCTAGGGATGCGGCTTGGAATGAAGGTTGGAATCCAATGACTAGAGAAGCTATGAAGCACACATGAGATGACGAACCAAAGCAGCCCTCGGTAGTAGAAATTACAGAAGAACAACTTCCAGAGGAACAACCTGAGGAGGGAGAGGTTGAAGAAGAAGACTTGGTTAATGTAAAACCGGACGGACCGACAGAAGAAGTTACACCTTCTTTCAAGAACTTCAATATATGGAGCTGCCTTAGCCTGTCTTTAGAAGAATTAAATATAATTATGAGGTCCTTAAAAGAAGATGACTCATCGGGAGATGTAATCTTCGAGAGAGATGGCATTTGTGTGCTAAAAGATGACCTCTGAGAAATGCTAAAAATAGGAGGATATCTTTCAGCAAGCACGATGTCATCTTACCAGGTGCTACTAGGTGAAAACATGCCAAATGCTCACATGGCATACTTCCTACTGGTAGATGACATCTTGAAAGAAAAACGATCAGGAAAAAAAGGAGCACCTGCAAAAACACTAGACGGCATCCCTACCAAACTATATTTTTATGCCAATTCTTCACAAAAATTACTGGACCTTACTCATCGTCAATATCATCAAAAGGACTGCAATTCTCTATAACAGCTCAAACACAACCTTCACACTTAATAAGAAGACTAACATGACTAAAACAAAGACTCCCACAGAAGAAAAGGCCAACACATGCTCTGAGGCAATTGTTGACACGATAAAAAGCCATGGCAAAGTAGGAAAAGACTTCAAAAATATGTAGTTCTGCCACCGGAGCCCCCAGCAGGTGCCCCTATCGAATGACTGTGACTTCTTTTGTCTAGCCTTGATGGTGGCCCTAGCCAGTATTGATGCCAAACTGGAGGGCATGCAGTAGGAATAGTACCACACACTATGAGGAGTATACACAAGCATGCTTCTCGACTCCGAGTGGGCCTCCGCCTACAACTAGAATGAATAAAGAAAGCCCATTTATACATCTCACTCAAATTTTGACACCCTAAGGCATAGTGCAAGATAAGTTTGGGGGAGGGATCATAAACGAGCTACAGAGGTACATTTACCATCTTTTTACGCCGCTTAAAATTCTCAAAATTTTCAAAAAATTAGAATCTAGTCTTCTTGCCTGCTAAATTTTTGAAATTGTAGTACTTTGGCCCTCCTAAAGAGAAATAAATGAGTAACCTATATATATATATATATATATATATATATATATATATATATATATATATGTAACAAGAAACATAGAAATACTGCTCTATCTCATTCTTGCAATAAGATGTTGTGCGTGTGACAACCTTAACTCATGAAACACTCAAAGACTAGAGAACTTCACCTAGCCATACTCCTGAGCAACCACCCTCACCTCATGCTTTTGACCAGAAAATCCTTATCTCTGTACAGAGGGAAACAACTTCCCTTTTCAAAGCATATCTAAAAATAGGCTTGGCCACCCAAAAGATCTCTTAAAAATCCCTCACACCTAAGCCTGAAAGGAGATGTAAAAAGACAAAAAGAAAGAAAAAAATAATTAGAGTTTTGCCCAAAAAGATGCAAAAAGTTTCCAGATGACCAGTATATTGATGCACTCATGAATGCAGATATGTTGTGCCCATAAGTGGAATCTTGAAGCCAAGTTTACACACCTCCAATCCTGAATGAAAACTCATAAAATCACCTGACTTAATGTTAGAAGCCCAAAAAGGGAAACACTATTCTTATGACAGTTGTGGGTGAGGAGTTTAGAGGGAAGAGGAAAACACTTGAAGCCTTAAGCCTACCCGAACACATTATCATAGGGTCAACTGAAAAAAAAAAGAAATGGTGTGAAAGGTACCCCTCAATAAAGAACTTGTATTAGTATGGTTATTACCTAAGGGGAGGGGTGATAAGTTGAGAATGAGGAACATTTTACAATTGAAGTCCATGGCAAGAAAACAAAGTTATGCAACTCAAGTTGAGAGGGAGGAATGATACATAAATGTTAGGAAACATACCAAACAATCTTCATGCAAGAGATGAGATATTTCAGTCATGTTATATTCTCTAATTTTGTCGCCTAAGTTTTCTCTTTCTCTCTTTGAGTTCTAGAACCTACACTTAGCCTAAGGACATGCTTGATTCTATGTTTGGGGGAGTTTATAACACTTTATTTTACATACTTTTTGTATAAATTTTATACCTATTTTAGTGTATCTTTTATTATCTTTCCCCAAAATATTACCGTCTTTTTGACTAAAACCTCACTTACATGATTTCAGGTACATGAACGCCCAAGTCGTGGTCGTTACCTCGACCGTGACCCACTCATTCAACAACAGCGGTCAAGGTCTCTGAGCCGTTTTAAGATCGAGGTCATTCCGCATTTAAGACAACCGTGATCACTGCTTAACCGCGACCACAACAAAGGTCATGATCAGTATAATGGCATCAATCAAACCAGGGACCGCAGTGTATTTGGAGACCGCAATCAAGCCAGACTGTGACCAGCTTGGAGGCTACAATCATTGCTAGGCCTACGATCCTTGTAGGCCACGACTGAGTGAGAAGGCCTCAACCTTGACCTCTCTAATTCAACACACAAGTCAACCTCAACCGCGAGCCACGTCCAGGTCACGACCAAGTTAGACCACGACGAAAGAAGGATTAAAGAGCAGACCGTGACTGTGGTCTCACACTTCTCCCAACCCAGACCGCGACTGCAGTCTAGGCTTAAGTCGGTGGAATATGCCTATAAATAGGCCAACCACCCGTCTTGTCAAATCATCTGATCATAGATCAGATCCAGAGGACCACGAAGTGCTGCTACATCCCAGACTCATTCCATACCATCCCATCCACTAGTCTTGGATCTTTGAAGGCAGAAGTTGAGGAGAGAGAAGAATGAAGACTCCTTCTTTGAGAGAAGAAGATTGTCCACACCATCGACATGTTAGATCCAGATGTGAAGAAGTACTTTGTCGTATCAGGTTTCTTCTCTCTTTAGATCTATCATTCTATTTCACTATACTTCCCTCCTCTCTTTGTGGGACATCATGTATCCATCTTTCTATAACGCCATTATGTTGTCCGAAAGCATGAGTGGCTAAACACCTAAACTTGGGTTAGGAGTAGCCATTAAGGCTCTCCCAACATGTATATTATCTCTTTCTGTTGAATATGCATGTTCTTATTGAGATTATCTCCATACACCTATTTTAATGCTTCACTAGTATGCTTAGATACTATCTTGTGATGTTTGATAGTTGATATCTTGAGAGAGTAATATTTCTTTTATCATGTGTCATGGGATAGTAGAAATGCACGAGAGTGCTGGAATGCTAAAGCTTTAAAACTATGTTATGTTGTGTAGTTTACGTGTGGTCGTCTCGAGAGAGAGGCTACCCTTAGACTTAGATCTATCCTCATCTCAAGAGAGAGTGGAAAAGATGCTTTTGATGGTTGCTTGTAATATTGATATGAGTATGCGAGAAAGAGAGAGAGAGATGATGTTACATGTTGGCGAGAAGTCTCAGTCGGTGAACCCAGCCCAAGTTTCCTTGCATATGCTTGTTTCGGCTTATTTTCATTTTTGTTCGTTCTTCTTATCATTGTTTTACATGCCTTGAACTTGGTTTTTGTGCCATCATTCCTTAGGGAACACCTTTTAATATACCTGTGTTTTCTAAGGTACAAGAGTATTTGATTCTGTGAGCTTAACTATGCCAACCTTGTCCCGACGTTCAACCCCGATCACTACATCAGACCTCGTTTATCGTTTTGGGGGCCTGAGAGTCGGGTTATCTCTCTAAAATTTCGACTACTCTGAATCCATTCCTTTTGGACGTGCGATTTAGGCCGGTCAATGAAGTATTTTCAAATATCAAATTTGCAAAAAAGATGGTATGAATCCTAAATTTTAGGTACATGCATGATAATAACCACTAACCAGATGATGTGCCCAAGACATTGGATGATTATGCCAAAATCCATGAATTTTATGAAAGTTACTAATTAAGAGGAAGGAAATTGGCATGTTTATAGTGATTCTACAAATCATATAGCGTCCAATTGGATCATGTTAAAACATGCTATTCCTTATACTGGAAATGAAATTGCTGGTAATGGAAGTCAATTACCTATTACATATTGTTCCACAAATGAAGAAAATCTTTCTTTCCCTTTCTAAGTAGACTTCAAAAATTTGTTGTTATGTTGTTTTCTTATTAGCGTAGTTCTTTATTTAGGACTTGAAGATACATCAACTAATAGTTGAAGGATGTTGTAGAAATGGATTGTACCTGATTACTCCATAAAAATCAATTTTTGTGATGATATTTTCAAACAATTTCAAAAGAACTAAAAAACATTATTGACATCAAAGACTAGTTCTATGCAACTTAGCAAATCAAATACATTGAATGTCTACCTATGTAAGATAGACACATTGTATCTGTTCAGGCTATAAACTCAACACATCGAATAAATTGTTACTTACTAGAAGTATAGATGTTCTACTTCATTTTTTATTATTCATTGTGATCTATAGGGAGAGTATCAAGATTTTTTAATCAAGTATTTCTATGATATTGTCTATTTTGAAATATTATAGTACATATTCGTGGATCTACCCATTGAAAAATTGATTGGAATTTTCTTTGAACTTCTTATCATTTTATTATATGACTCTAAGTTGATTTGAAATAAACTTGGAGGTACTTTTTACTGTTAATGTAGGTGAATTTACAAGTAGTGCATTATCTACCTTTCTTTCGTAAATTGGTATTCTGCACAAGATGTCCTTACATACATATAGAAAATGACATATATGAAATAAAGCATAGGTACCTTCTTGAGTTGGATCTATCCATGCTATTTGAGATGTGCATACCCAAAAAATACTAGATGGAAGATTTTTTAAATATTTTTAATATCACACATTGTCTACCTTCATAGAACTTGCTAGTTTGTACCTTTAGAAGTAATGCAAATAAAGAGACCTAGTTGCATGTCACTTCAGTTTTTGCTACTCTCTACCCTTCTTATGTGAGAGACTATGTCAAAACTAAACTCCATCCAATGTTGCTCCCATTTGTTTTTATTCAGAATAATGAAGTTCACAAGTCTATACATATCTTCATCCTTATACAAACAAAATATATATATCCCGACGAGTTATTTCAATGAAATTTTCTTTTCTTTTAAACAACTTAATAACACTCGCATTTCTCTTGAACTTGAAGGAATGACTTAAAGAATTTTAAGAGTAAATTGCCTCTCCATCTATGTAGGTTTAGGAAAATGATTTGACAATATTGTATGAAATCAACTAATCCTAATATTGTTGTTCCTTGAGATGTTTAGATTGAAGCTCTTAAATCTAGAAATAATAGTTCTTATAGATCATTGTCTTTTAAAGAAAACAAATAAACTACTACTCTGGATGCATCTGAAGATGCATCTATCAATAATTTTGTGAAAACTCAACATGTGACACTTCATATTAACCCATTGAACTAATTTTTTATTTAACATGATATTTTCCTCCATCAGTTGAATCTAATTGTGCATCTAACGAGCATCCATTGGTTGCATAAATAAAGGAAAATATCAATAAACATAACCTTATTTTGGATTAGTTAGTTTCATGGTACCAAATATTCCTCAAACTAATATATATACACAAAATGAAGGGTGGAGATAAGTCATACAATATGATATAGATTCTCTATCTATGAACCAAGCTTGAATTCTTGTTCTTATAGTGTTCAACCAAAAAACTATTGGATGTAAATGGGTGTTTAGAAATAAGCTTCAAGCTGATGGTTTTCTTAAATGATTAAGGCATGATTAGTAGATAAAGGATACTCTCAGGATGAAGGTATTGATTACTTAAAGACTTTCAACCTAGTTGTTAAACTATAACAATTTCAATTCTACTGAGTATAGATATTTGAAAAGGATATTCCCACACTAGATATATATTTGTAATGTTTTATTAAATGGGGACTTAAATGATGAAGCCAATACAAATTAGCCACCTTCCTTTGTTAATCCTGATATCCCTAAACATATATGAAATATCCATAAGACCTTTTATGAACTTAAGATCTTTGTTCTAGGTTCACTAAGATTAGTGAGTTCTTTCTAGAATTTGGGTTTCATAGCACCCCATTTGATTCTTCCTTTTTTATGTATCATCACAAAGACACTATGATGTATATTTTACTCTATGTGGATGATATAATTTTAGTTGGAAACTATGTGAACCTATAAATATCTTTGTAATAGATTTACATAAGAAATTCCTAATGAAAAACCCTGGTCCCGCTCAATATTTTGTAGGAATGTCCTTTCGTTTCACATTTGGTGATCTCTTTCAAGACATGTCTAAATATTCTCTGGTTCCTTTGGCTAGGGAAGACATAACTAAGAGTAAAGGAATTTCCACACCTATGTCTAAAAATTTTCAATAAGAACTTGAGGATTCATTACATGATACTCTTGACTACTTAAAAAGTAACGACAAGTATGTAGGAAAATACATAATCAGATAGGTAGTGGAAACAAAAATTTCATTGCCATATTTCCCATCAATATAATGGATCGTGTCAATAACTATATAATAGAAAGGATGATTTTGAGGATATACCTGGACCTGGAGAAAGTCCAATGACAATCTCCTCATCTTTCTACTTGTGCAGCTATCATCTAGTTGCACACAGATGACTTCTACAACAACTCTTGGTTTCCAACCCAGACAGCAGGATGACATTGTCCTCATAAAAAGAAAAGTATCCATGCCTCTAGAGAAGTCCATACAAACAACCTAAAACTCTTGTCATTCTAATAGAACTGACAGGAAGGGGTTATCTCTCAACATTGGTGTACTAGTCATCAACTTTCTCTCCCACAATTGTAATCCTTTTCTATCCCTCCCTTTATCAGGTAGGACTTCCTCATGTTCTCTCGGTTACCACAACTAGAGAAGACAAACAATTGTCAGATGCAATTGATGTGTCCGAGAAGCTCCCAGTACCGCTCTATTTATAGGAGGGTTAGGGTCAGGGTTCCCATTTTGTGTGAGAGTGGAAGGGATCAAAATCTTAAGAAAATCTGCAACCTGTGAATGGAAAAATGGTTGGTTTGCTAGGAGAGCCGATAGGTTGTCATGCAAGCTGATCGGTTCACCAAGTGAACCGGTGGTTTTTTCATGTTTCCCAATCACATATGTATTGGCAATTCTAATCCAATTAACGCATGACATGATATCAATAGTAGTCATTGATGCAAACAAATTACAACACGAACCAGACATCTTGCTTCATGAAATAGTCATCTTGCAACTACAAACCTATCAGTTCACTAAGTGAACCGGTCGTTTCGCTCCAAAGCTCATCCAAAATTCAGTCGATGCAATATCCAATCAACCACACACTCCAAACGGTCAGTTCAACACTTGAACCAGTCAATTGGGAGTCTAGTCAGTTGATTTTTTGTTTGAATTGTATACTTAAACACTTTTGAAATCAATTCAATTCTCATTCATGATAAAAAATCCTCTTCTAGGTGTATCCTATGTGTGTGACCTAACATTGATAGTGAATGTCCATAACCAATTATGACATCCAAACCAAAGAGAAGTGCCCAGTCACACATCTTTGCTACTCAAGTAGGAGAACAACTTCAACCTACAATTTTTGGTTGGTGTTATAGTGTTTGTATAGTTCCTTTGTCATTGATAACCAAATTGAACTCAAGGAATGGAGTAGTCATCCTATTCCATATTCAATCTATGTACCTTGAACTAGAGCAGACTGCCTGGGATATATGTAAGATCAATATCACATATTGACTCACATGTGCATCGTCGTGCATTTCTCAGTTTTACTTGTCAAGTGTCCATGATATTATACTCCTGTAGGAGGGACAAATCCCATGATGCCCAGACGTACCACAAATAAGATAACTCAAAACCAAACATGGAACTATAACTAAACATGTGGATTGCCAGAAAACATAGAAAATTAAAACCTATTTTTAAAAAGCACCATAAGCCAAAAACCTATCATATAAGTTCACAAGAATTGTATATAATTTCACAAGGTTCTTACATCATCGTAGATCATCAACCTGACATCAACATGTTACATGAGATATCTGTTCCACATATATATACATGTATAGCTGCCATATCTTACATATATTCCTCACAAGACCAAAACCTCGTATCGATAACGTATCCACAAAACTCATCGAGAACACCTCAAATACCTGAGTGTATAGGGATGACATCTAGGACTTAATCACCAAAAGACTAGCAGCACATCCAACTTATCAACTACTACTCTTTCTACTGCTCTTTCTCGACTGCATGACCTCTATCTCTTCATGCACGACCACCTAAAAGATGTAGAAACCCATACTGTGAGACCAAACATCCCACTGATAGATAAAACTCTCTGCCAAGGCCTACTAAAGCACAAATAACTAAGAAGGAATACAAAAATACATAGCAGGTTGAGCAGATTCAACTAAATGATATGTATTCAATAGATTAAGAAGGTAAAACAAACTAGGACAATTACCATTGAGTAGTAGAATAATTAATATACTAAGAAGGAATATAAATAAACTGTATAATAGTTTATTTCTCTTACTACATTATAATTCAAGAAATCTGTACAAATATAAGGCAAAGTGCTCAACGAATGTGAAGCGCATTTGACCCAAATAAAAATGTACTAAACAGTTGTATTACATCTTTTATTATTGCCCTGAGGATTTGAGTTGTACCACCCTAATCCAGCTGACCACCACTAAGTCAAAATAGGTTCCATACAAGGTCAATGGAAGAATAAGAATCCACACCCTCCCCAACACCTCTTGGTCAAAAAAAGATAAAACACCACATATACATATCAACCAACTGCAAAAAAAACTACATATAGTCAAGATGAAGGATTGGCTCATACATGGCCATCCATATATAATAACACCTAGCACACCTTCGTACAAGTACGACGCTAGAAGAACTGACTCATGAATGGCCATTTTAAAATAGATGGATTGGCTCATGCATGGCCATCCATATCACAAGGAGAGAAGCTCAAGCATCGCCGTCTTGCACAACCTGTAATTGTGGACGCAAGGAGATACTCAAGTTTCACTCCCCCATTTTCAAAAATATGTGATCCATGTTTCCCATAGGAATGACTCATTCCACCATCTAGCACTAAGACTGACACAAGAATTGATCTATGGCACATGGAACCTACATGATTAGAGTTTCACTTGATTAATTAAGACAATTGGGTATCTTTCAGCATCAATCAAGTTATAACATACAAATTCAAAACAAACTCTACAAAGAAAAGGGAATAGTGCAACTTCAGAAGATATAAAACATATAAGGTGTGCACTAGTCACATCATCACCACATGATACATGTAGCACTTCCATCCACAAAGCCATCACCAATGTCACATTACTATGGGATATCAATCCCTCAATCATATCACTAGAAATATCAACTCACAATAGGCATAAAACCTTCACCAGGTCATAGGACCTAATCACATAATCACTTCATCTACATAATCACATTATGCCTCAACATTTCTCATAATCGCCATCCCATACAATATAGGATTTTCCATAGCATTCACATTGCTATGTCATTCAAATTCATATCACCCCCAAGGATACGATTTTATAAACAAGAGAGAGATAAATCATCATAATATGATAACTACTTCAAGAGAGAGAAGCAAACAAATCATATGGCCAAACATTAGGGTAGAGCTCCATACATAGAGGATTAGGGCTTGATAACCTTATTCAACCACTAAACCCTAGGTACCTGATCTCCCACTTTATTGGAATGTATTAGAGTAAGGAACATGATTAGGGTTAACCAAACCATCATCCATTCAACACTATACATGGTTCATTACTTGCTTACTCATATACATGTGTTAACTATATTTTCATGTATGGGTATCGAGCATCCATCAAATAGGTGTCTCGACCCCACACCATACCTCAAAGTGTCTCGACCCAAGGGAAAAACATGGTGTATCGACCACTAATGTCATGCTACCATCAAGGTAAAGGACCACCATCAAAATATAGATGAACCTCAACCAAAACAGGAGATAATCAAGGACAAAATAGGAGTTACCCTAAAAGAAAACCACCATCATCAAGGAGGAAAACTTCATATAAAATCGGTCCCAAAAACCCTAAAACTTGTGTCATGAAAACACCATAAAAGAACCTCATTCAAGGGAGATGAACCCCATATAAAACATCCGAAAGAAAATCTAACCTCCATGATACAACAAGGTGCACGAGCAACATGCTTATGATCAAATCCAAGGTTAAAAGATAGGAAGAAAACCACCATCACACAACCTTCTCTAAAATCAGGTACCTTGCATTATTGTTTTGGATTTTAAGAAAATTAAGCAAGATAAACACCATCATTCAAGCTCTAGATCATGATATAATCTACTTGCATTTTAGAACAACATTTTAGAGAGAGAAAAACACAACATGCATGCCAATAAAAGTGTTATAATAGAGAGGGTAGAGTGTTATATAACCTGTCTTATGGAAGATCAAATCCAAGGATCACAAGATCCAAGCACACGACCACCAAGGATGATGAAGCTCCATCAAAGATCCACTTTTGTGCTACAATATCAACCCAAGAAGAAGAAGATACCAATATCGAATATTGCTCAAGAAAATAGGGAAAGAAACCCTACGCCGAACCAAAAGAAGAAGGAAGAGAGAGAGAGACTTCCTCAAACTTGGGTCCACCTTGTCAAAACATGGCCTTTGACCCTTGTGATGAGGGGTTTGTCTTATAAAACGACCACCATGTAGGATCCATGGTATTTGGATGAGACAAGAAAAGAAGATGGGGTAGAAGATGATGCATGCATATTCATCTCTTATTTTTGCTTCATTTAAAATAATTAATTAGGACTTTTTTGTTAATTTTAGCTAATTCAAAAATAAATAGCACTTTCATCTTCTTGATATATTTTTACTGAATTTTTATGATATTTTATTAATTTTTAAGAATTATCTAAGTAATTAAATTGAAAAAATAAAAGATGAAGATATGAGGCTTTTCAAATATTCCCGCAGTGCCTGAGATACTCGTCACCAAAGTAGCAATATCTTTTGCATCTAAAGGCAGAATTTCAAGATAAAGTATGGAATGAAAAAAGAATTTTATTGGCTACAAAAAAGACAAATTTTGTGGCAATTTTGGTGTTTATTTGGCTGCACAATTAACCAGTGAAAGTAGCCTTACATTTTCCCGTAGAGTCTGATTTCAGTATACCTTTCACCAAAATTGGTATAACTCCCACATCCCAAGGAGGAATTTATTATGCAAGTATGTGTTGGAAAGATAACTCAATTATCTACAGGAAAAAAATATTTTCGGGCCACTTCCTAATTTTTGACTGGCTCAAAAATATGCTCGAAATCTCTATTGCGGGAAATTACTGTAAAAGGAATGCAAAGCAATCAATTGTTTCCTCTATTGACTAGATCTAGAAAGTTATCAGCCGCCGGCGGCCATTTCTTTAGCCCTAAACCTAATATATACCCCCCTCCTTCTCCTATAAAAAGAGGGGCACTTCCTCCTCCTTGGGCATCTGGGGTTTTCTCTTGTATTAGCATTCTGGAGCAATCTTCTTATATTCTTCTAGTTCTGAAATAAAGTAGCCTTGCAATTTTATCTTGTTATTCCGTTGTATTTTAGATCTAGTATTTTCTTTTCTCCTCCTCCTCTCTCTTGAGCAATTGAGCAAGGTAGGAAGTGGCAGCCATCTTCATTGTCTCTAATCGAGGATCAGTAGTCGTAAGACTCGAAGATGACTAGATCACTTCCTCCCTCCGTCTCTCTTTGCTCCTTCTCCATGAGTGAGTAGTTTTTTATCGAGGCAAGGGGAATAACCCCTTAGCCATGGCTTTATGAACTTTTCCTTAAAAAATGATTCTAGATGGATTTTGGGTTTGATAACTAATTGATCTATCAAAGTAATTAATTGATTTGATCAAAAGTTAATCTGGATGGATATGACCGTGGAAGTTCAGATTTAGAACAACAAACTCAATCGCATAGAAGTTTTGAAACGACCGTGGATCTTCTTCTTTTTGGATGATGTACTAAGAAGCATGAACATCAGGACCAATGGGTTAATGTGGAGTCCATCTTTAGTGGATTTTTATTAATTCACTTGCCTTCATCGAATCCGTCATTTTTAAAGGATTAGTTTGTTTTTTCCTAGGCTAAGGTGGTGAAAACCCCTAAATCGTCGATTCTCATTTCCTTATCTAATCACCGCTTGCTTTTGCTTTCTCTATAGTCCTTTCATTCATAATATTTTTTTTCTTGTGGTAACAACAATCTTAATTTTTCTTGTGACAGGGCAAATTTACATTCTTGTTAAGTGCATTCCATTCTTGCATTTCTTTCCTTAGTGTTAATCGTCAACCCCCAAAACTCGACTTTTATTTTCTGTTCCAAATCTAAAAAAGACTAAAAACAAATAACAAGTTCTTCAAAATAATTGGGATAAAAAGAAACAATCTTAAAAAGTTGTCCTGTGGGATTGACCCTTTCTATACTAGCCTTAACCGGAAAATTAAAAGGTTTAAACTCTAGGATTAACAATCTTAGTGATTGGTGTGTTAAGCGACGCATATCAATTTGGCACCGTTATTGGGGACAACGGATTTTTTTCTTCGAACCCAAAAAAAAAATTTGAAAAACTTTTTTTCCTTTTTTTATGCCTTTTGAGTAACATTCCAGAAGTGCTATTCCTCCTTCTGCCGAGTTTCCATTCCGTCAGTCTGTTTTTTTCTACACATGATTAATTGCTTCATTTGTGCATGCGACGCTAGCCGAATGTCAATTCTGTGGCACAATTTTTTAATCTGGAACCAGAGAGGCTAAGGATGATTTTAATAGATGATGATGACGATGATTATATCATCTTCAATCAAGTAGAACCAACTCCAGTACCTAAAGCTCCACCAATCACTTCCATTATGGATGTTAATCTAGTTGATTCTAATGGCCAATCTACTTCATTGGAATCCTTTCTCTATAATGAACCGCCACCCTTAGAAGAAGTCTAATGTGATATAGCTGAGATTCCACACAACCTTGATCAGGAGATGGAAAGGTGTTTTAAAGAAATTCAGTATGCCGCAAATGAAGAACTTTGTTTAGCTAGGGCCGCAGCTATATGGGGCCCTGACTATCCATATAAGTCAGAAAATGAGTGGATGGAGGCCTACGTTGATAAATTCATGAATCAAGAATCTTTTAACAAAAAGGTTAAAGACTGGTGGGCTCAAAGAACTTCCCAACAACCTAAGATTCCACCACCCTTCTCGGTTGTAGGCCCATATTTGGATGTTTGCAATAATCATCCCATCTTGGTTGATCCTATTGTGACTAATGTACCATCACCTCCCCAACATGCACTGATGGATTCTTTTGAAAGGCTTCCTCATCAAGAGCAGTATGACCTCACTCAACCACCTCTTTTTCCACATCTGGTTGAACCTGATGAGGTGATTCTACCACCGCAAGAACCTTACATTACACCGTTATATTGTGAGGTGATCCCTTCTGAGCCCATTAAGTTGGGCACATGTCCTATAAAGGAATCAGATCTCCCCTTCAGCATAGTAAAGGATCCAATTGATTCCATAGACATCCATGTTGATGAGATCTTTTATGAAGAAGAGATGGAGAACTCTCGAATAGAGATGGAACAACCTAGATTGATCATTTTTGATAATTATGATGACAATTATGCTATTTGTGAGTCTTCCACACCAAATCGACTGGCTTCCATTTGTGAGTCTTCTATTGACATCAAAGACCAATACCCTTATTTTGAGTCTATTTTGGATAATAAGCATCCAACCCCCTTTGACAAAATGATTCCACATGTTCTGTTGCAACCAATTCCCATTCCATGCACAACTGATTTAGAAGAAGAGACACAACCCTTAGGAGAAGTCTACATACCCCCCTTCCACTGACTACAAGGAATATGTTCCCATTTTTATCCCTCATGAACCCTTGGGAACTCCTTGCATAGAGGAACTAGAGTTACATGCTATATCAACCATGAATCCCATCTATCACAAGGTTGGTTGCATGAATTTTGAGCAGAGCAAAATTACTTATCATGTTGATTTAAATTTAGTTGTCCCTTTCATATCACCACCAATTCTCCTATGTGTAGGTCAATATGACCGAGGGAAACCAGAGCCAGATCCTCCACCTTTTGCACATCTGGCACTACATGTGTTACCAGTCGGGTACCCACCAAACTCCCCCAATCCACATCCATCTTCAACACTTCCTTTGTTATTGATGGAAGATCTATGGATCCTATTGGAGGGAATGCGAGGTGAAAGCAAATATGAGCACCCCACTGAGCTTCTACAATTATCCTATCATAGGGTACACTATGAAGCTCCTTAGATAAAGGTCCCAGCCCTCATACACATCCCCTTCAGCTGGATGTTTTTTGAGCTACCAGGGCCACCTAGAAATCCTTGTTGTTCTCTTCCCTCCATATTGGGTTTCGATTTTTCTCAAGATGAGAAAAAATTTGAGTCTGGGGTGGAGTTGGGTGGTATGTTTCTATTCCACCCCCTTATCTTTTTATTCTTGCATTATTTCTACCTTTTTTTTTGGGTTTTGCATATAGTTGTTTTGTTCATGGACATTATCTAGTCGACCATATTTTTATTTCTTTTGTTACAAAATGGCCTTTATCTAGTCGGTCTTGATATCATAATTTGTCAAAATACTCCCCTTAATGATGTAACTGTCTTGCAACTAAAATTTTGAAACTTTCATGACTAGAAATCCTCCTGTCACTTAGGACCTCAAATAATAATCACTCCTTGGAAAAGATGGCAAGCCATAGAGGACTGATAGGATTCAAGAGTGATGCTTTCTTATCATGTACAACTTGTGTAAATTTTCTTGATTTTTTGCATGATTCGGTAATATTTGAACCAATGCATGGTACTCTAAAAAAAGATGAAAAAAAAGTTGCATAAGAACAACCTCTTCTACTCTTCTTCCACCACTTCCAAACCTTTCTATTCGTCAAAAAGAAAAAAAGCCAATAGTATCCAAAACGCTAAGTTTGGGGTTGCACCCCTCTTCCACTTCTTCCATACCCACACAATTGGGTGTATCACCAAAAATCAAAGAAAAAAAATGCGGTCAATGTAACTGCATGTCCACTAAATAAAAAGGTCTCGAGTCGAATAGAGGAGAGACTGTCATTCTTCCATACCTCCTTCACTCCAATTTTCTACCAAGGGGAAAACTTCAAAAACCCCAACCATCCAAAATCAGCCCTGTTCTTGTGTAAAACTTAAAAAAAAATTAGAGTACCAAATGCAAAGGTGAAATGAAAATCTGTTTTATTGTAGGTCTTGAATAAATGCAAGTTTGTGAAGCAGGAAATATAAAAGTCACTTTTCGTGAATTCAGGAAGTCAGGGTCGCTTGGCCATATTTTGGTGGAAGGAATCAAGTGATTATTAGGAGAGTGAGGATGATATGTTGAGATTATGTCTTAAAAGTATTTTTTGATTTTAATGTTGCTCGGGACGAGCAAAGTTTAAGTTTGGGGTATTTGGATGAATGCATATTCATCTCTCATTTTTGCTTCATTTAGAATAATTAATTAGGATTTTTTTGTTAATTTTAGCTAATTCAAAAATAAATAGCACTTTCATCTTCTTGATATACTTTACCTAAATTTTTATGATATTTTTCTTAATTTTTAAGAATTATCTAAGTAATTAAATCGAGAAAATAAAAGATGAAGATACGAGGGCCTGTGATACTCGTCACCACAATAGTCATATCTTTTGGGTCTAAAGGCAAAATTTTAAGATAAAGTATGGAATGAAAAGAGAATTTTATTGGCTATAAAAAAGACAAATTTTGCGGCAATTTTGGTGTTTATTTGGCTGCGCAATTAACCAGTGAAAGTAGCCTTACATTTTCCCGTAGAGTCTGATTTCAGTATATACCTTTCACCAAAATTAGTATAACTCCCACATCCCAAGGCGGAATTTATTATGCAAGCATGCGTTGGAAATATAATTCAATTATCTACAGGAAAAATATATTTTTGGGCCGCTTCCAAATTTTTCACTGGGCCAAAAATACGCTCGAATTCTCTGTTGCGGGAAATTACTGTAAAAGAAATGCAAAGCAATCAATTGTTTCCTCTATTGACTAGATCAAGAAAGTTAGTAGCCACCGGCGGCCATTTCTTTTGCCCTAAACCTAATGTATACCCCCCTCTTTCTCCTATAAAAGGAGGGACACTTCCTCCTCGTTCGGCATCTCGGGTTTTCTCTTGTATTAGCATTTTGGAGCAATCTTCTTATATTCTTCTAGTTCTGAAATAAAGTAGCCTTGCAATTTTGTTCTGTTATTCCGTTGTGTTTTAGATCTAGTATTTTCTTTTCTCCTCCTCCCCTCTCTTGAGCAATTGAGTAAGGTAGGAAGAGGCAACTATCTTCATTGTCTCTAATCGAGGATCAGTAGTCGTAAGACTCGAAGATGGCTAGATCACTTCCTCCCTCCGTCTCTCTTTCCTCCTTCTACATGAGTAAGTAGTATTTTATCGAGATAAGGGGAATAACCCCTTAGCCATGGCTATATGGACTTTTCCTTAAAAAACGATTCTAGATGGATTTTGGGTTTAATAACTAATGGATCTATCAAAGTAATTAATTGATTTGATCAAAAGTTAATCTGGATGGATATGACCGTGGAAGTTCAGATTTAGAACAACAAACCCAATCGCATAGAAGTTTTGAAATGACCGTGGATCTTCTTCTTTTAGGATGATGTACGGAGAAGCATGAGCAGCAGGACTAATGGGTTCATGTGGAGTCCATCTTTAGTGGATTTTTATTAATTCACTTGCCTTCATCGAATTTGTCGTTTTTAAAGGATTAGTTTGTTTTTGCCTAGACTAAGGTGGTGAAAACCCCTAAAGCCTCGATTCTCATTTCTTGATCTAATCACCTCTTGCTTTTGCTTTCTCTATAGTTCTTTCATTCATAATAGTTTTTTATTCTTGTGCTAACAACAATCTTAATTTTCCTTGTGACAGGACAAATTTACATTCTTGTTAAGTGCATTCCATTCTTGCATTGCTTTCCTTAGTGTTAATCATCAACCCCCAAAACTCGACTTTTATTTTCTGTTGCAAATCTAAAAAAATACCAAAAACAAATAACAAATTCTTCAAAATAATTGGGATAAAAAGAAACAATCTTAAAAAGTTATCATGTGGGATCGACCCTTTCTATACTAGCCTTAACCGGAAAGTTAAAAGGTTTAAACTCTAGGATTAACAATCTTAGTGATTGGTGTGTTAAGCGACGCATATCAGAAGATCAAAGGAAAATGTCATCAAGGAAATACATACACTTGCCAAGGTTGAAGAAGATCAAAAGTCACCACATGCAAGGGATCTCAATCACCAAAGTTTCAAGGATTAGCTATCCTTGCTCCACAAAGCTCCAAGGACGAGCAAAAGAGAGGGAGGAAGAAGGAAGGCCAAAAGGTTCACTTGCATGAATAGAAGAGGGTTTATATACCAAAAGAGGAGGGAGGTAGGGTGTAGATGAGGTGTCAATACCAAAAGGAACCAAAGGGACACTTGTCCATCCAAGAAACACACATGCAACCAATTAAACCTTGCATGCATGAGATGGTAATACAACCAATGTTGGGTATCGACCACTTAGGTCCCCAAACACATGGTTTCAGTCAAGACACTCAGAGGGGTTCAAAACAAAAGCACCAAAGAACCACCTGGTGGAGACAAAAAGGTCACCAACATACTAGGTTGAGACACTTCACAAGAGGACATCTATCTCAACCCAAGACACACCAAGACCATCATGGTCGAGACAAAACATCCCAAAGAAGGTGTCTCAGTCGACACACTTCAAAAAGGGACAATTGTCTCGACCCAAGACTCACTAAGACCATCATGGTCGAGACAAAACATCCCAAGGAAGGTGCCTCGGTCAAGACACCCACAAAACACACCACATGGTTGAGACACTCCAGCCAAGCACACATGGTTGAGACGCTCAAAACCATAGAAACCCTAATCACCTCAAAGGGTGTCACACTCTTCCATGGTCCAACCAAGGTGCCCCAGAGCATCACACACACTCTCTATCATGAATAAAACAAATAGAAGGTATACACTAGGGGTGACAAATAACAAGATAACCCCCACAACTGGGTAAATTGTATTTTTTCCCAAAACGAACACATAAAGAACAAACATCATCCAAATATGATAAAATAGAAACTTAAGCTCTAAAAGAATCTCAAGGGTTTAGAGAAAGTTTCTAGGCACTTAACCAAGCCAAAAAAAACATGGTTAACCTAAAACACACGTCAAGGGTCTTACAAATCCCATCTACATCACTCACAGTCATCCCCATGTGTCATAGTGCACCTGATCATCACCTTTATGGAAACCCTTATTTAGGATCACAATGGATGATGTCAATGTATACCAAATGACATGTGATCAGTGTAGTGACTTCAGGTCTAAGAACCATACTCACAACCAACACTGTAAGAGATGATTATTAGTACCAATTATGGTCTCCATGTATCACTCTTATGGTATGGTCTCCATGTATCACTCTTATGTTACACTATTCTCTAACAAGTATCTATATGCTTGGTTTGATATCACATATCATGACTAATGAGATTCTAACGTCAACCAACACACACTCTAGTCTTATGTGTTATTGTTGTCTATCGACCTTCCACACTAACATCTTACTAGGGACATAACAAGAATGTATGTACTCTTAACATCCATATGATCTCATTTTTCAAGTCACGTACTTGAAGACATATGCCGTTGAGTAATATCATTTATTAGACATTTATTATGTTACTTCATTATCCCATAACTAAATAATACTTAATAAGTTGGAAGCTTGTCTTTATTATTAATCAAATCATTTACAAGTTATGCTATTACAATCACCATACGATTGGCTCTCTGGGCATACATACCAATATACTACCACTTGCACTTAGAGTCAATCACCCATGAATCTTATTCCAAGTGATGTAACATGAACATCATGCTTCTATTGCAAAAGTGATTTTTTCATGGGGTCAACTATATTGTTCTCAGTTGGACTCTACAAATCCTCACATCTCCTCACTGTATGATCTATGTTATGAGTTAGAAGTGCCTTTGTATATGCTTGGAATTCTAATGTGATCTAGGTTCCTTAGATTGTGAAATATATCCATTGTTGTCATAATATAGATCAATTGGGTCGATGAGTCTTAGAACATCCCCAAGTTCTAAGATGAACTTCTTGATCCAGACAACCTCCTTTGTTGCATTCGATGCAAGAATATACTCGACCTCTATTGTAGAATCGACAACTGTTTCTTATTTGGAACTCTTATATATTACAACTCCATTGTTTAGGCAAAGCACAAATCTAGATTGCGATCTATAATAATCTTTGTTAGTTTGGAATCTTGCATTGGTGTAACCCTTAACCACCAACTCTTCCTCTTCGGTATAGACAAGGAATTGATCCTTAGTTTTTCTCAAGTAGTTAAGGATTCTCTTGATGGTTTTCCAGTGAGCATCACCTGGATCTGACTAATATCTACTCATCATGTTCAAAGCATATGGGACATAAGGACGGGTACACTATATTGCATACATGATTGATCCATTTACTGATGCATATACAGTCATACTCATTTGTTCCCTTGCTTCACAAGAACTGGGACATTGAGCTTTAGAGATGGTAACTCCATGACACATGGGAAAGTTTCCTCTCTTTGATCTCTCCATGTTGAACCTCTTCAACACTTTTTCAATGTATGTGCTCTGACTTAGTCAAAGAATCCTTCTAGATCTATCTCTATAGATCTTGATCCCCAAGATGTAGGATGCTTCTCTCAAGTCTTTCATAGAAAACAAATTTCCTAGCCATGTCTTTATCTTTTGTAGTAGGGATGTCATTCCCCATCAATAATATGTCATCCACAAAAAATATGAGGAATACAATCATGCTCCCACTAACCTTCTTGTACACACAAGGTTCATCTTCATTTTGAGTAAAGACAAACTCTTTGACTGCCTCATCAAAATGAAGATTCTAGCTCTGAGATGCTTACTTCAATCCATAGATTGACCTGTGTATCTTACATACTTTGTTTGCATCCTTTGGATGTATAAAATCCTCATGTTGTGTCATGTACACATCCTTGAGAAGACTCCTATTAACGAATGCATGTTTATCATCCATCTGCTAAATCTCATAGTCATGATAAGCTGCAATAGTCAGCATGATCCTGATGGACGTAACCATAGAAATTGAAGAAAAAGTCTTGTCATAGTCAACACCTTGAACTTGTCTGAAACCCTTTGCAACTAATCTAACATTATATGTTTGTACTTTACCATCCATTTCGATCTCTTTCAGACACACTTGCACCCTATGAGTTTTACCTCTTCAGGTGTATCCCCCAAGATTCATACCGTGTTGGTACACATGGATTCCATCTCAGATATCATGGCCTCAAGCCATTTCTTAGACTCTGGTCCCCTAGTAGCTTCTAGATAGGTTGTTGGCTCATCATTTATGACCAACTCACTACCTTTTGGAGACATAAGATATCCAAATCATTTAGGTTCAAGGTTTTTCCTACTATATCTATGAGGTTCATATGTTACTTGAGGAATTTGAGACTCCATAACAACTTGTGATTCTACCTGTTCCTCTTATACATCTACTGGTTCGATTTTTCCTTATTGATCTCAAACCTCTTTGAGTTCTACTTTTCTCCCACTGATTCCTTCAAAAATATAATCCTTTTCTAGGAATACACTAGTCCCTGCAACAAACACTTTCTTGTCTTATGGAGTGTAAAAGTAGTATACCCTAGTTTCCTTGGGATATCCAACAAATTAACTTTTACCAAATTTGGGTCCAAGCTTTTTTGGATACATTTTCTTAACATAAGCTTCACATCCCTAAATCTTAAAAAAAGACACATGGGGATGTTTCCCATGTCATATCTCATATGGTGTCTTTTAAATAGATTTAGATGGTACTCAGTTTAGTGTAAACATAGTGGTTTGAAGAGCATAACCCCAGAATGTAGTCAAAAACTCAGCTAAACTCATCATTGATCACACCATATCCAGCAATGTGTGATTCTTTCTTTCCGATAAACCATTATGTTTTGGTGTTCTTGGTGGAGTCCATTGTGATATGATACCACCTCTAGAAGTTGTTCTAAAAGGCCCACATACATCAAATAAACATAACCATACCTACTGAAGTCATCAGTTAAGGTAATGAAGTACTGATACCCACCTCTAGAAGTTGTTCTAAAAGGCCCACATACATCAATATGTATGAGTCTTAGTAGATCACTGACCCTCTCATTGTTACTAGTGAAAGGAGTCTTGGTCATCTTGCCCAACAAATAAGAATTACATGTTTCTACTGATTTAAAATCAAAAGAGTCCAGATAAGCATCTTTATGGAGTCTAGATATGCGATTCTCATTTATGTGCCCTAGATGACAATGCCAAAGGTATGTTTTGTTTGATTTACAAAGTTTCAGTCTAACATAAATATTTGTCTTTAAATCTTGCAAATGAAGACCATGGAACATTGGGGCATTGCTATAAATGATCTTGTCTTTAGAAATAGAACATTGACCATTCTTAACATGAAATTCATATGCACTCATGTCCATACAAGATACAAAAATGATGTTTCTGTTTATGGAAAGTACATAATAGCTATTCAATAACATTATTACCAACCCTCTGGGTAGAGATAAAATATAGGTTCCAACTATAGTAGAAGCAACTCTTGCTCCATTTACGACTCATAGTTTGACCTCACCCTTTATTAAAGGCCTACTTCCTTTTAGATCCTACATATTCAAGCATATGTAAGATCCACATCTGATATCTAGTTTTCGACATGAAGAAGTAGATAAGTTTATTGTAATAAAGTATAATCCTAAAGTGGAGATTTCTATCTCCATCTTCTTATTCCTAAATACCTTCAAGTACAAAGGAGACGTTCCTCTAGTACTTTTCTTCCTCCTAATCTTGAGTGTTGAAGATCTAGATTTCTACTTATCCTCAAAACTCTTCATGGCCTCACTTTCATCCTTAGACTCAACTCCAATGATCATCATCATGGATTAGTCCTTCTTCATTCTCGCTTTGACATTTATCAGCATGCCAAGCAAACCTGATAGCGGTCTGGACACATTAATCAAGTGATAACACTCAATAAAAAGGCTCTATGATTCATGCAATGATTGTAGAATCATATCCATGGACAACTCGTGGCTCAAAGAGAATCCCAATTCTTCAAGATGATCCACATGTCCAATCATATTTAGCACATGGGCCTCTACTGAGTCTCCCTCTGTCATCTTACATTCAAAGAGCGCCTTTGAGACATTATACCTTTCTTGCATTGTGAGGTAATGGTTTAGGTCCCTAAGATGTATATCCATCTCAAGTATCCCCATATCTTTATATTTCTCATGTAACTCATAGTTCATATAACTTAGCATACGATTCATTATGTCTAAAATAGCATTGACCTGCTTCCGATAAGGATCCACTTTAGACCTAGGTGCATTAAGAGCATGTATTTCTGAAACTGGTTTATCTATGACATAGAACGTATGCTCATCATTGAGAACCCTTCTCAATGTCCATAACCAATTGTGAAAATATGTCCCTTCATGTTTGTCCTTCCTAAGTCCTGATCGCAACAACGATTTGTTTGTCATTTGATTCTACAAAGAAAAATTGCATTTTGTCAAAATACTTTTGATTTGATTAATTTTTTTTTACAATATTTATTTAAGTCTTTAATTATTTAATGCTCACACTATTTTATTCAAATTGATAGCACTCACATATCAGTTCAGAAGATTGCATCACACAACCTTCTAGTGAACCAAGATCCAAAATAATTCAACAATTACCCGGCCAACACCAGCGTCCATAGTCAATTATTAAGACAAGCAACATTTTCCAATTGAATCTTATGTAATTCATGGATAGATGGCATGTGTAACTCCTTGCCATAATCATCTACATGTTCGTAGGTTCTTAATCCAATTAGGGTCAACCAATTAATACTGACCCAAAATCCAACATGATATAATGCACCTTGCTTGAGGGGATCTACATTACTACCATCACACTTCTAAAAGATGGACAGTGCACCATGCTAGGGCATAACCTACACTTAGTCGATCAAGATTTTCATGCACACAACTAATGGAAAGAATCTAAGACTTAATATTTAGTTGAGGGCATTTGTATTTATAAATACATATATTTTATCCAATAACCATATATATAGGTGTATCATATACATGCTATATCCCAGAAACAGAACATGAAATAAAACAAAAGGAGATGGTTATGGCCATTCTAATGTAATTCCTTGGAGTCACAAGGAACTACCACAGCCTAGGGTTTACATCTCATGTAGAAACTTGTTGTTGATGAAGATCCATGCTTGCCAATCTTGGTTGATCGGTTCAACCCTTGACCGATTCATTTGCATTCTGACTGGCCGGTTGATCACCTCCCTGGTCATCTAGACTCCGGTCCACCATCTTCTGGGTCCTCCACTTGATCGACTGGGCCTCGAGTCGATCGGTCCTCCTTGATCCTCCAACTTCACAAATCATCTTCTACATTTAATAAGAATTTAAACTTTCCTAATATTAAATTATAATATAGAGAAACTTCAAATTACATATGAGGGGAGAAAAGGTAGGAGAGAATAATTCTTTTATAATTTGGAAGATAAGGTAGAGGCTCGGTATGCAAATTTAGATAGAACAAGAATTGAAAAAAACCACCATGCACATATAATTAGGGTTATTGTCCATAACGATGCTATACATCCACCATCGAAACCATCTTTTAGAGCTACAAGTGTGAATTGCATATATATATATGTATATATATATGTGTATATATATGTATATATATATCATATTATTATTTTGGGACTATATGTGGTATTTGATTAGACATTTAATATTCACATCGTATATATTAAAAAAATGATAAAACCAAAAATCTGATCATATCAATTATCCCAAAATATAGTAGATGGACGTGGATCTTATAACATTGTAGGGAAATATAGCATAAGAAAAGCACGAAAACAAAAAAATTTACTGCCATATTCCCCATTGAAACAACAGATCATATCAATAACTACATAATGGAAAGGATGGTTTCGAGGATATACCTAGTCCTGGAGCAAGTCCAGTGACAATCTCCTCATCATTGTAGTTGTGTAACTGTCCTCTAGTTGCACACAAACAACGCATGTAGCAATTCCTAGTCTCTACCACGGACAACAAGTTGACATTTCCCTCCTAGTATAAAAGTATCCATGACTCAAGAGAAGTTCATAGGGACAACCTAGAACTCTTGTCGGTCTACTAGAACTGATAGTAAGGAGTTGTCCCTCTCATTGGTGTACTAGTCACCAACTTTCTCACCCATAATTATTCTCCCTTATGATCCCTCCCTTTATCAAGTAGGACTTGCTTGTATTCACTTGATTACCACAACCAGAGAAGATAAGAAATTGTCAGAGGAAATTGATGTGTCTTAGAAGCCCCCAATACCCCTCTATTTATAGGAGGGTTAGGGTCAGGGTTCCTAGTCTGTGTGGGAGTGGAAGGGACCAAAATCTCATTAAAATTTGCAACATGTGAATAGAGAAATCATCAGTTCGCTAGGAAAACCAATCGGTTGTCATGCGATTCGATCGATTCACCAACTGAACCGATCATTTCATCATATTTCCCAATCACATATGTATTGGCAATTCTAATCCAATTAATGCATGACATGGCATCAATAGTAATCTTTTATGCAATTGAATTGCACCACGAACCAGGAATCTCACTTCATGAAACAATTTTCTCACAACCATGAACTAATCGATTCACTAAGTGAACCTATTGTTTCACTCTTCACTTCATCCAAAATTCAGTCAATGCAATATCCAATCAACTTGACACTCCAATTGGTCAGTTCAACACTTGAACTGGTTAGTTGGGAGTCCAGTTAGTTGATTTGTTGCTTGAATTGAATACCTAAATACTTTGGCAATCAATTCAATTATCATTCATGATCAAAACTCCTCTTTTAGGTGTATCCTATGTATGCGACTCTATAGGTACCATATTACACTGACAGTGAATGTCCATAACCAATTATGACATCACATGCAAATAGTAGATCATAGTCACACATCATTGCTACCCAAGTAAATAGAAAGTTTGAGAACAACTTCAACTTACAATGTGTAATTGGTGTTATAATGTTGGGATAGTTCCTTTGTCATAGATATCCAAATTGAACTTGAGGAATGGAGTAGTCATCCTCATCAATATTCAATCTCTATTCCTCAAACTAAAGTAGACTGTCTGAGATATATCAAAGCTCAATATCACATATTGACACACATGTGCATGACCATGCATTTCTCAGTCTCGCTTATCAATTGGTCATAAAATCATACTCTTATAGGAGGGACAAATCCCATCTACATCACTCACAATTATCCCCATGTGTCACACTGCACCTAATCATCACCTTTATGGAAACCGTTATTCGAGATCACAGTGGATGATGTCAAAGTATATTGAATGACTTGTGATGAGTGTAGTGACTTCAGGTCTAAGAACCAAAATCACCACTAACATTATAAGAGAATATTCTGACTACCAATTATGGTATCCATGTATCACTCTTATGATGGGTCTGTCCGATACACTGCTCTCTAACAAGTATCTATGTGCTTGGTTTTATATCACATATCATGACTGATGAGATCTTGTCATCAACAAACACACACTCTAGACTTATGTGTTATTATTATCTATCAACCTTCCACAATAACATTTGACTAGTGACATAAAAAGAATGTAAGCACTCTTAATAAATGTATGATCTCATTGTTTAAGTCACGTACTTGAAGGCATAAGTCATTAAGGAATATACTTCTTTAGACATTTATTATGTTATTTCATTATCTCATAATTGAATTAAATAGATTAAATTGGAAGCTTTCCTTTATTATTAATCAAATAATTTATAAATTATGTCATTACAATCATCATATGATTGTCTCTCTATCCATACATACTAACAAAGTAGTTGGGAGTCATCAGAACATCACACTTACCGGTCATGATCTCTACTACACTACAAATACAACTTTTTAGTTCATGTCCTCTTTGACTCAAGTGCATCAAGTTCTTGTGAATCATATCCTACATTATGTAAAAGCACTATTCATCTTGGTATTCACAACTTCAAAGCTTTTTTTGGATCTAACAAGACTATCAACATCATGAAAGTGCATCTTCGACTCTATATGTATCTCTCAGATTACTAAGAAATAATTCACAATGTCTAGATTCCCTACAAAAGTTGAACATTATTCTCTAAAAGAGGCTGCAATTGACATGAGAAGTACCTCATCCTTTCGTCAAGAACTTGGAAAACCTCAATCTCATCCAAGTGGTCAACTATGATAATGTTAGTGCTCTACATTATTTTAACTCATAATTGGAGTACCTTAGAGTTACTATCTTAAATTTACAAGAAATGAGTAGTCTATGTTAGTTTCATTGGAAGGCACCATGCAATTACTACAACCAGATAAATTCAAGCTGCAAGTATACCTAATTCCCCTTATGGGAAACACCATAAATAAACAAACCATTGATTTTAGTACATACATGACCTTCTAGAAAGGTTATGGAAGAAGGCCACAAAACTATTAGCACTAGTTCCACATTTAGTCTATGGTGGGTACTAGAAGTCCATATAAGTGAAGCAAACATATAAGGAGATCAATTCATGAAGATAAGTTCTTGTGAGTGTGAAAAGAAGAGAAAAGTTGAGGTTCCTTTCTTGCCCCTTTCTCTTGATATATATCCAATCTCTTGAAATTTGTGGGACTGGGCCAATGTTGATGTGTTGGAAAATAGTTAAAAACCTCTATTGATGTTAGCCCAGTGTTAGTTTTAGTAACTAAAGTACTGACGATTGATACTATTTGCCATGTTACCAGATGCATCTGAGAAAAACTATCCCTTTGTTTAAAAAATCCTAGCGCATGTCACATTCAAACTAGATTTTCATCATTTTGGGAGAAATTACCCCACATATTCACTAAATATCTTCCAAATTGACAGTCAACCTGTTATGAAAGAAGATACCCTTGATTTCACACATGAACAGTTTATGGAAGGATGTGAAACACAAGGTACTATGACAACAATAGAAGTATTATTTCATAGTCCAACAACATCGTCTGCATCTTGACGCAGACGAAATGATTATCACTTAGGCAAAAATTAATTTTCTGCACATAGAAAGCTACACTAGTCCCTTGATCACAGTTGGGAACAACTCACTAGTGCTAACTAATTAAACGCATGAGTCTGTTGTACTATCCCACAAATAACATGTTCTATGTAAATATTTAGAACTAGAATCATGTTGATTGAACTAATTCTCATCATTCTAGATGACAAAAATGCAGTCACTAACATCTATGTATAAAGGACTGTGTGATGTTTACTACAACTTATGATACACTCTCAAACTCTGATCACATTCATTTGCAACCTTTTAGATGTTTTCTTCGCTGATGTTTAATTTATTCATGACACACTTCGTAACTTGATTATGAAGGGGTTCATGCAAATAAAATTAAGAGTTAGTACACTCAAAGATATACATGGTTTCGTATATATACCTAATGAGAGTTAACATGAAGAATGTTTTACATTATATTCTTATTAAATTATTAGATCTAATGATACCATGGACGTCATTTGATGCATTTTCTCATATATTTTACTTCCCATCTCATAAGAACAACTAATTGCTACCCATCTGTGCCCAAATTTACAAGTATAAATGAAGCAAATAGGGATTGATCTCAATCCATAGTCTTATTAGCTCTCTTGTGTATCACAAAATTGACAACATCTACTTCCAATAAATGAGGAGTTGGCTTCACTGACATTTGTAACCCTTCTCTTCATAGCCAAAAACCCTTTCATAGCCATTATAACTTCAGTATGATGGATCCTCGAGAGTGTTGGCATATTTGTTTAGCAACTAGCAATACAAAAATCCACTCTAAAATGGTTTTCTCTTTATTTGGGGTTTAAAAACTTTTTTACAAAATATTTCTAAAGGTTGATCTTGATACGTCTTTAGATATTATTGGCTCAAAAATTCAGATCTTTTACATTTTTGTTGATCTCTTAAAGGAAGTTTGTTTAACAAAGTGTGCTAAATTAGTATTTTTCCTTATTGGTGAGAAATAATAGATGATTCACTTTTAAGGTGGTATGACTTCAAAGAAAAACTTCAAGTCTCCACCTTTATCACAGATAAAAGTTTGCTCTCCTTATGAAAAATTGCAGTAAACTACACTTGTAAACTTGTACGCGGTCCGCCTAAATTTCCACAAATAGCTTGTCAATACCACAACATTCTTTTATTATAGAACGTACAAGTATATCTGCTTAATAAGAAGTTAAACGGGAGTGCTCTGATATAATTGATTTCAAACTGATGTCGACAAAACTCACTTGTACTGGTTTCGTTTGGGTTCACCCAATTAAGGTGCCCCCAAGTAGTTCACAGTTTTTAGCAGTAACCACACTGAACTAACTCAGATTAGGATATGGAACAATCGTACTATATGTGTGAAATTCTATGCCTACATTCTATATACTGAGAAGGTACGCGTTTGTGGCTACCAGAAAGAATGTTGTCGTCTTCACTATCTCCAACACGCTAATGCAGACAAATTATCATTTCTAAATGAACAATCACGGACAGCGGAGGACATAAGGATATATGCGAGACGACAATTGGTTGCAGGAGCATAACGCATTGCTGTATTTGCTATATTGTACTCCAATATGCAGATAAACAATAAACCCCAATCTTTCATCACCAATAGGAAGCTACCCTGGAACGTTCACGTGATCATGATTAAGGATTGAACAATCCGCTAGAAATCCTTTGCATGGCCCCATGAAAGATTCTTCAGCTACATGGAGCTCCACTCTCTCGGCTGCCGAAGGGCCTGAACGTTGGCACCCTGCACCCACTAGTGAGATTAGCAGAGAAGGTGTGAATGTGTTGACAATTTTATATAGCCGCAGCCGACATGCCAGGAATTTCAAGATGTCTTGCTGTATGTGATGTATCGTATATATTGAGCTTGACCTCCACTTTGGCACATATGGCTTATTGCTAAACTACCAGTCAATAAGTCACTACTTGTACTGCAACAATCGATGGGTACGTTGGTTAGTGCTAATCTACCGATTGATAAGTCGCTATTTCTTCATTGCAATGATTGACTGCTAGAAACAAAGAGCGCACTGCGGCAACATCAGTGCTGAACTGTGAACATGTTTTGGTTGTTGATCTCAAGTGTGCCGACGTGAAAGAATAGCCTCCGGCATAGTCGCGTTGATTTGTTTTGATCATGATCCAGGGATGGAACGAAAATTCATTGTTTGAATTGGTCTTGGAATTAGTTGTTGCTGGTTTACAGCTCGTTTATCATAATTTCGGAAACCAATGAATATAATAATTAGTTAATTGATAGTATATCTATTGTGAATCAATTTAATCCATACATCAAGTTTCTTGACTGTTATCAGTATATGTATTGTTGCATTACTCAATCATTCATTTGTATATTTATTTCGGGATCTTCACTTGACCGAGTCTTATATTTAGAATTTAGTTTTTTTTTACTTGCAATCAACGTCTTATACTTAAACGTTTGCTCAATTCTAGCCATAAATTGTTGCCTTTTTAAGCCACAAATCTACGATCAGATTGCTGGATCAAACGAGAGTACACTGTTTGCAGAAGAAAATGAAGATATTGTTTGGTTGATGTATACTTGAACCGCAGTGTGTTATTCTTTGATATGCATGTACAGGGTCACACCTTTCAGTCCCTATTAACCCAACCTAACTAGCCATCAGTGTCTGTCCCTGAAATTGTGGATAACATTGTGGCACTTAGTGCGGGAATAGAACCGTTCACGTCATCCATTTATGTTTTCGTCAAACTACGTAAATATTCCTGGAAACTGAAAATTGCGAAAATGAGGATAACATAATTTTAGGTGAGTATCGTATTGAAACAGACACTCCGCGTATGCTGAAAGTTATATTGAAAGTAAGCGACCGACTAAGTGATGTTGACAATTGCCATCATCATCAAGGTCACCTATATGGACATACCTTGCAAATCCAGCAACACTCATAACATTGCTAAGCAACCCAACAAAATGGTCGCAAAATTGGACTCATTTGTGTGCTGTGTTTGACAATTATAGGCAGATAATCTGTGGTCAGATGATACGCCAAGTCGCTGCACAGGTATTGTATACCGTCAACTTGCGACAGGAGAGCGGCCATGAGATTTCCTGAACCCGTGACTCTTCCAAGTTGTCACAGAATTATTTTTGGTGGTAGTTGAGGGGAGACAGTCAAGCTTTTGCCCCCACGGCGTCATAGATATTGTCTTTGGTGATGTCGGCACTGCGGCAAGCCATCCAAGGAACTGCATCTTTCACCAGAATATCCAGGCTTTCCTTTGGCTAATAACAACAAATCCAAATTTAGGCTGCGATATGCCGAAACTAGAATGACCATGGAAGTGGAATATATGAAAAATAATACTTCGATATGGAGAGAGTTGCAGGATGTATAATATAGCTATATTGTAATTGATATTTTCACACTAATAAATTCAACGTCATTGATGAATAAAAACTTTCTTTTGTCTCTGTAATATGGATATTCATTTTTATATTTTAAGAAAGGAAGGAGAAGCGATATCCATCGGGCCACACCCCGTAGGGAGGCAAGACATGGGTGGGATAAGTTTTTGTGTGTGTTTTTTCTAGTGTTTCCTATCATATAGTTCTGCGTCAAGGCACAACACCAAGTTGGATGAAGTATATTTTACCAGATTTGGTGAAGGTTACATACTTTATTGTCATAAAGAATAAAATGGATAGCATGTCCACCCTTCTGAGAAGTTCTTCCGTAAATTTTCGGGATGCAATGTTGTCTTACTAAATTTTGGCTTTTGTATTTTACATAAACCTCAAAACTTTTTTTTTTCTTATGCTTTCTTCCATATTTTTACTTATTAAGATCCTTTCCAAGAAAAGAAAGGATTTACATTGAAGAAGAGGACAGGCGGGCAACAAGTTGCGCCGCTAGTCTTTTTTGGATAGCAAATCCAATCCTTTTGCCTAATCAATTGGCTAGAGATTTTCTCTAACAATATTTTGTCGTTCAGTCATTCTGTTTCTTTCGAGCCATTACTTGTAATAAAATATTGTAGAGGCAAGTAATTGATGACTTCGTAATAGTGGTGCTATAACGTTATAGGCTGATGAGAAGTGATGATGTTACAACCGCTAATACCAAAGCTTTGGACATATATGCATGGTCAATGATCAGAATGGCTTTCTGCTTCTGCATTTACCCAACATTTCCCTCATTCACGAGAATCCACAAAAACATTCTACGACGAACACTTTTCACACCTTTTTATTTGTTGATAATGAACTTAGAGATTATCAATGTTTTGGGTTTACTCAAGTTTGAACTAGGATGTAATTAAAGGATAGTGGTTATTCTTTTTAATTTCAGACATACTCTTGGTCCATGCCCCTATATTAATCTAGAGTCAAATTCAAGTTGAACGGCCCAACAAAAATCTATTAGAATCCTATGCATGGTATTTGTTGGACTTTGTGCGAGGAGGAGAGATCCAGCTCGTTCACAAGCAACGACGCAAAGCTTTTAATTTCTCCACTTCTCTGGGTGCCCCATCAACCTTCAAACCAGTGACATGTGTCACAACTAGGGTTGAGTAGAATATTTCTATAGCCGACTAACATAATGATTAATTCCACTATGACAAATTAGGTTCAAACAATTTGGTCAATTTTTTAAGCTAGTTAAATTATTTTTGTTAATTAGTTAAATGGCTAATTTTTTTGATTAAAAATATTTTATATTTGATTAATCGAAGAACTAGTGTTTATTCATGTAAAATATCCTGCACATATATAAACCTATATAGATGTTCTTGTATTTCAGTAAACCTCTCTATTTATATGTTAATCAAATTTTACTGAACCTTATATACTTTTTATTTGTATGCAATGCTTCTATGATACAAGAATTGAACATAATCTTATGGATACTTTTAGACAAAATTGTGATAAAAATATAATTTGGTTAATCAAACTGATCGATTAGATTAATGATTAACCAATTAACCACAATAAATTAACTTATTCTAATTTAGTTATGTCAATGGGTCAAATATGAAACCATGAATCAATTGATTAATGGAATATAATTAACCATGAATTGAAAAATTAAGAAAATGCTCACCCCTAGTCACAATCAACAATAGAGTTTTCCAGCCGAGCCAACTTAAGTGTGTGTCTACTTTCTTTGTAGGTTTCTCTCCATCTCACTTAACCTGAATCTACGTTGCAAACATTACCTGTGCTTCATCATCTTAATTACTTTATGTCCTAAAATAACCAAATCCTTCTACTAATATCATTTAATAACACTCATGTAAATGGCCCCTTTGTCTAGATTATTTGTCATTGTAATACATAATTGTTGCGAACATGAAAATAAGCCCATCACCCATCTTGAAAATTGTCATTATCCCACCCATAACCCTATATTACAATAAGTGTTGCTAATTCATCATGATAGTAGGGGAAATATAAAAATGATCTCTGATCCTACCCTCTCCCCCTCATTTTTGGTAAATATTGCATCCTTATCAATGGAAAAGTAATTCCTTAAAGAAAAATCCATCTGTGTATAATACAATGATTCATGAATTTGCATGACACTAAAATTTGTTTAGAAATAAACTTTTAGTGGGTGTTAAGGGATGTGTAATTCCTTGCATGTTCCTTGTGTAACATCAAACCCATGCTATTATATTTTTATTCTTTAGTATAAACAGTTCTTTCTAGGTTTCCTAATTTTTCACCTAGAAAAATACGTTGATAAATTTAGCTCCATGTGGTTCAAATTTATTCTTAAATATTGGATATTCACAAATATAATGGCTTTTTGACAAATTCAACATGGGGTCTCCATTAATTTGATTATGTTCACTAGTTTACCTCATTGTATTTCTACTAGATCACACATGCTTTGTTTTTTAATTTCTAATATACTATCTATTGAAATATACCAATTTGGATGTAGATGTTAATTGAGTTTATTCTTTAGATAGATACTGCCAAAACCTAGACGTATAACTAATTTATTTATATAAGTTTATCTTTCTCTTATTGAAACACCATTTGATTCTAATAGGGTTAAAATCTTTGTTTAAAAAACTCTATTTATCACATTCATACAACCCAAAACATAACTCTACCATCTACTCCTCCCTATATCTCAATTGAAATCTAATTCAGTATCAAAGGGATTTTGTCTATCGCTCAACATCAAATGTAATTTCACATCATCAATAACTTCCAATAATACATATGACATATTATAATCATGACCTATTTGTGCCCCATCCACAAACTGATATTTAGTTACACATATTGCAAACCTTAACTTCTAGATGCATCTTCATCAAAATTCATTAGGTATATCTTCGTGAGACACAATCTTGCACCTAATTTCAACCTCCTAGGAGTGTCTTTTTGTGTTTTAGTCTGTAACAACAATTACAAGATGGTCTATAAGAATAACTCAAATGGTATTTGTTTATCATAACCATTCTACGCTATATGTTTATGAAACATGATTGAATATGATAAGTATACCTAGATGACTAAACCCTTAAAGGATCATCTACAATACTTGGTCCTATGATCTTATGGTCAATATTGTCTTCATTATTTAATATTCCAATTTAAGTGCTTAGTTGGTATTTAAGGGATAAATAATGCAATAAGACTACTATGTGTCATGTATTTTGATGAATATCACATGTCATATATTGTATATGATGTTAACACATAGATAATTGTTTAAGAATAGTTGTACTATATATACCCAATATTAAGGTTGAGAAAATGAATATCATACAAATCTAATTATAATCTTGTCAAAGGACTTGGAACCACTTCAATAATGTTATTACAATCTATACATTGTCAAACTATTTAAAATTATTATGTAGAAAGTGTACCATAATTATGGCTATTAGATGTAATTAATGTATACATGATTGTGCATTCTACATAAAATGTTGATGTTCAATTACTCTTTAAGAGTGAGGCAATGAAGTGCATGTCCATTATCATGTGAGTAAATATTTTATATCAAACTCACATATCTTTGGTTATGTTATATAAGAAACATTGTCTAAAAGTTTAATTGAATGAATTCCACTACCTAAGCTTAAATGTGTGCACTATTGACTAATTTCTTACATATCATAGTAACATGGTCACTATTGACACAATTTTCATTGAGTAAGCTTTTGGCCTAAATGGAAATGATGCATACATATTATTAATAAATAATTTTTAAGTACAATAGGATTGTTTTATTCATTGATAAGATGAGAACTATCTAATAAGTTAAACAATAGTAATTCTTCTTGAATACACATAATCTTGGGTCATTCATGAAAGTAAGTAGTTAACTGAGTGTATTTCATTCAATACCATAGTTAAGATTTTACATTAACTGTTCATCATGATTGTAAACTCTTCAATGATGGATAAGACGTATCCCATGTTTCTATGATCTAGACTCAACTCTATATTTGCCTACGACAATGTTGTTGTGATAGTACATATAATCTAGTTTGATATTAAGTCATGACCAGATCGACTATGCTAAGAATTCTAAAACAATAAAATTGATGATGAAAATGCTATTTGGAACATTAGTCATGATTAAGATCGAATAGTTGATGTGAACTTTTTATCCTAAAATTGAGTGGTAATCGTGATCATAAGGGGCATGGTGAATGTCATGATAAAGATGAAGATCATTAAAATCATATTGACCACAATGAAGTTACAAACATGTTTGATTTATGTGATTAAAACTACATAAGATGTTCGAATCTATGATAGTATTTGTGTGGACATGTTATTGTTCATGTGACATCAATTTGGTTCATGATATGCATGTTAAAATTGATCACTCAAACCATGGTTCACACCAAGTGTATTGAAATGGGTCTCCCAAATTGTTTGGAATTATTATTGAAATTCTAACTAATATAAAACAAGAAGTTTTACTAGTGAAATTGGAATTTCCCATCTCAAACATGGTTAGCAATACTAATATAATATATCAACTTAAAAAGATTGGTATAAGCACCATTAGTAAGATTCCCCAAAGGATCTGAAGTTTATTATAATGTTTCCCTATAGGTTTGAATGATATAAATGGATCCCACTATGAGAAGAACATAAAAGTTGGTAATATTTTTAGTACCAAATGATAGGACATATAAGTACACCATTATTGAGGATAATTTATAATGTTCACAATACTAAATGGAATAACAAATAAGCACATTATACTTGTTCAATTTCATTGTTACATGCAAATATAGATACTAGTTGAATTAATAACATTTATATATGGATATCTTGTTTCATAGACTCCTCCTTTCAAGAACGTATAATATGATTCATCTTAGTATTGTTATAGAGCTAGAAAATTGGATGTACATACCCAATCTCAGAGTAGTGCATACTTTCCATGAGAGTATGTACCCAAAAATATTATTACGAGAGCATTTAGAATACATCATTATTCAAAATTCATAAATATTGATTCAATTTCTTCATTGTAAATAAACAAATGAATATATATGTTGAGCATCATTCCAAGTTCATATATTCATTTCCCTTATGATTTCTTCAAAAAAAATTAATTCAAAAATTGAATATTCTTGTTTACTTTTAGGTTTTGCACCCTATGTTTACTACAAAGTGTTTATGTTATATAATTTATTATACATGACTATCATATGTTTCATTCATACCATTTTACTATTAAGTCATTGAATCTTATCTTATTCATTTTTTGCTTTATCTTCTTTATTTTTCCACTTAATTTTGTTATCCATTTCACTATAGGTTATACATCTCTAAGAGAGGTATCAAAGCAAGTATCATCCTACTTCTTAGTCTATCACCAAATTTATTATAGTAAATTTATCATCCCTTGAATGGTCTATAGATGAGGGTAAATAGACATAAAAGTAAATTTATGCAATTTTTAAAACAAGCAGATTAATGAAACTTTGTTAAGGAATAATGAAATGGAAATGTAAATCACGAAGCCAACAATGAAGAAACAACATACAACACAATAATATATAGTGATTCTATCTTGAAATTTCATAAACCAACGACCTATTTTTTCCTATCCTAGATGTATTTTTTACCTTGTCTATCCCACTCTAGTTTACAAATATTTGTATAGTTTGTAGATCAAGAAAAAATTCATTTTCAATTCAAATATAAGTATTTCCTCCTTTGTGGGACACCCATAGACCACCCTTGTAAAAGATCACAACATCCTTCACTTCCTTCAAACCTAGGTTTCTTGCAAGAAGAAGCTTTGACCCTCTTGAAACAACCATCTCTGAAGCAATATCATTAAGGCAACAAGCAAAATAGTAAACAAGATAGGAATGTGGAAGTGTGACTCTTATCATAATAACTATAATGTTGTACTAATGGACAAGTGAAGAGAAAACCCACATGGGTTTACGAGTGTATATATGAAGTGGACTATGACACATAAGCTATACTAGGCTTAGGTTATCTTAGAAGAAGCGCATGTGATAGAATATAATTCTAGGTGCAATTTAATAACAAGTAGATGGATCACTCAAGTACATTTTGGTGAGACCTATGTATTTAATATATATAGGAAATACTTGGGAATAGTCTAGATGCTTATTGAAAGTTCTTAGGAAAAAATAAGTTCTAAAGTAGACATTAAAGAATAGCTAGTGCGGTTAAAATAGCTAGTTTCACATTGATTAAGACCTTTTAGTAAAGGTCTTAGTTGATATACAATTTCAATCAAGTAACAATGAAAACTATTTTGACTTGAAAATTTAGAAATTTTGATAAATGATACAAATAAATATACACTCAATACACATATTGGAAAACCAAGTGTTTGCATCATTGATACTAGAGGCAGGAATATACAAAAAGCCAACACTAATTTTATCCCACTTTGTTTCTTTCCATATAGACCTTCATAATAGATTTCATATCCTAGAATTATCTTACATGATGAGTTGGAATACTTGATTACCATATACTCATATGTCATATGAGAAGTCCTAATGCAAGGCTTAGTACCTTGTTGGATGTCGTCTTTTAGGATGTGTGACAACACACTATATTGGGTCTCCATATTGTGTCTTTTTGCTCCCTATTCACATCCATATGTTTCATAATGGATGTTATATTCCACATAGTAAATTCAATATCAAATTGAGCTATGGATGCTCTATTCATGTCTTTATAGGTACTATGTCACTAGTTAATGGAAGGAGACAGAGAGATGATCCTAAGGGCTCCAACATGAATGGTAGAACATAAGGAGTCATCAAAATCAAATCCAACCTATTCTAAGTGATCCATGATGACGTTTAGAATAGAGAACCATTAATACCAAAGTTCAACAATCAAGGGAAATGAAAACCCCCAAATTGTCTATTATGTTTTACCAAAGCTAACAAAATGACTATAGTAAGATATACCCACCACAGTCGTGCCAGCTATAATGGTAAAGGAAGCATATTAGTAAGATGACCATGCTCAATGCATTGAGTCCTCCTTTTGACCATAATGGTCGTGGTACTCACCAAGACCATTCTACTTCACTCCACCATGTCCATGGCACCCACCACAGTTGTGCCACTTCATATTCAGAACTCCACTTCCACTTCAACATTTTACCTCTACCACCAAAACCATTCTCTACTACCAGAACTGTGCCCTAGCCTACTCACCATGACTGTGATACCTACCTAAATCCAATGCTTCTCACTAACATTTTTACTACTTACCCCTATTTAAACCTGGATCCCCTACACCACTATACATACATTAGTGGCAACTAGTAGTTGATGGTTAGACTTGCCTAGCCACTATTATCACCCCTAAAATTTAAGTCCATCACCAACCACTCACCTATCACTTCATTTCATTTTTCTTCCATCTTTCACATAAACCCTACTTTTCTAGGGTATGTCCATGCCTTTTTAGTTTTGCATTTCATTCCACATTGGAGGAGGGAGGAAACATCCTTCTCTAGGGAAATATGGCCACAAAATAGGAAGTGGAAATAAAAACATTATCTGCCATATTCCCCATAACTAGCGGATCACATCTATAACTATAAGATGGGAAGGATGGTTGTTTTGATATACCTGGTCCTGGAGGAAGTCCAGTGACATCTCCTTTTTGTTGTTGATGTGCAACTGTCTTCTAGTTGCATTGGGACTTGTCTGTTAGCTGCCCCCTCTAATCTGCACCATGGATAGCAGGCTGACATTGCTCTCCTAGCATAATACAATAGTCTTCTACCTATAGAGAAGTCTACACAGATCGCCTAGAACTCCCATCATCCTGTTAGAATGGACATGAAGAAGTTGTCCCTCCAGTTGGCGTACAAGTCACCAAATTTCTCTCCCACAAAAATGATCCTCAATTATTCTCTTTCGTAGCTATCCCTCCCTAGTCATGTATGACTTGCTTGGGCTGTCTTTGTTACCACAAATAGAGTAAACAACCATTATCAAAGAAACTAATTATCAATTGTCTATTTTTTATTGTGGGAATCCCCTAGTACCCCTCTATTTATAGTAGAGGCCAGTGTCAAGGTTCCCAGTCTGTGCGGGAGTGGAAGGGACCAAAATATCTTGAATTTTCACAACCTGGAAACTCCAAAACCATCATCTGACAACCCAAACATTCATCTGGCATGAGAGACACTCATCTCCTACTATGAGATGGTAGTTTCACATATTTCCCAATCACATACAAAATTGGCAATTCAAATTCAATTAATGCATGTCATGAAGTCAATACTAATTCCTTGATACAATCAAATTTCCCACAAATTGAGTGATCTCGTTCATAAAATACGGTCATCTCTCTCACCCAAATGGTCACCTGGTGAGATGAGCTGAGATGGTTAGTTCAACAGATTGAACCAGTTGGTCCACACCTCAGTTCGTGTAGAACATAGCAAATTCAATTCCAATTAGAGTGATACTCCAAACAATCATCTCAACACTTGAGCAAACTCTATGGCATTCAAATGGCCATCTCACTATGTGAGTCGATCGTCTGACAATGTTGCCAGTTGATGTGTTGCATGAATTGAATAAGCAAACACTTTTCTTATCTATTCAATCATCATTCAAGATTAAAATCCTCTTCTATGTCAAGACCTATGTGTGTGACCCAATAGGTCCCATATCACATTGGAAGTGAATGTCCATAACTAGCTTATGACATAACCAGAAAAAAGTGGTGCCTAGTCGCACATCAGTGCTACCCAAGTGAATGGAAAGTTGGAGAACAACTTCAACTTATAATATGTGTATGGTGTTGTAGTGCCTGTGTAATTCCTTTGTCACTGATATCTAGATTGATCTTGAGGCATGCAGTAGTTACCCTCTTCAACATTCAATCTTTTTTTTAACTAGAGAAGACCGTCTAAGATATTCTAAGCTCAATGTCACACATTGACTCACATGTTCATGGCCATGCATTTCTCAGTCTTACTAATCAAGAGGCCAAGGATATCATACTACTGTAGGAGGGACAAATCTGATCTCTATCACTCATAGTCAATCCTCATGTGTCACAGTCATCCAATCATCACCGTTATAACAACTCGTGTTTCATGATTGCATTTGATGATGTCAAAGCATACCAAAAAACATGTGATGAGTGTAGTGATTTCATGTCTAAGAACCCCAAATACCACCGTCATTATGAGAGATGACTATGACTACCATAGTAATGATCTCCATGTGTCAGTCTCACAGTGGGTCTGTCTGATAGACTATTCTCTAACATGTATCTATGTTATTGGTTTGATATAGCCACATCATGATTAATGAGACTCTTTCATCAATCAACTCACACTCTGATATTATGTGTCATTGTTGTCTATCAACCTTCCACAATAATAACTTATTAGGGACATAATGAGAATATATATATATATATATATTCTCTTAACAATTGTATGATCTCATTTATCCAAGTCATCTATTTGAAGACATATGTCATTGAGTAATATTATTCTCTAGACATTTATAATGTTACATCATTATCTCATAACTGGTTTAAACATAATAAATTGGAATCTTGCCTTTGTTTATTAATAAAATAAATTACAAATTATGCCATTACGATCATCATATGATTGGATCTCTAAGCATACATACCAACAGACTCGCACTTGCACTTAGATCCAATCAACCATGAATCATATCTCAAGTGATCTAACATGACCATCATGATTATGTTGTGAAAGTGTCTTTGTCAAGGGGTCAACAACATTGTACTCAGTTGGTACTCTGCAAATATTTACATCTCCTCATTGTATGATTTTTCATATGAGATGGAACTGCCTTTGTTTATGCTTTGACCACTAATGCAATATGGGTTTCTTACCTTGTGTAATAGCTCCATTATTGTCACATTATATCTCAATTGCATCATTGATGCTTTGAACAATCCAAAGTTTAGAGATGAACTTCTTAATCCATACAACCTTCTTTGTTGCATTCGATGCAACAATATACTCAACCTCTATTGTAGAATTAACAACTATCTCTTGCTTGGATCTCTTGTACTTACAAATCTATTGTTTAGTAAAAACATGAATCCTGATAGTAATTTGTAATCATCATGATCAGTCTAGAGGCTTGCATTAGTGTAACCCTTTACGACCAACTCTTCCTCTGTGTCATACCAAGAACTAATCCTTTATCTAGTACTTGAGGATGTTCTTCACGGCTATCCAGTGAGCATCACCTAGGTATGACTGATATGTGCTCATCATGATCAAGGCATACAAGTAATTTAGATGGGTACATAACATTGCATACAAGATTGATACAATTGCTAAGGCATATGGAATCAAAATCTTACATTCCCTTTCCTTACAAGAACTGGGACATTGAGCTCTAGAGATTGGGACACCATGATACATAGGCAGGTTTCCTCTCTTTGAGTTCTCGATGATGAACTGCTTCAACAATTTGTCAATGTATGCAATTTGACTTAGTCCAAGAAGTCTATTGGATCTATGTCTATAGATCTTTATCCCCAAGATGTAGTATGCTTCTCCCAAGTCATTCATTGAAAGTGTATTTCCAAGGCATGTCTTTCCCTTTTGTAAAGTAGGGATGTCATTCCTATCAATAACATGTCATCTACATATAATATGAGGAGCGTAACTATGCTCCCACTAACCTTCTAGTACACACAAGGTTCATCTTCATTTTAAATAAAGACAAACTCTTTGATTGTCTCATAAAAATGAAGATTCCATCTCCGAGATGCTTGTTTCAATATATAGATTGACCTTTGCAGCTTACAAACTTTATTTGCAAATTTTGGATTTATAAAACCTCCAAGTTGTGTCATATACACATCCTCAAGGAGATTCCCATCAAGGAAAGTGATTTTAACATCCATATGCCAAATCTCATAGTCATGATAAGTTGTAATAATAAGAATAATCCTGATGGACTTAACCATGGCTACTGGACAAAAGGTTTCACCATAGTCAACACCTTGAACTTGTCTAAAACCCTTTGCAAGCAATCTGTCCTTATAGGTTTGCACTTTTCCACATTGGTCTTCTTCTTGAAGACCCACTTGCACCCTATGGGTTTTACCCCTTCAGTTGGATCCACCAATGTCCATACTTTGTTGGTATACATGGATTCCATCTCGAATTTCATGGCCTCAAGACTTTTCTCAGACTCTGGTCCATCTACAGCGTCTTGATAAGTTATTGGCTCATCAGCAATGACCAATTCACTTCCTTCTTAAGTGACAAGATATGTAAATCTTTTAGGCTCAATATGTGTCCTATTAGATCCATGAGGTTCCTGTGTTACTTGAGGAATTTGAGGTTCTAAAACACCTTGTGATTCTCTTGGTTCCTCTTTTTCATCTATCATTTCTATGTTCTCTTGTTTTTTCTGGAATCTCTTTGAGTTCCACTTTACTCCCACGGATTCCTTTGGAAATGAAATCCATCTCAAAGAATGTAGCATCCCGGGCAAAAAACACTTTGTTTTCATATTTGGAATAAAAGTAATATCCTCTTGTTTCATAAGGATATCCAAAAAAAATAACATTTATCATATTTAGGACCAATCTTATCATAAAACATTCTTTTAACATAAGCTCCACATTCCCAAATCCTCATAAAAGACATTTTGATATGTTTCCCATGCCATATCTCATATTGTGTCCTTTGAATTGATTTAGATAGTACTCAATTTAGTGTAAATGCGGTAGTTTCTAGAGAATACCCCCAAAAGGTAGTCAGAAGCTCAACTAAACTCATCATTGATTGCACCATATTTAAAAATGTGTGATTCCTTCTTTCTGACACACCATTATTCTAAGGTGTTCCAAAAGGATTCCATTGGGATAAATCCCATGGGCTTTAAGAAGGTTCTCAAATTCTTGGTTTAAGTATTCTCCACCTCGATCAGAATGAAGTGCCTTAATGCTTCTACTAAGTTGGTTCTATACTTCATTCATAAACTCCTTGAACTTTTCAAGAGTTTTCGACTTTTCATTAAATAGACATAGGCATACCTAATGAAGTCATCACTAAAGGTAATGAAGTACTGGTACCCACATTTAGTGATTTTTCTAAAAGGTCTGCATACATCAATATGTATGAGTCCTAATAGATCACAAGCCCTCTCATTGTTACCAGTGAAAGGGGTCTTAGCCATCTTGCCCAATAAATAAGATTCACATGTCTCCATTGATTCTAGATCAAAAGAGTTTTGATAACCATCCTTATGGAATCTAGACATGAGATTCTCATTTATGTGCCCTAGACAAAAATTACAAAGGTATGTCTTGTTGGAGTTGTTGAGTTTTAGTATTTTGGTATTTAAATTATTAACATATGTCTTTAGATCTAACAAATAAATATCATAAGACGTTGGGGCACTTCCATAAAAGATCCCATCTTTTAAAATAGAACATCAACCATTTTTAATATGGAATTCAAATGCATCCTTGTCCATACAAGATACAAAATGATGTTTCTATTTATTGAAGATACATAATAGCAGTTCCTTAAGTACTATTACAATCCCTATGGGAAGAGATATACTATAGGTTCCAACTGTGCTAGGTGCAACTCTTACGCCATTAGCAACTCACAGTTCCACCTTGCCTTTTCCCAAAGGCCTACTTCCTTTTAGATTCTACATATGACAACATATGTGAGATCAGAATATGACATCTAGTACCAATGATGAATAAGTAGATAGATTTATCTCTATAATGTATATACCTAAAGTGGAGATCACCATCCCCATATTCTTCTTCCTAAATGCCTTCAAGTACAAAGGATGAGTTCCTCTTGTACTTTTCTTTCTCCTTATCTTGAGTGTTGGAGATTTGTATTTGCGCTCAACCGCAGAACTCTTCTTGACCTTTCTTTGATCCTTGGATTCACCTCTACTTATTATCATCACAGGCTTGTCCTTCTTCAATTTTTCTTCAACATGAATCAACATGGAAATAAAGTCTGACATGTGGTCAGCCACATTATTCACATGATGAAATGCAATAATAAGTCTATATGATTCTCACATTGACTTTAGAATCATATCTATGGACAACTCTTGGGTCAAGGTGAATCCCAATCCTTCAATATGATACACATGTTCAATTATATTGAGCACATGTTCTTATACTATGGTTCCCTCTGTCAGTTTAGACTCAAGTAGCACCTTTATGATATTGTCCCTTTCTTGCTTTGTAAGACCAAGTGCCACTTTTGTAAGATGTGTTACCATCTCAAGAAACTCATGTCCTCACACTGCTCATGCAACTCATAGTTCATGCAGCTAAGGATAAGGTACTTTATCTCTAAGGCATCATTGACATGCTTCCAATAAGCATCCACTTTTTCCCTAGGCACACTAGGAGTTGGTATTTCTAATAATGGTTTATCAAGGATGCACGACTTTCACTCTTCATTGATAACCCTTTTCAAAGTCCAAAACTTTCATGAAAATTTTTCCCGTCAAATTTGTCCTTCTTAAGGACCGATCACAACATAGATTTGTTTATTATTTGATTCTACAAGATAAAATTTGCTTATGTCAAAAAGTTTGGATTTGATTTGAAAATTTTGAAGATATTAATTAGTTCCTTAGTTGTTATCTATCCCACTATTTTACTTCAAATTGATATCCCTCACATATCAATTTGGAATATTTCTATGTACAATATTCTAGTGGGCCTAATCCAAGATAATTTGACTATGGCCCGACCAATATCGTAAAATACAACCAATTATCAAGGTAGGGAACATCTTCCAATTGCATCATATGAAATGCTGGATAGATGATATGCCCAAATCCTTGCCATATTCATGTATAAGCTTATGGGCTTAGACACTCTAAGAATCACCAATTTAAGCCTGACCCAACAACCAACATGATGCATATGCACCCTGCGAAGGCAAAACCTACATATCTACCAACACACTTCCATGAGATAGACACACCACGTGAAGGCATAACCTATGCTTGGTCGATCAAGCTTTTCATGTGGGTTGATATTGGAAAGCATCTAAGACTTCATATAATTTTTATGTTAGGGAGTTTGTATTTATAAATACATATACTTTATCCGAGCACCACATATATATTATGTATCATATACATGATATATCCCACAACCAAAACATGCAATAAATGAAAGTGATGGTTGTGGCCAGCCTGATGCAATTCTTTAGAGCCACAAGGAATTACCACATCCTAGGTCTACATCACATGTCAAAACCTATTGTTGATGAAGATCTATGCTTTTCGATTCGGGTTGATCAGTTTATTCCCTGAACTGATAGGCTCACCTCCTGGATGCTCGTTTGGTCTTCTCACTAGTTGTGCGATTCTTCAGTCCACCATCTGCTGGTTCTTATAGTCGATCGGTCGGGTCCACTAAGAGGTCAATAGTAGCTTGTCCTTCTGGTCCTCCTTGATCTTCCAGATGGTCGAATCGTCTAAATGTCCTTCTTCATTGTCATAAAAGGAAAGTAAACAACCCTAATTTTACATAATTATTGAGAAACCTCAAGTTACATTATAGGGGAGAAAGGGTAGGAAATAATTAACTTTACATTGGGAAGATAAGATAGAGGCTTGGTACGTGGAATGAGATAAAAGGGTTAATCAACCAAACAAGCATGCACATATAATAGGGGTTATCGGCCATAACCATGCTACACATCCACCATCAAAATCGCTTTTAGGGAGATACATGTAAATTGCATATATAAATATATATATTAGTTTGAAATTATCATGGTATTTCGTTGGACAAAAATTATTCACATTGCATGTAGTAATAGATCAATCAAAACAAAATTGGATCATATCGATTATCCCATAATATAGTAAATTGACATTGGCTACAATACCAATGTAGGGAAAACAAAAACATTATCCACCATATTCCCCATAACTAGCGGATCACATCAATAACTATAAGATGGGAAAGATGTTTTGAGTATATACTTTGTCATGGAGCAAGTCCAGTGATATCTCCCTATCATTGATGATGCATAACCATTTTCTAGTTGGACTGGGACTCTATGCCCTCTGATCTACACCACAAACAGCAGGTTGATGTTGCTCTCTTAGTAGAAGACAACGACCTCCAACCTCTATAGAGGTCCACACAGACCGCCTAGAACTTTTTTCATCCTGCTACAATGAACAAGAAGGAATTTTCCCTCCTGTTGGCATAATAGTCACCAACTTACTTCCCACAACAATGTTCCTCAGTTGTTCTCTCCCATAGCTATCCCTCCCTAGTTGGGTAGGACTTACCTGGGCTCTCTTGGTTACCACAACTAGAGAGGACAATAATTGTCAAAGTGACTAATTCTCAATTGTCTGTGTTGTAGTAGAGACCAAGGTCAAGTTTCCCAGTCTGTGCGGGAGTGGAAGGGACTGGAAGATCTTGAATATTCGCAACCCGAAAACTCCAATATAGTCGTCTGGAAACCCAGACATTTGTCTAGAATGCAAGATGGTCATCTCGTACATTGAGATGGTCATTTTGGATGTTTCCAAATCACATACAAAATTGGTAATTTGAATCTAATTAATGCATGACATGATGTCAACACTAATTCCTTGATGCAGTCAAATTTCCCACAAACTGAGTGATCTTGCTCATGCAAGACAATCATCTCACTCACCAAGATGGTCATCTGCTGAGTCGAGACAAGTGGATCAGTTCAATAGATTGAACCAGTAGGTTCACACCTCAATTTGAGCAGAACTTAGACAATTTAGTTTCAATCAGACTAATACTCCAAACGATTGTCTCAACACTTGAGCCGACCATGTAGCACTTGAAATGGTTGTCTCAATATGTGAGCCAATTGTCTGGCAGCATAGCGATCTGATGTGTTATGTGAATTGAATACCTAAAAACATTAGTAATCAATTCATTCATCATTTAAGATAAAACTCCTCGTCTAGGTCAAGACCTATGTCTGTGACCCTATAGGTCCCATATAACGTTGGCAATGAAGGTCCATAACTAACTTATGACATCATTAGCAAAGAGTGGTGCCTAGTCACACATCAGTGCTACCTAAGTGAATGGAAAGTTTGGCAACAACTTCAACCAACAATCTGTGTATGGTGTTGTAGTGTTTGTATAATTCCTTTGTCACCGATATCCAAATTGAAGCTGAGGCATGGAATAGTCACGCTCTTCAAAATTCAATCTTGTTTCTTGAATCAGAGTAGGTTGTCGAAGATATATGTAAGCTCAATATCACAAATTCCCTCACATGTGCATGGCCATGCATTTATTAGTCTTACTAATAAAGAGGCCTAGGATATCATACTCCTATAGGATGGACAAATCTCATCTCTATCACTCATAGTCAGTTCGCATGTGTTACAATCATCCAATCATCATCGTTATAATAATCCATGTTTTAGGACTACATTTGATGATGTCAAAGAATACCAAACAACATGTGATGAGTGTAGTGATTTGAGGTCTAACAACCACAAACACCATCATCACTATGAGAGCTGACTATGCCTACCATAATATTGGTTTCCATGTGTCAGTCTCAGTATGGGTCTGTCTGATACACTATTCTCTAACATTTATTTGTGTCTTTGGTTTGACATAGACATACTATGACTAATGAGACTCTGTCATAAAAAAACTCACACTCTGATCTTATGTCTCATTGTTGTCTATCAATCTTCCACAATAACAACTGATCAAGGATATAATGAGAATACATATGTACTATTAGCATCTGTATGATCCCATTTCTCCAACTCATGTACTTGAATACATACATCATTGAGTAATATTATTCTCTAGACATTTATAATGTTACACATGATCTCATAACTGATTTAAATAGAAGAAATTGGAAGCTTGCCTTTGTTTATTACTCAAATCAATTAGAAATTATGCCAATACAAGCATCACATGAATGTCTCTCTAGGCATACATACCAACACCTTTTTTCTTCTAGAGAAGAAGAAGACAATCTCTCTTCAAGATCCATGACCAAGACTGAATGGATAAATGGAAATTATAGCTTTCCAACTTGCCTGGACGGGATGACTCAAGACTGACATGCCACATGCCCATGTGGGCCTCACCTACTGGAGGGGAATTGACTCTAATACGATTTGTAACAACTGGTCCCATTACCCAAGGCTCTAGTAGAGTTTCAAAAATGACAACTAACTCCATAGACCAGCACTAACCTTAACTGCGCTCTTTGTCCTGACTCACACACAAGCCAGGATCAACTTCCTGATTGGTCACCCATCCTAGTACTACTCCAAGTTGATCATACTTAACTATGGAGTTCTTTAGAGATGGGCTCCCTGAAAAGGAGGTGCACCTTGGTGATTTGGGTAGTCCAATCATTCCTTATAAGATCATTTTATCCCAGATCTCAAATCCTAGGAGGTTACACCACCATACTCCATTTGAGTAAAACTAAAATCAAAATTGAGTTACCACACTCATTAGGCAGTGTAGTACCATGACACCTAGAGAACTAGAAAGAAGGTGGACACTTGTGTAGCTACCCCGATCACATGTTGTTAACATATGTCTAGGGTTGTAGTAAGATCTCCCTTTTCTCACCCTCCCAAATCTATAACCCATACTACATGACAAGAGAAGGAGAAAAGAAAGGTTCTAGGAATTGCACAAGCTTACACCTAGTTTCTGTACATCTCACTTCTTTCCTAGAGGATAAGTCAATTTTGTACAACACATTAAGTTTCTAGGGTTAGTATATAAGGTTGAGTTTATTTTTGTTTTTGTGCGAGCAATGTTTGATGTAGTTATTGTTCATGCTCTGATACCATTTGTCATAGAGCCATATTCCCGACCCTATAAAAAAGGGGGGTATCAAAGACAAGCTTAGCATACATGAACAAATAACAAGATGAAGTACAAACATAATTTCATCATTCAACAAGTGTGTTTAATGCAACATTGTTTATTACATAGTTTCAATCACATATTAAAGTGTATAATTACACAAGTCTACTCATGTATACTAGTTAGGATCTTATAATAAGTACACCTAATTTTTCTTTCCTATCAATCCCTTATTCTTCCATCACACCTTATCTCACCACCTCATGAAAACATGCCAGAAAGGAACAAAAAGAGTAAACATGGGTCACCCTCCAAAATCATGGGGTGCCCAATCCTTCCTCTCTTACACTTCACTCCTACCATTATATTCCCAGCAACAAAAGGGGAAACATAAAAATTAAAATGCAAAATGAAAATAAAATATGTCCATATGTAATAACATATAAATGAAATTAAAAAAAGATGGGTGCTCCTATGTAGTAGCACCAACAATCTCCTTCTGCACGTTTTCATGAGGTAGCGGTAGTAGCTAGAGACGCCCAAGGTCGTTGGCTCGGGGGATGGTCGAAGAAGATAGGTTGCTCTTCAGTAACGGCTGCGGAATTAGCAGGTATCTTACTAGCACTAGAGCAAGCTCGAGCACACGCATGGAGCAATTGCATAGTGGAAACAGATTGTAAGGTGGTGAAGCAACTGTGCGAAGAGGAGGAAAAAAGATTTCCTAAGTATGCATACTGGATGAGTCGTTTGAAGAAGGTGATGACGGAGAGCGTGAGAATAGAACACATAGATCGTGAGAGAAACTTCATCGCTAATAAAATTGCCAAATGCCAACTTCGTTGTGCGTCACAATACCAGGTGTTTAACACACCCCCAAACTGGGTCATGAGCTTATATCTTAAAGAAAGTCTGTCTGATCAGACGGCAGCTAACCCTGTAGCCTACCAGACGAGTATAAGTAGAGGGGCAACCTGTACTACTTCGTGATATGGTTAAATAAGATTGTTTGTTTGAAAAAAAAACAATATCCTTCTGCAAACTCTTTTACCTATTTCACACCTATTGGGTTGTGAAACATAAAACCTAGCCTCATAACCAAAAAAAAATCCAAGTGGGACAATTATGGTGGATTAATGATACTTCCTTACCCAGAGCCTTGTGAATGGCACACCACTTACATGATATTTGATTCCTTTTATTTAATGAATTTATTCTATATGCTTAGGTTGCTTTTGAATCATGATTGAAGAAGAAAAGTGAGGTGGATTGCATGTATATGTTCAGGGTTGATCTCATCTAGTAGATGAGTATGTTTGTGGGTGCATATATAATTTCGTGATTGATTAAGTTATAGAAAAATAATTAGTTAGAGTGTAACTAAAACAATTATGTGAGTATCATGGGGCGGTGATGGATCTCAAGATTGGATCTTCATTTTATATTTTTTGGTCTATATTTCAATAATTCACATGACATTCCCAATAATTGGTTTTATGTTAAATGTACTTATAGATGATCTTAATATATTTTTAGGTACTTTGGCAAAAAATGATGGAGGGAGGAGGGAGAGAGATGATCATAAGGTCTCTAACATTCATGAAGAACCAAAGGAGTCATAAAATTCTAGTCCAGCCCAACCCAAGTGACCCAAGGAATGAATGTGGGTACAAAGCACTATGGTTAGCCAAGTTCAATACTTAAGGTCATGGAAAGGCCCTAAAATTGACTGTGGTATTTGTCCATGGTCACAAAATGAGATCTCATAATGTAGTGAAGTTACATGTTCATCAAGACTAGGACACTTGGGCTACTAAGGTTGTCCCATACACTTGTGGTTAGATAGTCCCATCACAACCATGGCATCAAATATGGTAGTGGAAGGATACCAATTAATCAACCATGGTCAAGGCCAAGGATCCTCCTCCAGGAGAACACCATGGTTGTGAATCTTCCATGGTTATTACACCTTCATCTCCAAAACTACACTTTCACTATAACATTTTACCTCCACCTTCATCTCCAAAACTACACTTTCACTCTGATATTTTACCTCCACCACCAAAATATTCCACCTTCATCTCCAAAATTGCACTTTCACTCTAACATTTTACCTCCACCACCACGATCATTTCACACTACCATGATTGTGTCCTAACCTAACTATGATAGCTTTGGTTACTACCACAACCATACCACCCACCTAACCATAATGCCTCCACTACAATTTTCACCACTTCACCTCATTTAACCCTATACCACCTAGACCACTATATATTCACTAGTGGTGGGTGTGAGTCAAAGCATAGAATTTCCTAGCCACTAGTAGCTCCACCAATCATTCATGTCCTCCACCAGCCACTCACCTACCATTTTCTATCAAATTTTCCATTTTCCACCCGAAACCCTAGCTTTATAGGGTTTTTACCATTCCTTCTTCACTTTCCCATGTCATTCCATATTGTAGGAGAGAGGGATCATCCTTGATACTAATGGATAATAAGGATACAACCTCTACTTTATGATACATATATCATTATTTGTTCCCCATTTTTGCACTTTCTAGTATTATCATTAGCTAAGCCCCTAGGTTGGAAGTTTGGGGAGGAATAAGTTTCTCTGCTACCCTATAAGAAAATTATTTATGCAACCACTTTGATTTCATTGGTTATTTCTATATTATTTGTTGTTCTCCTCTCCAACCTATTTCTATGCTATTTATGTATCAGAACTCATAAGGCATACTGAGAAGAGGAAGTAGGAAGCTAGAAGTGGAAAAACTTTAAAGTCCAATTGTTGGATCCTTAGCTAGTTTCCTTCTTTTCCTGCCTATCTCTCTACTATAGTAACACTTGTTATGAAATCTTTGTAAGTAGGTTTGATCTTTCATATTCACTTATCAAAGGGCAATTTAAGTGGTTGGTTGGGTGGTAAAGGAGGTGAAATACCCTTCTCCTACACCTCATACCACCACTTGCCACTAATTGCATTAGGCAAATAACCACCTAGAGACCAATAGTAGGTATAGTATTTAGTGGATTTATTGTATTTCCTAGTCAATAGAGACTCATAATGGTGGAGGAAAGGTGATAGGGATTAGTTCCCTGATGTGCACCTCATGCCACCCATTTCCAACTAGTAGAATAGGACCCTCTATCCTAATTACCTTGGTTGTTTGCTTTCATAGCATTCTTAGTGGATGTGATTACATTAATATGACACATAACATGGTTGATAGTTAAACACTATGAAATGTCCCACTCTCCTAATTCCCTATTTTGAACATTAATTTCCTTGTTGTTAGTTATTATTTTTTCATTTACCTACCTTTTTGGGTTCCTCAATTTAATTTGAATATTTAATAGTCATTTGTCTTATTTAGTGTTAGTTAGTTCTTTATCTTTATTTTCTAAGATAATTCCCAATCTTAGTTGTCAATTAGGACTTCCCTTTCTAGTATAGTGTTAATTGCTTTTCTCTAGTTGCTTGATTTAGTGTAGTTGTTCCCTAAGTTTATTAGTTAGCCTTACTTGTGTTGCATTAATCTAGGATTAACTCTTGTTCTTTTTAATTGCTTGCATGATTTTTAGTTTACATCCCCAATTTTAAACCATTGAAATCAAACATTAGGGACCTATCTAAAATAGACCTAGATCTAGTGCCCCCATCTCTGGCTACATATTGACCCCATATTTTCACTCACTATAGTATATCCAAAGTCATGCACTTGCGGATCTATTATCAATAGTGTACATAAATAGGGAAATTATTAGTATTTTTTAGCTCGGTGTGCCCAAGGTGCATCATAGTCTCTATATATTAGTATTTCAATAATTTATACACGTAATTTCACATGAGGTTTCCTTACTCTTGGCTTACTATCCTGAATAAGAGGCTTTTTCCATACAAGTTTGATTAAACTTTAGTTAGTTATTTAAAATGTTTGTTCATTATACATTACTCTTTTATTTTTGTTCTATTGAGGTTCTCATCATTGTAGTATTAATATCCAATTATAGGAGGTATCCTCACTTAGTATGATACACTTATTTTTCATTAGCTTACAAAGAGGTTCTTTCAGTTCATATTTAAACCTATCATTCCATCAATTACACATGATTTTTTACATTCATAGTGATTTTTCTAATCTTACTAATATTATCTTGTTAATTATTTCAAGAAAGGTTTGTTGATATCCCTTTATTTATTCCTCAATCATATATAAATATTAAACCATACTCAAAGCAAATGTCAAAAAATCATCCCATTTATCCATAATTTCCCATTTTTGTAACATATTAATTAATCATTTTCTGACTATTCAACTTTTTAGGCTTTAGGAATAGAGAGGAAACCCTAGTCAGGATTTATCTACAATTTGGAATACATTCAAGCTTTCCATGGGCCTCATTTAATAATTTGGCTATTTCTATGCTCCTTTCATATAAATATTCGATCTCAAGTCATAGTTCACATTTCAATTATTTTTAAAAAAAGTGAGCTATATCTTTGAAAATAATTTTTTTTTACAAAATATAGGATAAAAGCAATATAGAAGACTTCAACACCAAGTTTCACCTCTCTCTGATCGGAGAACTCCAGGATATCCTGCACTGTGCGCAGTTCATCAACTCCAACAACGGTCTTGCAGGCATCATTCTTACTGACTCGAAGCTGGCTTGCCTTTGGATTAACAACCAACAGAAACCACCTGCTAAATATGCACTTCTGGTCCGAGCTATCAAGGAGGAGTGGACTCAGAATCGAGTTCATGCTATATACCATGTGCGGCGCAATCTCAACAACCTGGCAGGTCTTCTAGCAAAGCACTGTCTCAAGCAGCCTGACACCCCATGTCTCTTTGAGTCATGCCCTTCCTTTCTCTCGAAGACTCTGTTAGAAGAACAAGCTACCTTTTTTTCATTGTTTGCCTCTCTAGATAGTATTAAGGGCTACCAAGCTTTGTCTTGGAGTTTTCAAAAAAAAAGTTTCACCTCTCTCTTTTCTTTCCTTTTCTCTTCTCAATGATTAATGGAAGCTCACTCACAAAAATCCATTTTCATTGTAAATAAACTAGATATCAAATCAATGCAAAATATTCACATTGGGAAACACTGATTTAGCACGACCTTATTTGTAACATCCCTGACCTGGGTTATGAACTAACCCTAGGTGTTTTGCTTAAATTATGTAATTATATACTTGTGGTTATATTTTGGTATGTAATTAAAAGCTTCTGAGGAACATATATTTCTATTTCTCCCCTTTTTGAACAATGTTGTAATATTGTTTTGTTAAAAGTGGACCTATGTGAAAATTACCCAATTAGAGGGGTTAGTTTGCAAATTGTACATGCTTAGATGTTCCTTTGGTGTTGAGACATCATAAGAATGAATATGATGAAGTGTTATGGATTCTCCAAGCTTGGGCATCAAGATGTAGCTTGTGGAGCAATTCTTGTGCTTCAAACCCTAGTTTTGGTGTAAAGTGCAATTTACCCAAAAAATTAGGGTGCAACATGTAAAATATACCTTATAGAGTATATTTGATAACTCTTGGCATCAACTAGAGTAAAAATGATGAAGAGGGCGCTTCATTTGAATACTCAAATAAGAAGGATAACCCTTGTAATTAAATAACCAAGTTGTAAGCAAAATGACCCTTTTATGTGTGCAACTTAGTAGGATGTTTGGATTCTTTTCCTCTAAACCTTGGATAAAGAAGGAGTTTTTATTAAGTAAAGAAGGTAGAAACGTGTCTTAGGAAGGGAGGAGGATCTAGTTGAGAAATAAGGAAAAGCTTGTCCTTATCTTGAAAATATGCCCAAAGTATATAAACACATCTCCTTTACTAAGCAAGGGATCGTTCCCTTCATTCCCTTTCACTTATCCCTTTGCTGTGACCGACTAAGGAGGAGCTCAGGAGTAGAGGAGAACGGCCAAGCTGAATTGGGTAAGCTTTCATTGCCATCTATCTCGAAATCATGGAGGAAATCATGCTACAAGGTTGGTTTGTTAGTCTTTCTTACATAGTTATTCTTTCTAGCCATCTTCTCCATCCAATTCTTGAGGGAGGAACCTTGGACAACCTTTGGAGATCAAGACACCATTAAATCTATGAAGCTTGGAGCTCTAGAGATGATTCTAAGGTAGGTTTTATAACTCTAAACCTTAAAGCTTTGATTACACATCTTCTTTTCTTGAAAATGTTGCTTGTTCTTCTTTCTCCCATACTTCTAAGTGTTCTTGCTACTAAATCCATGAAGAACAGTCCATGTCCTTGAGGTAGAAGAAGGTGACATTAATCCCAAATTTCATCCTGATCTTGCTTTAGCAAATGGTTCTCCACCTCTTGGCCAAACGGTTTGCAAAACCGTTTGGAAGCAAACAGTTTCAAAACCGTTTGAGTGCAAACAGTTTCAACCAAACCGCATGAAAGAAAATGGTTTCAAAACCGTTTGGGTGCGTTGACCATGGTTGACTGTTTGGGAAATCTTTTGTACACATTATGGACTAATCACCCACCAAGAATCATTAACTAATTCCAAGTAAATCACAAGTTGAAGGCACTTTAGTCACCTAAACCCTAATCAGGTTCATTGTTGATTTCAATGGACCAATGATGTTGAAGTTTGGGTTGAGTGACCCAAACGGTTTCAAAACCGTTTGAGGATCACCCAAATGGTTTCAAAACCGTTTGGTGATCACCCAAGACCATTTGGAGGTCTAGGGTCAAGTAGGGTTGATCAGTTGAGGGTCCAATCACATCAAGTTGTTGAATAATTAAAGTGCTGATTTTGTGACCTAATTAGGGTTCAACCCTTAAGTGATTGACTTAGTTTTTGATGAATTTATGGGAAAATAGTCTCAAGACCGTTTGGAGGATTTCCAAATGATCCCAAGATCATTTGGGGTCAGGTCATGATCCAATTGAGTGATGGTTCAATGGGTTCAACATCAATCAGACTCATGTTGATGTATGTTGAAGGTTGATCGATTCCAAACTCTAATCCAATTGGTCCCAACCCTAATTGGTGACCAATGGATTGTCAAATAAGTAAAGTATTAACCTAATTGACTTAATTGATAAGTGGTTAACAAGTACAAGAATGTTTGAGGGGTTCAACATTGAAAACCCTAATTCAATTGGAAGTGTTGATACACTTTTTGGTCCATGCGGTTGTGAGAGTTGTTCGAACCAAACAGTCTCAAGACCATTTGGGGCCAAATGGTCTCAAGACCGTTTGGGACCAAATGATCCCAAACCGTTTGGTGGTCATGCGGTTTCAAGACCAATATGGTCATGTGGTTTTCAAGGTCGATTTGCCCATGCAGTTTCAAAGTCAAAGTTGGCCAAACGGTCAACGGGACCAAATGGTCTTCACCTTAGTTAGGGAAAATGGTTTTGATGGTGTACTTGGCCAAATGGTTTCAAAAGTCGACAAACGGTCAACAAATCCATGCGGTTTCAAAACCGTTTGGAGGTTGAAGTGCAAAACCGTTTGGGGTTCAATTATGTTAAGAACGTTTGAAAGTTTGAAGGTTAAGATGGTTTAGTAGTTGTTTAACCTAAACCCTAAAGATACCTAAAGTCATTAAGGGGTTAAGTAATTAGTAGATTAACACATGTTATGGTCACTGGTGAACATTACTAAAGTACCCTCGAAGGGTTTAAGTAGATAACACCTCTTGATCAAGCAAACCCTAATGACCTTAATGGTAATGACTTGACTAATGTTAATCAAAGTTGGATTGACCTAACCTAATCAAGAGTGATGTAAACATAATCTAGTAATAAGAGAAGAGAAAAGACTCCTAAAATGAATGAGAATCAAGTAAAATACCTCCAATATGTATGAATTCACACAATTAGGGTATGATCCTTCATAGTGAGATCATGGAAACCCTAATTATGGTGATTAATGAATCTTAACTTAATTTGAAGGCATTAATGGAAGTAATTCTCACACACGATGATGGTATGACTTCAATTCACTATAATGTGAATAGTAAACCCTAAATTCTAGGGTAATAACATTCTAGGTTATGCTTCTAAGCATGAAACTTCATGATTGAAGTATGGAATAAGGAACCACTGTTCCTAATTATGATAAAGGGGTTGAATAACCCCAATTGAATTGAATAGGGAAAACCTAGCCTCAGTAAAGACATGATGGTACATTCCTTGAATTGAAAGATTATCTCTACTTTATAAATTGTTGATATAGTGGTAAATTGCCTATTATTCAATATATTGACCATGCATGTTCTTATAAAGAAGTGATCATAGCCAAGTAAGGATTATTCTATTATATTCATTGAAAGCATGTTATAAGCTTTATGAATAGTGACATACTATGTTGCCTGGTTTAAGAGGCAATATATGAGATTGAGAGGCTGTAAGATCTATGAGCAATAATTACATTGTTACAATCAAGGTCATGTTGTTAGATGACTTATGATGATCTAAGGGTTTGAATACCCATATTCTTGAATCATATTGATGAGATGATTAAGAAATGATATCCTTATGATAACTGGTGTAAGTTAAACTTGATACATTTAGTATTCTTCTTTCATAGAAGTTGTTTTAATAGTTCATGATTGAAAACATGCTTGATGCTAAAAGAATGCTAAAATGTACTTAAATAATCAAGTATAATCATATAATGTAGAGCCCTGACCATAGATCCATCATTGTCAAAAGCTAAATGATGGTGAAATAGGTTTTCCTAAGGGAACTCCTGGAAAACATACTTTTGAGTATGTTGGGGTTATGGACACGAATATCCTTACGTCCTGATGTAGGAATTGATGTAAGATGTACCTTTAATCCATTAATCCTTCATTATATGTTTATGCCGGGATGATGTTTCACTAATCTCCCGAGGGAACCTTTAATGCCGCATCGATGAGAGATAAATAAGAGATCCCTCGATGATGAAGAGAGTACATAATGCCACTGTGACTCTAATAGTGAAGTTTCCAGAATACCCTGGAAAGCTATTTTAACAGAGACACGAGATGTCCTGCATGTTGATCCTCACACTGACTAAGGAAGATGAGGTCATAAGAATCCGGCTCTTTTGATGACCTATGTATGGTACCGATGCGACTTTGTAATGGTCGATTGGAGTATGAGTGGTATACCTCATCTCTTCAGGGCATAATAATGTTTGAAAAACATAATCAGCCGCATAGAATAATTGCTTAGGTTGAACTATGAGAAACAATGATTGATGATACATTGTTTATAATATTCTAGTCAAGTAACTAGTACACATGTTCTTCATATTCTTTATTGAGATATGCTTTGATTTTCAATTGAGTTATAATTAAAATGTTGCCTTATTTAATGTTTAGCCTGCTGTTGAATGTTTTAAGATATGTTGCTTATTGTTATTCCTTATTGCAATAACAAAGCTTCTGGTGGAGAGTTATAACTCTCGCTGGGACAATTATACAAATTGTCTCACCCCCATGGGATTCGACTTTTTAGGTGGACGCCAAGGACGAAGGAACCCCTCTGAGAGTGAGCAATATCAGCAGCAGCAACATCAGGGACAACAGTGAATCTCAGGTGGAGATACTGTCTATCAAGTCTTATAGATAGCATGCCATATGTGTCATCTCTGTACTCTCAGGTCCTAGGAGTCAGTTGGTCTGAGGTTTTTGGCTTAATGCCTCAAGATTTTTGTATCTTGCCTTGTACAAATAATAGGGCAATGGATGTATGTAATCACTCGAGATGTGATTTCACATAGATGTAATGCCAAACTATGTTTTAAACAATTTATCTTGTTTTCTTATAAAAGAGTTTTATGGTTTAAAGATCTCTTTTCAAAAAGTTTTAAATTTTTAATGATTTTTATAATTCCGCTGCTAGTTAATCACTTCCGCTGAGTTTACCTCGTGATTTATAAGTCGAGTCGCCACAGTTTAGTGGTATCATAGCTCTAGGTTCGCTGAGTCTACTGAGACATAGGACTTAGGATGTCGAGTCTATTCTTAATGTCTTCCAGTATATCTAATAGTGTCTTCTTCTCCTCAGGAGAATAAGATAAGTTTAAGGATGTCTGGACCACACAAGGAATATGTTGTGGAGAGTAGCATTGCTGCACCCCGAGAAGGTGCAAGAAACTCAGATATAGAGCAACCTGTACCCGAGCCACCCCAGTTCAATCCAACTGACATGGGGAACCCAGCCATCTAGACCATGTTTGGGCAGTTTATGACTTCCATGACACATATAACAGATAGGATGCCTATGCCTGCACCTAGGGCACCTACCCAACCTGAAGGACAAGGAATCGGCAAGACATTTGAATGACTTCACCGAGTCAGAGCTACAGAGTATTTTAGAACAACTGATCCCGCAGATGCCGACCTATGGTTAACCGAACTAGAGAAGGCCTTTAGAATCCTGAACATCCCAGAAGCTGAGAAGGTTAGACATGTTGTCTATCATCTCAAGGGGAGTGTTGGTCATTGGTGGACCATGGAAGAACAGAAGAAGCCTGGTGTGGAGGTTGCATGGGAAGTCTTCCGTTGGGAATTTATCAATAGATATTTCCCTAAGATGTTCCTGGATGAGAAAATCTCTCAGTTTGCGAGGTTAAGGCAAGGTCCAATGAACATTAGTGAATACGAGGCTAAATTCATGGAGTTGTTGCGGTTATGTCTGCATATGGCTGCTACAGAGGAAGAAAGGATTCAACGTTTTGAGAAAGGGTTGAATGTTGAGTTGACTACCCCTGTGTCTTCCCTAGAGAATAGAGAAAGGTTTGCTACCTTTGTAGAGTCTGTCAGAAGGATAGAGTGGTCTGTAGCAGAGAAGAGACAGATCCATAACAAGAGGATGTATCCCCAATTCCAAGGATCTTCATCTAGAGAATTGAAGAAACCTAGGTTTTCTACGCCTACACCACCACCTAGACCCAGTTCTCAGACACAATGGACATCAAATAGGGGTAGAGGACGAAGCCTACCACTACAAGGGGCTCGCAGTTCAACATCTATGTCGGTTATAGGACCACCCAGACCACAACAACAAGACAGAAGTTGTTATACATGTGGGAAGATGGGACATCTGATGAAAGACTGTAGAGCCAGAGTAGTGAGTGTAACCCAACCACAGAGGCAGAGTCAGCAAGGTTCAAAGAGGAGACAGTTTCCAGGAAGAGTTAGAGGACGTGGACAAGCGTCCCAAGATGGATCGTCAACACCGAATCAACCACAAGCAACAACAAGGTTTTATGCAATGAATCCACCTGATGCAGTGATCAACCCTTGGGTTGTGGCAGGTTAGATGGAATTGTTATATTCTGATATGTCTACATCCTGCGTTGTAACTATTTTGATTGATTCGGGTGCTACACACTCCTTTATCACTCGAAGGGTGATTCATAACTGCAATATGACAGTCATTCATAGAGCAGATAGCTTGTTGCTAGAAACTCCTTTGAGAGGGTCTGTTGTGTTGCAGGAGGTATGCTCTCACTGCATCCTCTTCTTTTCTAATCATCACATTCAAGTGGATCTCATACCACTTGAGATGCAAGGATTTGACATAATCCTTGGGATGGATACCTTAGAAAGGTATAGGGTTGTCTTGGATTGTGAATCCAAGAAAGTTGTGTTCGTTGATGATAGTGACACATGGATCTTTCAAGGAGAGAGAAAGAGTCTGCCCACCTATCTTGTGTCAGCTATGGTTGCTGAGAAGCTGACGAGGCAAGGATATCATGCGTTCTTAGCCCATGTGGTAGATACTACCATGGATAGTCCTAACCCTGCCGAAGTTCCTGTAGTCAGGGAATTTGCAGATGTATTTCCTGAAGAACTTCCAGGTGTGCCACTGCCTCATGAAATTGATTTTGAAATCAATTTAATCATAGACACATAGCCTATAGCACAAACACCATATAGGATGGCGCCTGCTGAGATGGCAGAACTCAAGAAACAGCTACAAGAGTTGCTTGAGAAGGGATTTATCTGACCGAGTACTTCGCCCTGGGGTTCTCCAGTCCTTTTCGTTAAAAACAAAGATGGATCAATGCGGTTGTGCATTGATTACATACAATTACATAAAGTAACAATAAAGAACAAGTATCCTCTACTGAGGATTGATGATCTCTTCGATCAGTTGCGTGGTGCAACCGTCTTCTCAAAGATAGATTTGAGATCGGGATATCATCAACTCCGTATTAAGGAAAGTGACATACCCAAGTCTACCTTTAGGACAAGGTATGGTCATTATGAGTTCACAGTTATGTCGTTTGGACTAACTAATGCACCGACTGCATTTATGGAACTCATGAATAGAATCTTTTGACCTTTCCTCGATCAGTGCGTTGTTGTCTTTATAAATGACATTCTGATCTATAGTACAGATGCTCAGCAACATGAACAATATCTTCGTCAGGTTCTAACTCTGCTAAGAGAACACAAGCTATATGCTAAGTTTAGCAAGTGTGAGTTCTGGCTACCGGAAGTATCTTTCCTTGGACACGTGATATCTGCTTTGGGTATTCATGTTGACCCTAAAAAGGTAGAATCTGTGCTACAATGGGAATAGCCGAAGACACTGACGGAAATCCGTAGTTTCTTAGGGTTGGCTGGCTATTACCGAAGGTTCATTAAGAACTTCAGCTCTATAGCCTTACCCTTGACTAAGTTAACCCGGAAGGATGTTCCTTTTGTTTGGAGTGACAAGTGTCAGCAATATTTTCATCTGCTCAAGGAGAGGTTGACAAGTGCACATGTACTTGTGTTACCTGAGCAAGGAAAAGGATATATAGTTTTCTGTGATGCCTCCAAGAATGGACTTGGATGTGTGTTGATGCAGGATAAGCAAGTGATTTCTTTCGCTTCCCGACAAATTAAGAAACACGAGGAGAATTATCCAACACACGACCTAGAGCTAGCTGTTGTGGTTCATGCCTTGAAGATCTAGATACACTATCTTTACGGAGAGACATTTCAGATTTTCACTGATCACAAGAACCTTAAGTATATCTTCTCTCGGCATGAGCTTAACATGAGGCAACATCGCTGGATGGAGTTAATCAAGGACTACGATTGTATAATTGATTACCATCCAGGGAAGGCCAATGTGGTTGCAAATGCTTTGAGTAGGAAATCAGCAACACCAACTTTAGATAGATCACAACTAAACTCTTTAGTATGCTCTAGGAGATATATGTTTATCTCCTTAAGGCAAGACAATGTATAGTTGAAGGTGTCATTGTTAGCTGGGTTGTTAGATGAGATGCATATAAAACCTACTCTGAGAGAACAGATCAAGGAGGCACAACAAGTTGATGTTGTAGTTCAACAGATCAGATCGGAGTATGGTGATGAGAAACGAGATGGTTTCCATGACTCAGACGATCAAGTAGCCTGTTATCATGGGAGAATGATAGTGTCGGATGTGGATAACTTAAGGAAGTTAGTCCTGGAAGAAGCTCATTCTTCGATGTATGTTATACATCCAGGAAGCACCAAGATGTATCAAAACTTGAAAGATATGTATTGGTGGCCTGGGATGAAGAAGGATGTTTCTAAGTTTGTTATGCGGTGTCCTGTGTGTCAGCAGGTTAAAGCTGAACACCAGAAGCCTGCAGGAACAATGCAACCTTTACCCATACCACAATGGAAGTGGGATCATGTAACTATGGACTTTGTTGTTGGCCTACCCAGGACAAGCAAAGGACATGATTCCATTTGGGTAATAGTTGATAGGTTGACAAAGACATCACATTTCCTGCCTGTCAAAACAAACTATTATATTGAGAAGTTAGCGCAGTTGTATGTTGAAGAGATAGTGTGATTGCACGGAGTTCCGGTCACTATAGTCTCAGACAGAGGTCCCCAGTTTATGAGTCGTTTTTGGGAGTGACTTCACAAAGCTTTAGGCACTCAGTTAAGGTTTAGTACAACCTTTCATCCTCAGACTGATGGACAGACTGAAAGGACTATACAGACCTTGGAAGACTTGCTTAGAGCATGTGTTCTTCAGTTTACCGGGAGTTGGGATCTGCACCTAAGATTAATAGAGTTTGCCTACAACAATAGCTATCAACATAGCATTGACATGGCACCTTATGAATCTTTATATGGTAGACATTGTAGATCACCCCTATGTTGGTATGAAACTGGTGAATATCAACTATTAGGTCCTGATCTTGTGCAGCAGACCATAGAGAAGATCAAAGTAATACGAAAACAGATAAAGACTGCACAGGATAGGCAGAAATCATATGTTGATAAACATCATAGACTCCTAGAATTCCTGGAGGGAGACAGAGTGTATCTCAAAGTCTCGCCTTGGAAGGGAGTTCTGAGATTTGGAAGGAAAGGGAAGTTAGCTCCTAGGCTTATGGGGCCTTATCCAATCATTGAACGGATTGGAAAGGTAGACTATAAACTAGAATTGCCACCAGAATTACAGAGGTTACACCCTGTGTTTCACATTTCTATGTTGAGGAAATGTCACCCTGATACAGAATCAGTTCTGCAACCTATGGAGGTAGAATTGAATAATGATATATCTTATGAGGAAGGACCAGTGTCAATCCTTGTTAACAAAATTAAAAAGCTAAAAAAGAAAGACATAAGTCTTGCGAAAGTCCTCTAGAATCATCATGGTGTTGACAAAGCCACATGGGAACTAGAGGAAGAAATGAGAAGGAAATACCCTACTCTTTTCTCTTGATATGTTTTGTTGATTTCGGGGACAAAATCCTTGTAAGGGGTGGATAATTTGTAACATCCCTGACCTGGGTTATGATCTAACCCTAGGTGTTTTGCTTAAATTATGCAATTAGATACTTGTGGTTATCTTTTGGTATGAAATTAAAAGCTTCTGAGGAACATATATTTCTATTTCTGGCCTTTTTGAACAATGTTGTAATATTGTCTTGTTAAAAGTGGACCTATGTGCAAATTACCCAATTAGAGGGGTTAGTTTGCAAATTTTACATGTTTAGATGTTCCTTTGGTGTTGAGACATCATATGAATTAATATGATGAAGTGTTATGGATTCTCCAAGCTTGGGCACCAAGATGCATCTTGTGGAGCAATCCTTGTGCTTTAAACCCTAGTTTTGGTGTAAAGTGCAATTTACCCAAAAACTTAGGGTGCAACATGTAAAATATACCATCTAGAGTATCTTTCATAACTCTTGGCATCCACTAGAGTAAAAATTATGAAGAGGGTGCTTCATTTGAATAATCAAATAAGAAGGATAACCCTTGTAATTAAATAACCAAGTTGTAAGCAAAATGACCCTTTTATGTGTGCAACTTAGTAGGATGTTTGGCTTCTTTTCCTCTAAACCATCGATAAAGGAGGAGCTTTTCTTAAGTAAAGAAGGGAGAAACATGTCTTAGGAAGGGAGGAGGATCTAGTTGAGAAATAAGGAAAAGCTTGTCCTTATCTTGAAAATATGCCCAAAGTATATAAACACATCTCCTTTACTAAGTAAGGGATCGTTCCCTTCATTCCCTTTCACTTATCCCTTTACTGTGACCGACTAAGAAGGAGATCAGGAGCAGAGGAGAATGGCCAAGCTGAATTGGGTAAGCTTTGATTGCCATCTAGCTCGAAATCATGGAGGAAATCATGCTACAAGGTTGGTTTGTTAGTCTTTCTTACATAGTTCTTCTTTCTAGCCATCTTCTCCATCCAATTCTTGAGGAAGGAACCTTGGACGACCTATTGAGCTCAAGCCACCATTAAAGCTACGAAGCTTGGAGCTCTAGAGCTGATTCTAAGGCGGGTTTTATAACTCTAAACCTTAAAGCTTTGATTATGCATCTTCTTTTCTTGAAAACGTTGCTTGTTCTTCTTTCTCCCATACTTCTAAGTGTTCTTGCAACTAAATTTGTGAAGAACAGTCCATGTCCTTGAGGTAGAAGAAGGTGGTGTTAATCCCAAAGTTCATCCTGATCTTGATTTAGCAAACGCTCCTCCACCTCTTGGCCAAACAGTTTCAAAACCGTTTGAGTGCAAACAGTTTCAACCAAACCGCATGAAAGCAAACAGTTTCAAAACAATTTGGGTGCGTTGACCATGGTTGACCATTTGGGAAATCTTCTGTACACATTATGTACTAATCACCCACCAAGAATCATTAACTAATTCCCAGTAAATCACAAGTTGAAGGCACTTTAGTCATCTAAACCCTAATCGGGTTCATTGTTGATTTCAATGGACCAATCATGTTGAAGTTTGGGTTGAGTGATGCAAACGGTTTCAAAACTGTTTGACGATCACCCAAATGGTTTCAAAACCGTTTGGTGATCACCCAATACCATTTGTAGGTCTAGTGTCAAGTAGGGTTGATCAATTGAGGGTCCAATCACATCAAGTTGTTGAATAATTAAAGTGCTGATTTTGTGACCTAATTAGGGTTCAACCCTTAAGTGATTGACTTTGTTTTTGATGAATTTATAGGAAAACGGTCTCAAGACCGTTTGGAGGATGTCTAAACGATCCCAAGACCGTTTGGGGTCAGGTCATGATCCAATTAAGTGATGGTTCAATGGGTTCAACATCAATCAGACTCATGTTGATGTATGTTGAAGGTTGATCGATTCCAAACTCTAATCCAATTGGTCCCAACCCTAATTGGTGACCAATTGAGGGTCAATTGAGTGTCAAATCAGTAAATGATTAACCTAATTGACTTAATTGATAAGTGGTTAACAAGTACAAGAATGTTTGAGGGGTTCAACATTGAAAACCCTAATTCAATTGGAAGTGTTGATACACTTTTTGGTCCATGCGGTTTTGAGGGTGTTTGGACCAAACGGTCACAAGACCGTTTGAGTCCAAACGGTCACAAGACCGTTTGAGTCCAAACGGTCTCAAGACCGTTTGGGACCAAACGATCCCAAACCATTTGGTGGTCATGCGGTTTCAAGACCAATTTGGTCATGTGGTTTTCAAGGTCGATTTGCCCATGCAGTTTCAAAGTCAAAGTTGGCCAAACAGTCAATGGGACCAAACAGTCTTCACCTTAGTTAGGGCAAATAGTTTTGATGGTGTACTTGGCCAAACAGTTTCAAAAGTCAACAAACGGTCAACAACTCCATGCGGTTTCAAAACCGTTTGGAGGTTGAAGTGAAAAACTATTTGGGGTTCAATTATGTTAAGAACGTTTGAAAGTTTAAAGGTTAAGATGGTTTGGTAGTTGTTTAACCTAAACCCTAAAGATACCTAAAGTCATTAAGGGGTTAAGTAATTAGTAGATTAACACATTTTATGGTCAATGGTGAACATTACTAAAGTACCCTCGAAGGGTTTAAGTAGATAATACATGTTGATCAAGCAAACCCTAATGACCTTAATGGTGATGACTTGACTAATGTTAATCAAAGTTCGTTTGACCTAACCTAATCAAGAGTGATGTAAACATCATCTAGTAATAAGAGAATATAAAAGACTCCTAAAATGAATGAGAATCAAGTAAAATAACTCCAATATGTATGAATTCACACAATTAGGGTATGATCCTTCATAGTTTGATCATGGAAACCCTAATTATGGTGATTAATGAATCTTAACTTAATTTGAAGGCATTAATGGAAGTAATTCTCACACACGATGATGGTATGACTTCAATTCACTATAATGTGAATAGTAAACCCTAAATTCTAGGGTAATAACATGAAATGTGAATAGTAAACCCTAATCTAGGATGACATGATGAAATGAATAGTAAACCCTAATTCTGGGTTATGCTTCTAAGCATGAAACTTCATGATTGAAATATGGAATAAGGAACCACTGTTCCTAATTAAGATACGGGGTTGAATAACCCCAATTGAATTGAATAGGGAAAACCTAGCCTCAATAAAGACATGATGGTACATTCCTTGAATTGAAAGATTATCTCTGCTTTATAAATTGTTGATATAGTGGTAAATTGCCTATTATTAAATATATTGACCATGCAGGTTCTTATAAAGAAGTGATTGTAGCCAGGTAAGTATAATGATATTATATTCATTGAAAGCATGTTATAAGATTTATGAATAGTGACATACTATGTTGCCTGGTTTAAGAGGAATATATGAGATTGACAGGCTGTAAGATCTATGAGCAATAATTACATTGTTACAATCAAGGTCATATTGTTAGATGACTTATAATGAAATAAGGGTTTGAATACCCCAATTCTTGAATCATAGTGATGAGATGATTAAGAAATGATATCCTTATGATAACTGATGTAAGTTAAACTTGATACATTTAGTATTCTTCTTTCATAGCAGTTGTTTTAATAGTTTATGATTGAAAACATGCTTGATGCTAAAATAATGCTAAAATGTACTTAAATAATCAAGTATAATCATATCATGTAGAGCCCTGACCATAGATCCATCATTGTCATAAGCTAAATGATGGTGAAACAAGTTTTCCTAAGGGAACTCCTGGAAAACATACTTTTGAGTATGTTGGGGTTATGGATGCGAATATCCTTACGTCCTGATGTAGGAATTGATGTAAGATGTACCTTTAATCCATCAATCCATCATTATATGTTTATGCTGGGATGATGTTTCACTAATCTCCCGAGGGAACCTTTAATGTCGCATCGATGAGAGATAAACAAGAGATCCCTCGATGATGAAGAGAGTACAAAACGCCACTGTGACTCTAATAGCAAAGTTGCCAGAATACCTTGGAAAGCTATTTTAGCAGAGACACGAGATGTCTTGCATGTTGATCCTCACACTGACTGAGGAAGATGAGGTCATAAGAATCCGACTCTTTTGATGACCTATGTATGGTACCGATTTGATTTTGTAATGGTCGGTTGGAGTATGAGCGGTATACCTCATCTCCTCAGGGCATAATAAAGTTTGAAAAACATAATCAGCCGTGTAGCATAATTGCTTAGGTTGAACTACGTGAAATAATGATTGATGACACATTGTTTATAATATTCTAGTCAAGTAACTAGTACACATGTTCTTCATATTCTTTATTGAGATATGCTTTGATTTTCAATTAAGTTATAATTGAAATGTTGCCTTATTTAATGTTAAGCCTGCTGTTGAATGTTTTAAGATATGTTGCTTATTGTTATTCCTTATTGCAATAACAAAGCTTCTGGTGGAGAGTTATAACTCTCGTTGGGACAATTATATAAATTCCCCCCCCCCCCCCCCCCCCCCCCCCCCCCCGTGGGATTTGACTTTTTAGGTGGATGCCGAGGATGAAGGAACTCATATGAGAGTGAGCAATATCAACAGCAGCAACATCAAGGACAACAGTGAATCTCAGGTGGAGATATTGTCTGTCAAGTATTATATATATTATGTCCTATGTGTCATCTCTGTACTCTCAGGTCCTAGCAGTAAGTAGGTCTGAGGTTTTTAGCTTAATGCCTCGAGATTTTTGTATCTTGCCTTGTACAGATAATAGGGAAATGGATGTATGTAATCACTCTAGATGTGATTTCACAGAGATGTAATGCCAAACTATGATGTAAACAATTTATCTTGTTTTCTTATAAAAGAGTTTTATGGTTTAAAGATCTCTTTTCAAAAAGTTTTAAATTTTTAATGATTTTTATAATTCCGCTGCTAGTTAATCGCTTCCACTGAGTTTACCTCATGATTTATAAATTGAGTTGCCACATTATTGCCTCAAAACACATACCCAAAAATCAACCTAATCCTCTAGGACCTCGACTTGGTGAGTTGCAAAAGACTTTCATAGGCATGGTGTGGGGTATTTGGACAACCTAAAGTACATAGTAGATCAATTCCTAAAATCATTTTCAAGTGAGGAAATTATGTTTCAAAAAAACACTAAAATTAACCCTTTTCCCTAAATCCCATCGACTATACATACCCCTTATATTTAATTTTAACATCTTATCCCTTTTGAATCTCCAAAATCTAGAGAGAAAATTTTCCGATATACTCTGAACTCCTAATCTCAATCTCTACCAGGGTATCCTTCCTCATGAATAGAACGTCATAAAACATGGGATTAATTGAACTTGTAAGAATGTACAACATGGAATCTAAACCACGTTGATGTAACACTGTTTCTTTATAAGAAAATTGAATATTATGATATAATGTCTAGAATTGATCTTTTTATAGATCTAGTTTATTTGAAATTTTTATTTTCTCTAACAATCTCAAAAATATAGAATCCAAACAATTTCTCATGTTTCAACTTTAAGTTATCAATATTATGGACATAAATAGCCTATAGTTAATTATGATTGCTAATTATTATTGATTACTATATAGTGTTGTCTCTTTATAGATCGCATGAGTCATATCTCATTTAAATTTCAATGCTTCGTTCCAAGAAACCATATTATTTTGACTAATGAAATCATCAAATCTATTATTAGTTCATATATATCCAGATATCTACTTGAATCCAACTTTTCTTGGGAATTGTCATCTGACTGAAGACATGATATAAAAGTTCTTTGTCAAGAAATTCCAAACATGCCTTGATAATTGTTAGACTCAATTGTGAACTTATCTCAAGTTGTGTATTTTAAACCAACAAAATTTCATCACAATGTTGTCTGTGGATCTCTGAATAGGGAGAACATAAGACTCTTGGGATATTAATATACATTGAAAAACACTAAGACAATGATTGAAGGTCTATATCCTTATATAGGACTACATGTTTTCCAAAGTCAATGATTTGTTTTACTATTTTTGATTTTTCACCAAAAACATGAACATAAACCAAGGACCATTTCTTATGACTAGAACTAAATGTGCAACACTAATTTATATCAGGACACATTGATGTGCATTCATACCTTCTACAATTATTGTAGGATTGAGCTAGTCCCATGTCCCTATTTTCCTATCCAATCCTCCCATGGCTAGAGGTATGTCAAGCATTCCAAATTTTTACCATTGATTGAAAGAATAAACCTAGAGTCTTATTTTTTTCTTAGAAAATAAGGGTGTTTTCTTCTTCATCCTTATTATGTTTAACTTTCATGACTTTGTCTTATGCAAACTGCAAAAATGCTTTATAAATGATTATCAAATATTCCTCAAGGGTACAAAGATGTCTTTTCCCATAATTACCAAAATCACAAGCATTGCTTGCATTACTTGATCACATGAGTACTTTGTTATTCTTATATATCAACGTATCCCAATCACCACATATCATATTAACTAAAAACATCATGATGTGCATGATCGATAAATGATGATGTCAATTTATAACTATAATGAGCATATATTGATCGTTCAGGTAATACACTCACCATATAGTACAATCATGAATAACCAAGTAAAACAACATGACCAAAATCATGCATGTAAATCACTATATGTTTTGGAACATTATTAAATCAAGAATGAATTTATGTTACTCATTTAAACTATATTTATTCCTCATGAGTATTTAAATAAATGGTTTTAACTAGTAGTATCAAATTTGTTTGATATAACTAGTGGTATCCAATTTGTTTGGTTTCTTTGACACCATTTTTCCAAGTACCAATTACCCCGAGAGATAGAAGTCTTATACATATTCATCTCTAGATCAACTATAATTACAACTAGGGTAAAAGTACATTGTTTTTCTATTTAACATAAAATTTGGTATCTTCTTCTTCTTTGCTCCCAAAATCAATTACTTAGTATACCACTACATTTTTTGACATATTTTCAATTAAAAAACCTAGAGTTCACCAATTCTATACTACATAACTAGGACATTTCTATAAATTCATCAGTAAATAATACATGTTAGTGAAATCTTAGACAAATGTCGACACCGATCTAGATATATAAAAAATTATTACTTTAATTTCCAATGATATTATCTATTCATTTACTCTTTCAAGTTCCCAAAATACACCTAGTATGTATTTTAATGGTTACTAGTTATACAAATCCATAGATCAAACAAAAGATTGGAAACTTAAGCATTATTGAAAAATATATGTTTTATTTCATATTTATATTGGTATAGTAATTATTTATTACTTTTGTATCATTAGAGACAATTTTTTCATTCTTTATATAGATTCATTTTAATCATCTTAAAACATGGTTTTCAATTATTGAGAAGAAAATGAAGGTTTAAATAATGTGAATTATATTACTTTGTAGTTTTTGGTAATTATATATGAATACCCAAAAAAATGCTATTTGTGAGTATTCCATGAGAGACGTTGATATGATATTTTTATGGGATACTTTGTATTTTATTTGATTACTATTGTGTCCAATTCAATTTGGGATAAATATTGAACATAATAATGTCATATGATTGTATGACTAAATGGCATATGATTTCAAGTTGAGACTTAAATAGTAGATCTTGTATATGATATGAGTATTTGTTCTTTCTTAGAGCATAACAAGGTATTTTAGTGGAGACTATGACACCACTATTACATCAAGTGTAGTATATTTGGTGGTTGTGACTATGTCCCATTATTCATGATATTGTCTGGTGGTTGTGACTATGTCCCATTATTCATGATATTGTCTACCAAGTCAAACACATAGGCACTTGTTAGAGAATAAGTGTGCTATAAAACCCCACTTTAGGAAGTATACATAGAGGCCACTGTAAACATCTCACAATGTGATTGTGGTTACTACAAATTTCACTATGTTGATTACATGTTCTTTTGTTAATTGAGAAATACTCGATGGGGAAATGAATAAGTGTTACTATAAAAGTAGTTCTTTTATGCATTTGTATACATGTTGATTATTGTGTTATACTGTTATGTAGGTGATATTTGTCTTGATGCATGCACAACTATTACATATTGATGGCATATGTATATTTTTTCATTCATTTATCACTGAAAATGTAAATATATGTTTGTACATTCATTTTATCATTTAGAGCGTACTAATTGATTTATTTTAAAACAAATATTTGAGGTACTAATTATCACATTTTATTACAAGAAATCAATAACCAAATGGTAAATAGTCAATTCATTAGCTTTATGGTTAGTATTATTTCCCAAGGGACCCTCTGGATAGATACAAAATATTGTTAGATTTATTCATCAAATTTGATGCATCAATATCACAATTGATAACATTGACCCAAAGGACTAGACTCAACTAATAAATTGTATCAATGCATCAATGAACCTAGTGGATCTACCAAACCTACCGATGAGATTTGGACTAAATTTGTAGCTCAATGAATCAACCACCCTATTGATATATTAACCCTATATGACCAAATTGACAAAAAATGATCAATTTTTGTCTGAAAGATGAGATCTAAAGTTGTAAACACCCCCACTTAAGACCTAACATGAGATTTAGGTTGAATATTTTGTTTAGGACATTCTTTGATGATTGAAGACAAAGGAGAAAATGATATCATTACATACATTCTTTTTGTTAATGATCATTTCTTTGTGTTTCAACCTTAAATTAGTTGTTTTTTTAAATTGTGACTAACAATTGATTTCTGATGAAGCCCTTAATTAGGCCTTTATCTGGTTTCATGTTTTTTATTACTCTGATCTATGATCTTTCATAATGAAATTAGTTTCCAAATAATTGGTATTATTATCAAATGCACTTATGGACATTAGTTATGTGTTATTCTAGTACATTGAGGTATATTTAATGGATGGAGGAGGGAGAGATGACCTCTAGGACTTAGTGTAACAACTTGATTTTCTCTGTCCTCCATATATGCACATATTAACTTGTAATATTACCAATTTGATTCAATGACCTCATAATCAATTATATGGTTAGGAATGACATATTTCTCAATTGATGAGTTATGATGGCTAAATTACAAATTTGAACTCAGTTATATAATGTTGAGTTTCGTAATTAACACTGAGACTTTTCAATCGTTGAGTCTGCTCAACATCAACAAGTACATATCTCATTTTTTAGAATCAGTTATAAAAACACTATAAAGTCAATTTTGTGCAACACCTAAGTAGGTAACACTACAATTAAGGCCCTTCTATGTCGGATTTGGGGGAAAGCAAAAACTGACAAAATAGGTCCATCATCGACTTCTATCTAAACTTAAACTAACAAGTATAATGATATTATTGTCGTGGTATCACTCTGAGCCGTCGGTTTTTAACAAGGAACTGACAGCATAGTCAAACCTCTATCATTAATTGCCCTAATCATAACTGAGACACACTACTACAGAAACGGCCTTTGGCGTCGGTCGTTTAACCCCATTTGGCGTCGGTTTCCGACTGACGCCTATGTGGGCGCCGCTAAAGGTCGAACACTTCGGCGTTAGTTTTTTAACCGACGCCTATTTAATCTATTGGCGTCGGTCGTTTAGTAGATAACCGACGCCCAAAGTGTTCGCGCCACAGAAAATGGCGTCATGTAGGGCACTTTCTGCGTCGGTTATTTACTAAACAACCGACGCCTATATGGAATATAGCGTCGGTCTTTTAGTAGATAACCGACACATAAAGTGCCGTAGATGACGCCATTTTCTGTGGCGCGAACACTTTTGGCGTCCGTTATATACCAAAAGACCGACGCCTATAGATTAAATAGGCATCGGTTTGATACGAATATCCGACGCCATTTCCAGGACTGCTTTGGCCACATCAGGCGTCGGTGTTTTGAAAAAAACTGACGTTGTAGGTCTTTGCTGACGATTTTCTATAAATAACCAACGCCTATTTATATATATATTTTTTTCATATCAGTTTGCAGGCCTGCTGTGGCTGGTCAGCAGGATGAGAACCTGTAGTTCAGTTTTCTGAACTGCAAGTTTACGACATCCATTGATATCAGCCTACAAACAGGCCGCAAACCTACAAAAGTCACAAGGAAAATTTCACACAAGTACATACATTCAGACATCAATTCAATTCTCACATTCACACATATAGAAACATTCAAATACATGTATTAACATTCAGAAATATTCATTTACAAAGTATCATTCATTATCGCTATCAACATCCCAATTATATCTTACAGTTGCCACTGCTTGTATGACTTTTGCCCATTCTTCTCTTACTTAATTTAATGCTTCCATCATATATGGAGCATGTATATTTTTTAAGCGTTTACCTATAGTGTGGTCAGTTTTAAACACCTGCAAAGAGAATGATGTATATATATAAGTAATAATATAAAAATAAGATTGATATATTTCATACTATCTAATGAGACTATATATAATACCTCATGTATGGTATCGATGTCCAATGCGGCATGTTTGATAATCATCTGCATAAATCGCATCACATAGTATGCGCATGCCCAACCATTTTCTTGTGTAGCACACTATAAATTGAAACATACAAAATAATACAACCAAGCACAATTCACATCAATAATATATATATTCGAGTCGGGAACTTACTTGTACGTTCTGCCAATTTATTGGCTGGTTCTTTTTCCTTGGGACCGTTCCTCCAGCCTTTTTGAATGCATCTAAACCCCTACATGTTAATATAACACAATAAATTGCATAAGTAAATAGTAATGTAATAAAAGATGTTAACGAATATAAAAATGAAATATTTCTCACCAGAATAATGACATTCTCATTACGTGTCCAATTTTAGTGTTCAATGTACTTCCCGCAGGATCTAGATAATAAACAGTGAATGTCCCGGGGACAATAACTAGTAACTCCCAATGTCTACCGCTAGAAGTAAGAAGTTAACAATTAATAACTCAAAATGCAAAATAAAAATGGAATTTTCTTAAGTCCAAATTATAAATAAAGTAAACTTACTTGACATTGAATGGAGCTATTATTATCGTCTTCTTTTGCTGACCAAAAATTGTAAAAGCATCTATACAGTATTGTTGAACATTATCAGGGTCTTTAGCTACCAAACTAATCAATGATGGAATCAAAAATCCCACATGATCAAATGCAAATTGTTTGCAATGATCTTCGACTAAGTAGCTGCAAAACATATAGGCGTATGCATTAATATATAAGAAACCAGATCATCAGATCTTACACAAGGTATATGGATGTATAAATAAGATCTCACCTTATCCATGTCTCTATCATTGATGTATCAGCCAATCATACATAAACAACTCAATAATATCTTATATAAATAAAGAGCTATCGTATGATCGACCTGCATAATCTGCATCTAAAGAAACTATTATAGGGAAATGTATATTATGTGCCCGTAGCCAACATGCCATTCCCCTACAAGCAGGACCTAGCAGGTATGTAAGGTCAGTTGGAACCCAAGTTGGTAATGCGGGAAGTGGAGGTGGAGGCCTAGGTGCTCCTGGTGTCTTCTTTTTAACCTGTATATATAATTTCAGATCAGTTGACATCATATATACACATTAACAGTCTAAATCAATGTAAATTTATCTTACAATTTCAGTCGTGTAGACGACATCTGCTTTGGGCCACAATATGACCCCGCCTTCTGCCTCCCCAAGTGTATCAATATCTGGGTGGGCATATGGCAACGCAACTTCCCTCCAATCGGGTAACACACGTAATGGGCCCACACGAACATAGCCCTGTGGCATTGGAGTCCCGTGAAACCTTTCCCCAGGAAGGGACGGGTAAGCTTGCGCCTCTGCAACAACATAGTCTTGTATTCTTAAGCGGCATGGCTTCAATGCCTACAAATTTATGTAAAGAATGTTATACATATATACATATAATCTTGAAAACATATCATCTTGAAAAGACTAGCTACAATGTCATAAACAATACTTACAGCAGACGTGCTAGGCGATGGGTCTCCAGGATTACTCGCAGTCTGTGCATCAGGAGAAGAGTGGGTCGCCATAGGCTGATTGGAAGCCTGAGATGCCTGCCACTGCAGCAATTCTTCCTTGACCTTCTCAGCAACTACATCGTTGACCTTCTTAGCAACTAAATCCTCAACTCTCTTATTCTCCTATACATGTATAAAAGAAACATTAGCTTCTTATTAATGAATTTCCTTTTGCAGTAACATTCTAAAAAAAGAATAGGTTACCTCTTCTTGAGAAAGTCCCGCTCTGGGTTTGCGCTGGGATGGCCCAAAGAATGCTTTGATGCAAACACCAGCGCCGACACCTCTAACACGTCCAGGATGCTCTGGGTTACCCATAGAAACTGTCAATTCATCCCTTGTGCCCTGAGGAATGAACGTGCCTTGTTTCCTCTGCTCGTGTAGCTCCCGCTAATCAGCATAAACAGAAATTGGTAAGTTAACACCACAAATAATCAATATTCAAACGATTTCTCTAAGAGTTGTATTTTACCATTTTTGCAGCCACCTCAGCAGTTACAGGCTTCTTTATTTCACCCTTCTTGTTTTGCCTGCCAGCTATCCAGATATCATGGCGAGGCATGGGTGTGGCAGACTCCTGAGTAGGAGCAGACTCTTGAGTAGCAGCAGATTGCTGAGTAGCCGCAGACTCCGCCTGTAGTCTTTGGTGAACGCTTGCATAGCCTTTTGGACCCATAGTGTGGTCATGCACATTCAGTGCACGCCTTGCTTTTTGTGCGTCACTGAGGGCCTAGTTGGTATGCACATTAATGATTTGGTTAGTAGCACTAAATGTTAATCTTGAATAGGTGAATACAATGTATATTAATTAAATTGGGAGTGACACCTAATACCTTGAATTCTTCAGATTTTCTTGAAGCAACAAAATTGTCCCAATCTTCTTTGTCCAAGAAGTTCCATTGTTCAAGGGCTGAGTGCTTCTTCTTATCACCCTCTTTTATGTATTCTCTGTTCAGATTTGTCCTATAATTCCTAAGCATCTTTCCAGCGCGTTGCATCACACTTTTACGATGCAACTATTCATCCAATGCAAACAGATTCTGTAAAATAGAAATGTTATTAACTAGTATCCAAAATAGAATTGCAACTAATAGAATTTGTAATCTACAAAATAGAATTGCAAATAATAATAACTCACGCATAAATCCTTCCATATCAAGTCTTTTTTCCTTTGAGGAACTTTATGCCAATTATCATACTTAACACCACAATGGCTCCGAGTGGTACACCCAAGATAGTTTACAAAATTATTGCGGTTCACTCCAATTGCATTTCCTCCATTATCAAACTCCACCACCAATTTGGATCCACTACCACTTAGCGCTAATAACTTCTTCAACAGAGTGATGCCCCTTTTCTTGTTAAGTGTTTGGTGTTACGCATGAAGTTGCTCCAGTGCTTCAGTGGGTACAGGTACATCATCAACCTAAAATTTGACAAAAATAAACACACTAAATTAGCCCAATATAGAAATATAGGATATATGACATAACTAGAAGATAATGAATTTTATAAAAATACAGGATATGTTTTTAGAACTTACATTGGTATCCTCGCCATGCTCGTCATGGACATCATGCTCATCATGGACTTCATGCTCATCATGGACATCATGCTCATCATGGTCAGCCATCTGAAAATGTCATTAAAAAGGCAAACATTTAGCATTTGTATTAACTAGAAAAAGGCAAACATTTAGCATTTGTATTAACTAGAAAAAGGCAAATATTTAGCATTTGTATAAACATACATGTCTCTAAAATTGTGATCTTTTATCAATTAACAATCCTTCATTGTGATCTCCACGCACATATAAGTCATCATTAGCTTCAATATTTTGTGGAGTTGGCAACCCAACTGAGAATGGACTAGAGTCATCATACTTATCATAGTACTCTTCTTCATCTATAGGATCTTCAATGAATTGTCTTTTACCATGAAGAACAACCGACCATTTATCATTCACAGGATCATCGATATAGAATATTTGTTTCGCCTGTGATGCCAATATGAATGGTTCACCCTTCTCGCCAATCTTTTCAAAGTTCACCAAAGTGAAACCCAATTCATCCACTATAACTCCTTTGGTGTTATCAACCCAATTACATTTAAAGAGCGGAATTTTGAAATCTATGTAGTCAAACTCCCAAATGTCCTCAATGACACTGTAATATGACATTTTAGCTTCACATGGACTCTTATCCTTTGCACTTGCAAAGTACATAGTCGACGCTTGAAGAGTGACCCCACTATTTTGGACGACACTCTTATCATCTTGGTGCTTTGTGTAATATGTGAATCCATTAATGTCAAACCCTTCATAAGACATAACATTCGGTTTTGGTTTAAAGGCGAGGCATTTGATAGTTTTTGTAATATCATTTGGTGTTTGAGATAGTTGATGTAAGACTTTATCTTCAAACCACTTAGTAAAAGTCTTATTATGCTCTCTAGCAAGCCACATTGAACTTGCTCGAGGATGTTGTCTCTTTATGAAATTGGTATGTTCCTCGATATAAACACTCACTTCATCCATATTGTGTAAAATATACAAGTGAGCTTGTTCCAACTGCTGATGGCTGATTACTTTCACCCGTGATCCCAAAATTCCTTTGCCCTCCTCAATATTCTTGTCATTATCAGGAGTGTCATTACCACTGAGAAAGTAATTGCAAAAATCCATAACCTCTCTCACCACATAACCTTCAATAATACTCCCTTCAGGCCGATAACGGTTTCGAACATCACCTTTAAAAACGCTCATGTATCGTTCAAAGGGATACATCCAATGCAAGAAAACTGGTCCCAACATTTTCACTTCCCTAGTCAAGTGGACAACAAGATGTACCATGATATCAAAGAACGAAGGAGGGAAATACATCTCAAGCTGACATAGGGTAACAACCACTTCTCTTTGCAAATTATCGAGAGTATCAGGGTCAATAACTTTACTGCATAGACTGTTGAAAAAGAAACAAAGTCTGGTAATTGCAAACCTTACATGCTTCGGCAATATAGATCGAATTGCCACGGGTAATATTTGTTGCATTAGAGTGTGACAATCATGAGATTTAAGACCTATCAACTTCAGATCTTTCATTGATACCAATCTACGGATGTTGGATGAGTAACCATGTTGCACCTTAACATTTACCAAGCATTCACAAAAAGTTTTCTTCTCCTTTCTAGAAAACGTGTAACAAGCGGGAGGTAAGTATGTTCTTTTACTACCCATTTCACGTAATTCTGTTAATTCTGACCTTATTCCCATTTCACGTAGGTCCAGTCTGGATTTTATCCCATCTTTAGTCTTACCTGGTATATTTAACAGAGTACCAATGATGCTATCACAGACATTTTTCTCAACGTGCATTACATCAATACAATGCCTGACTGTCAAAGAACTCCAACAAGGAAGATCCCAAAATATTGACTTCTTCTTGAATTAAGAATTGTCACTCCGTGTGGCCATACTACATTGTGATTTCTTACCAAATTCATTGACAATGTCTTTTACTCTTTCATAAACAACATCCCCTGGTATAGGTTTAGGTGCACTCCGTTCATCATTCCATCCATTGAATGCTTTGCGCTTCCTACGATACGGATGGAGTTTTCAAAGAAACCTTCGATGACCAAGATATACAGTCTTGCCGCCATGTTTTAGCCTTATTGAATCAGTGTTTTCTTCACATATAGGACACGCTTTAGCTCCTTTGACACTATATCCAGACAAATTCCCATATGCTGGAAAGTCATTAATAGTGCAAAACAACATAGCGTGCAAACGAAATGTCTCTCTTGCTGAAGCATCATAGGTCATCACACCTTCAGCCCAAAGTTTCTTTAAGTCATCAATCAAAGGTTCAAGATAAACATCGATATCATTTCCGGGTTGTTCAGGGCCCGATATCAACAATGACAACATAACGTACTTATTTTTCATACACATCCAGGGAGGAAGATTGTATATAACAAGCATGACTGGCCAAGTGCTATGTTGGCTGCTCAATGTCCCGTATAGATTCATCCCATATGTACAAAGCTCAAGTCTTAGATTCCTATCTTCTTCACCAAATTTGGGGTACAATAGATCAATCTTCTTCCACTGTGGGGAATCAGACGCATGTCGCAGGATCCCATCATTATTTTTCTTAACATCTGCATGCCACCTCAAATTCTTCGCATCTTTCGGATTTGCAAACAAGCGTTGAAACCGTGATATTATAGGTAGATACCACAACACCTTGGCAGGAGAACCAGTTTTGGACTCCCCCGAAGTCGTCAATTTATACCGTGACGCACCACATTTTGGACAATCTTTCAAATCTACATAGTCCTTTTGAAATAATACACAATCATTCGGGCATGCGTGTATCTTCTTGGCCTCCATTCCCATTGGGCACAACATTTTCTTTACCTGGTATGTTGAGATTGGCAGCTCGTTTCCTTCAGGAAGCATTTCTTTCAACAAAGTCAACAATGAAGTGAAGCTTTTGTCGCTCCATCTATTGTTAGCTTTCAACTTATACAATCTCAACACAGCGCTAAGCTTCGTAAACTTAGCACATCCTGTGTATAACGGTATCTCAGCATCATGCACAATGTTTCTAAAGATAGGAGGTGGATCAGTGTGCTCTACCCTACAATTATCCAGCATCGCATCAACGATGTCTGCTGGAACTGGTTCGTTCACATTTATGTCATCGGAGGCAATTTCTTCTTCCACCCAAGCACTGCTATCGACATCTACTGGTTTCAATTTTGAAATCTCTCCATGCCAGTGCCATTCTGTATAGCCTTGTACAATCCCGTTGCACATGACATGACTTTTGATTTCCTCACCAGTGTTGACTTTCAAGTTGTTACCGCAATGCCTACATGGACAGTAGAACCTATCTATAGGTTTTTTCCTATGTTCCTCAGCAAATCTAATAAACTGATCAAGACCAGATATAAACTCTGGGGTGCAACGATTACGAATGGACATCCATGATCTATCCATTCTATGATCAGTGAAAACGAGTATATATTAGGAAACAAGTATATATTAGGAAAAGATTAGGGTATACACTTACATCCTAAGTGTATAATGTGATGTCATTCTTATATATAATAAATGTGTACCACCTATCCCATCCTTGAACACCTAATATCACTAGTAAGTGTATAATGTGTATTGGGTTTTCAAGAAAATTTTGGCAGCATTTCCCCGCTGTTTTCTAAGTACATATGTACTTAGAGAACAAACGGGGAAAAGCTACCGAAATTTTCTCGAAAACCCAATACACATTATATACTTACATCCTAAGTGAGATTAGGTGTTCAAGAATAGTCCCAAACCGGGGACTATCCAAGATTTACTCCTAATGAGTCAATCTTGGATGGGTTTCTAGGCCAACAAACACATTTGATGTCATTCTTATATATAATAAATGTGTACCACCTATCCCATCCTTGAACACCTAATCTCACTAGTAAGTGTATAATGTGTATTGGGTTTTCAAGAAAATTTCGGTAGCATTTCCCCGCTGTTCTCTAAGTACATATGTACTTAGAGAACAAACGGGGAAATGCTACCGAAATTTTCTCGAAAACCCAATACACATTATACACTTACATCCTAAGTGAGATTAGGTGTTCAAGAACAGTCCCAAACTGGGGACTATCCAAGATTTACTCCTAATGAGTCAATCTTGGACGGGTTTCTAGGCCAACAAACACATTTGATGTCATTCTTATATATAATAAATGTGTACCACCTATCCCATCCTTGAACACCTAATCTCACTAGTAAGTGTATAATGTGTGTTCTCTAAGTACATATGTACTTAGAGAACAAACTGGGAAATGCTACCGAAATTTTCTCGAAAACCCAATACACATTATACACTTACATCCTAAGTGAGATTAGGTGTTCAAGAACAGTCCCAAACCGGGGACTATCCAAGATTTACTCCTAATGAGTCAATCTTGGACATGTTTCTAGGCCAACAAACACATTTGATGTCATTCTTATATATAATAAATGTGTACCACCTATCCCATCCTTGAACACCTAATCTCACTAGTAAGTGTATAATGTGTATTGTGTTTTCAAGAAAATTTCGGCAACATTTCCCCGCTGTTCTCTAAGTACATATGTACTTAGAGAACAAACGGGGAAATGCTACCGAAATTTTCTCGAAAACCCAATACACATTATACACTTACATCCTAAGTGAGATTAGGTGTTCAAGAACAGTCCCAAACCGGGGACTATCCAAGATTTACTCCTAATGAGTCAATCTTGGACGGGTTTCTAGGCCAACAAACATAATAATAGATATCTACAATGAAGCCAGACTCCATACAAACAATATATAATTTAGTGATCATTGTTCATTCTAATTTATACCAATGTACAAGTAATATACAGAACAATGTGGATTATATGGGACATAAATTCATTGTTCATTGTCCAACATTAGGTTCAACACTTGAAACATACATTCATTTACAACATAAAAAATTTGTATCATTAGGGTGCAACATGTGGATTATATGGGACATACACATCAAGGTGGTCATAAGGGAGGATATTTCCTTATTTATGAGTAAGCGATATAAGATTAAGATCCATATAAAAATTAGGGCAGAAGGAAGAAATAAATCTTCTTTAGGATACAATAGACCCTTATGGATGTATTTAGGGTCATAGGTACCATCATAGAACAAAAGGGGTACACTCTAGGATTTAAGATCACACTACATCATGTATTTTATACAAAATTACATGTATGTGTATATAAAAAATATATTTATAAGGAACTTCTATACATATCAGTATCTCTAATCATTAAAATCGGCAAGCAGATCAGTAATTGTAAATAACAAACTACGAATTGTTGAATTAAAGTAATCACTAAAGTAATACTAACCAGTAGTACCGATCATTAATCACTGAAAGCAGCAAGGAAATCAGTAAAACTAATCATGCATTACTAGTATAATAGAGCAATAGGATATTTACTTCGATGCATTACAGTAGTACCCAATTATTTCAGCTTACATACCTTTCGTTAGCGGCGGAGGACAAGTAGGCGAGCTCCCAGCAGTGGTGGTCGAAGCAGGAAGAAGGGGGGCGGCACTGGGCGTGAGCAGGGAGGAAGGAGCTACGACGGCTGGCGACGTTGGATGAAGTAGGAAGAAGCTAGGGCGGTGACGCTGGAAGAAGCTACAGTGGCGAGCGACGCTGGAAGAAGCTAGGGCGGCGGAGAGTTAGGCGTGGCGGCGGCCTCAGGCACTTGGAGCAGCAGGGGCGGGCAGCAGGGGCGGCGGAGAAGGGGTGCGGAGAAGGAGGAGTGGTGGCGGAGAAGGGGGCGCCGGAGAAGGGGGCGTCGGAGAAGAAATAGCCGGAGAAATGGCGTTGGAGAAGAAATCGCCGGCAGCAGAGAAATAGGGCAATTGCTCGCAATGAAACAGAAGAAAGGGGAAGAGTCGGGCGATCGCGGAGTATAAGTTCCCAAATAGCTTCGGTTGTTTTAAACAACCGACGCCTAAACATCTTTAGCGTCGGTTGTTTGCAACAACCGACGTCCAATTGGACGATATTTTCATGAAATTGTTTGGCGGGAACCACCTTCAGCGTCGGTTATAAACGGATAACCGACGCTGAAAGTGACACTTTTCGCGCAAATTTTCATCGCACATAGGCGTCGGTTTATACCTACATGACCGACGCTGAAAATGACACTATTTTTTTGATCAAAATTTGGATTTCGCGGCCGACTTTCAGCGTCGGTTTGTTATAAACAACCGACGCTGAATACAAAGCGGTACCTGTGTCTGGCTGGTCTTCGAATATAGACGTCGGTTTGCTTAAACAACCGACGCCTAAAATATAAGGCGTCGGTTTTCCTTAATAACTGACGCCCAGAAAAGTGACACTGAATGCTATTTCTGTAGTAGTGACAATATGTACTTTTCCCTTTTAAAATCTCTAAAATAGATGTCATCAATTTCTTTAAAAAATTGATGCTAAAGGCCAGCTAGTAGCACGATCGTGCTGGGCATCACAACCAATTTATAATAGTTGTGACATAGTTTTCTTGTAAAAACCTATGATATAGGCCAGCTGGTAGCACGACCATGACGGAGAATATGACCAAGTTAGAATGGTTATGTCATCGCCATAGAGAAAATAGACAACACAACTGGACTATGGCGTTGGTTTTCTAAAGAAACTGAAGACAAAGATCTACAACATTGGATTTTTTGTAACAACTGACACGACAAGGCTATTTTTTATAGTAGATATACAAACCTGATGTCCGGCTATTCAGGAGGATGCAAAACCTATAGTTCATAAGAGCTTCATATTCCATATTGTGTTCATCTTTACAACATGCCAGAATACTTGTAAAACTTGAAATAACAAATGCATAAATAACTCATCCACCCACATACATTTCCAATCTTCAATTCCATTATCTTCAACTCTTAATTCCATTCCCATGCACATACAAAATTCAAAAAATGCACATACTAGATCCATTATCTAATTTCATTCTCATGACATGTACAATGTAATTGTCATTGTATTCATTCATCTTCACATTCATTCACATACATGCATCTATATACACATCATTTAAATATGCTCCAACAATTCACTTGCATCAATTTTAATGTTGTAAAAGTCATAAGCACCACATGTATATAGAAATAATGATATCAAGATTATACAAATTATATTCACCCCAATCAAATTCAAAGTTAACATCCTTAATGAAGATGTCTACCCATTCATTTTGTATCTCATTGACCTCTTCTTTTATATAGGGCTTTATCGTGTCAAACAACTACAAAGAGAATGACATAATTCAAGATTTTGATTTGATTTTTTTTCATCAAATGAGACTATTTACTTATGATGATCAAGACTATATAGATTATCTATAGTGCCTCCTATCTAACAATCATGTCCATATACCACATCACATAGTATTTGCATGCCCAACTATTATCTAGTATAGGGCATTATAAATTTACAATGATGTGAAATGTTAACAAATAAAAGTATGCATAGTTTGCATATATATATACATATATGTATTGGAGTCAGAAAACTACCTCAACATCCTTCTAACATAATACTTTCTTTTGCTTATCTACCTTTCTTCTGGCCTTTTTGAATTATTTTATACCTCTTTTGGTTAAAGTAAAAAATATAATTGGATTAGTAAATAGTCATGTAATTAATAACACAGACACTAATATATGTTCAAAGGTATGAAAATCTACTCATGTAAACAATGCTTTTTTCATTGTGTGTCCTCCAGTCTTTACTTTGTCACTTGAAGGATCCAGATAATACATAGTTAGTGTCTCAAGGACAATTACTAACAACATCCAATTATTATTACTGAGTGAAAAAATGAAAACAAAATAAAACTCAAAATCCACAATGAAATGTAATGCATAAGTAAAAATTATAATCAAATAGCCCAAAACTTACCCAACATTTAAAGGAGCTATAATCATGCTTTTTCTCACATTACCAAAATATTTAAATGCAGTAGAGAAGTAATCACTAACAAATTTTGGGTCTTATTTACATGGTTGTTCAATGATGGAACCAAAAATACTACATTGGTTAGTGCGAACTCTCCACACATCCTATATAGGTGGCTGCAAAACATATGTGTATGCATTAATATATAAGAAATCAAATATACATATATCTCTACATATATAGAACGAGGTATTTAGCCATAAAATCTCACCATATCCAAAGTTCTATAACAATTGTTTTCTGCCACGAACAAGTAAACAACTCTACAACATCTTGCAAGAATACACTAGTATAATGAGCTTGAGCTACAACATCCTCCTTAGTATGGACCATCATAGTCAACCCTTCTTCTAAGTCTCTTAGCCAGAGTTCCAACCCTCTACACTTAGGACCTAGCGATTCAAATAGGTCCTTTGCAATCCAAGAAAGTAATTAAATATCTGGACGAGGAAGTGGAAGACAAACTATAGTGGGTTTCTTAGGTGTTGTATATATATACATATATATACATATATACATATATATATATATACATATATATATACATATATATACATACATATATATATATATTTATATATATCAATTGCCAATTATATACACAAGTAAAACATATTTACTAATACAAACACAATGAAAATTTTGCATACATCAGTATAGATAAATCCCACTTTGGGTCACACTACCATGCTGCCTTCTGCATCACCTACCATCTCATGTTTAGGGAAGTGAGTTCGATATACATGTGTCTTAGACAAGCATGATAGAACACACAAACTGCACTAACGGGCATTAGAACACCATGAGTCATTTCACCTGGAAGGGGTAGCTAAGCATCTCCCAGTGCAACGACATATTCTTCAAGTACAAGATGGTATGATCTCAACTCCTACAATTTGTATATAGTATTATATACACCTAAACACAAATAGATTATAAATTTACCTTAAAGACTATTATATCACAAAAAAGACTTACATCTGGTGTGCCAACATGAAACTCCACAAGACTACTCCCAACCACCTTTGTGGTAGGGGGTCCACCTTATATGAAGAGTAGGGTGTCCTAGGTACTGTATAAGGAGGAGACTGAGAAGCCTGATAATGTCTCATTTCATCTTCTATTCCCTATACAATGATGTCTTGCACTAGATCTTGTGACAATCATCCTTTCTTGATATATTTGCACTTATCTGATGATCTAGAAAAGGAAATTATACCAACACCAACCGCAATGACCCTAACACGGCCATGATGCTCTAGATTACCCAAAGCAACCACCAATTCATACCATTGGCCCTCATGGATGAAGTTACATTCTTTACTTTGCATGTAGATCTCCTGTTAATCGTCATCAATAGTAATTGGTCAGTCAAAGATAACAATCAAGATCAAAAATGAAAATGCACTCTAAGAGTTGAATTTTACCGTTTTTATAGCCACCTCAACGGTTGTGGGGTTGGGTATTTCTCCATATCAGTTTAATTTGATAGTTTTCCACCCCTCAAGATGAATGTAATGTTTAGGAGTAGTAGAAGACTCAAGAAACCTAGGAGTAGGCTGATCGAAAGAAGATGCTTCTAGTCTCTTTTGCCTATGCATTGTGTAGCCACCTACACCCAAGTTGTGGTTGTCCACATTCTTTTCCCACCTTTCTTTTTGAGTAATATGTAAATCCTAGTTAATATAAACCATATGCCAAATATACAATACATTAAAATCATAATAATGTATTTTAAATACATAATACATTACATAACACATGAATTCATCTGTTTAACCATAAGAATATAGGTACATGCTTAAAACCTTGAATTCATCTATTTGTATAGAAGAAATAAAAGCTTCCCACACCGTTGCGGTCAAGAAAGGCCCATTTCCCAGTGTCAAACTTCTTCTTCTCATTGCTCATTATGTATTCTCTTGTCAGAGTTGTCCTATAATTCCCTAATAGCCTCCCATAGCATTTCATCACCCTTCTATGACGTATCTTTTCATCAATGTCAAAGATCCTCTACAAGATTTCATATACTTAATCACATATTCATAAAATTGAAATTGTAAAAATCTTTAAATGTTAGAACATCTCACACATAAGTCCTTCCAGATGTAGTCTTCTATGGAAAGATAAACTTTATGCCAAGATTATATTGTTATCTACACTTTGTTGTGAGTAATAACCCCTATATATGTGTTAAATTGTTGTGATTCTTCCCAATAGGATTTGCTACATCATCGATGTCAACAAGCAACTTCGTTCCATAACTCCTTTGTTCTACTAACTTGTTCATCAAGGTGATGCTTCTATTACATGTCATGTTGTTCTGATTCAAATCCAATAAGATCCTAAGGGTGCACATCCTCTCGATGCTCATCCTAAAATTATCATGAAACACATATATGTGATAAAGAATGTAAAATGCACATCTATTTAATAAATTTGATAGAGAATGTAAAATGCACATCTATGTAACAAAACAATAGAACTTGTAGCATCATGTTTCTCATCCTTATGGTTCACATCTAGAAAATGTCATATTAAAAATTGTCAAAATATAGAATATAAGTGATTAAGAATGTAAAATATACATGTAGCATATGAAACATATATAACTATAGTAAAGAATGTAATATGCATATCTAGAATTTAAGAATAATACATGCCTCTAGTATTTATTGGATCCTTGATCATTTAATATTGCTTTTGTGTGATCTTCACGTATATATAAGTTAGTGTTAGTTTCATCATTTGGTTTTGGCAAGCTAGATGAGAATGAACTGGAGTCATCGTACTTGTCATAATACTCTTCTTCATCTATATGATCTATAATGAACTACATTTTCCCATGAAGACCAATAAACCAATTTTCATTTGTAGGATCATGACTTAAAACACTTGCTTCACCTATGATGCCATTATGAATGGTTCATCCTTCTCACCAAACTTTTAAAAATTCATTAATGTGAAAACCAATTCATCAACTACAACTCCTTTGGTGTTTTCAGCCCAATTACACTTAAAGATGGGAACTCGAAAATCTCTTAGTAAAACTCCCACATGTCTTTCATGACACCATAATTAGACAATTTAACTTCACATGGATCGTTATCCTTTGCATTAGAAAATCCGATAAACATGCTAGAAGGGTGACCCTACTTTTTGGATGATGTAATATGAAAATCCATTTATGTCAAACCCTTTGTATGACATAACATCCATTTTTGGTTTAAAGATGAGTAGTTTGCTGTTTGCAACAAAATTATTTGGTGTTTGAGATAGTTGATCAATGAATTTATCTTAAAACCACCTAATAGATGTCCTATTATGTTCTCTATCAAGCCACATTGCACCATCTCATGAATATTTTTTCTTGATAAAATTGGTATGTTCAGTGATATTAATATCCACCTAATAAATGTTTTGTAAAACATACATGTGTGCTTGTTCCCGCAGCTCATGACTAATTACATTCGCTCATGCTCGTAAAATCCCTTTGTCGGGATAGGGATCAATATTCTTTTCAATGGAAGGAGCTTCATTACAAATCAACAAGCCATTGTAAAAGTCGATAACCTTCCTGGACACATAACCTTCAATAATACTCCCTTTAGCCAGATAACATTTTTGAACATCACCATTAAAAAAAACTTGTGTACCTTTCAAAATGATACATGCAATGCCAGAACTATACCCAACATTTTCACTTCCCTCGTCAAATGGACAACAAGATGTACCATGATATCAAAGAATGAAGGAGGAAAATACATCTCAAGCGGGCACAGGGTAACAACCACATCTCTTTGAAACTGATCAAGATTCTTAGAATCAATAACTTTGTTGCATAGATTGTTGATGAAGTAATAAAGCCTAGTGATTACAAAAGTTACATGCTTTGGCAGTATAGATGAATATACAAGGGTGATATTCTCTGCATTAGAGTGTGACAATCATGATATTTTGGACCTATCAAATTTTGACCTTCCATTCCTACCGATCTATGGATATTGCAAGAATATTCCTATGATACCTTAACATTAAGCAAGCACTCACAAATAATCATCTTCTCCTCTCTATAAAATGTATAACAGGAAGGAGGTAAATATGTTTTTTGATCATTGGTAACTTTTGTTGTTAATTCTTTCCTTATACACACATAGGTCCATTTACCAATTACATTATCGTAGACATTTTTCTCAGCATGCAAGACATCAATACAATGACTAACTTTTAGGTGCTCCCTTGAATTTAATTGGGGTGGTAACCCACCTACGAATATGCATGATAGCATGATGTGGATTTTGGACCAGACAAAATATGATAGCTACATGATGCGGTTTGCGGGGCTCATTCTGACAGGTATCATCTATCATATTTTGTATGAGAGGAATAGTAGGAAGCATGGGAAAAAAGAGAGAGATAGAGTACAATGTTTTGATGTTTTTGTATAGAATCTTAACTTGTTGTGTAAAGCGAACCCGGGTACCCTTCTTGGGTTAAACCTGAGGTCATTCTGATGTGGGGTCTTAAGTGACCGTGTATAGTATACAGACTGTTATACTCCTATACTCTTTTTGGTGGTTAGTAATATTTTACCTTATCCAAAAAAAAATATTTGTCACTGTGTGTGGGAATAGTAGATCACGATCTCTTACAAAATACACAAACAAAGTATTTTACTCTTCCATAAACAACCTCCCTGCATATAGGTTTAAGGTCACACCATTCCTCATTTGATCCATTGAATGTTTTATGCAACCTCAGTAAGGATGCATATTTTTAAGAAACCTTTAATGACCAAGATATACAGTGTTGTCGTCATGTTTTAATTGTATTGAATCAGTGTTTTCCTCACATATAGGGCATGCTTTGGTTCCTTTTATGATGTATCTGAAAACATTCCCATACACTGAAAGTCATTAATAGTGCAAAATAATATAGCATGCAAATGAAATGTCTCTATATGTGAAGCATCATAAGTCATCACACTTTCTTGTCAATATCATTATCAAGTTGTTTGGGTCTCGATATCAAAAAGGACAACATTACATACTGATTTTTCATACACAGTTAGGGAGGAAGATTTTATATAACAATCATAATAGATCATGTGATATGTTGGTTGCTTATTGTGACATATGGATTCATCCCACATTACAAAGCTCAAGTCTTATAAGTCAGATTTCTTCACCAATTTCAAGGTACAATAAATCAATTTTGTTCCATTATAGTGAATCGTACACTTGTCGTAGGATCCCATCATTATTTTTCATTGTCTCTACATGGCAAGATAAATTATATGTATCCTTGTACTTGTCAAACAAGGGTTGAAATTTTGGTCGGATAGGTAGACACCACATCACATTCACTTCAGTGTCAGTTTTGGACATACCCAAATTTGTCATTTTGTAGCTTGACGCCCCACATTTTGGACAATCATTCAAATTAGAAGTATCTTCTTAGCTTTTACTCCCATTGGGCACAATATTTTATTTAATTTGCATGTTGAGATTGGAAGCTCATTGCCTTCAGGAAGAATTTCTTTCAACAACAACAACATAGCCATGACACATTTGTTGCTTCATCTATTATTAGCCTTCGACTATACAATCTCAAAACATTTCTCCATTTCATAAACTTAGTAAAATCTAAATATAGTGTTCTCTTAGCATCATGCACATTATTTCTAAATAATGAAGGTGGATCAGTAAGATTTACTTCACAACTATCTAGCATTGTATCAACCATGTCTACTGGAATCTGTTCGTTAACATCTACATCATCTTCAACAATTTCTTCTTCAACACAAGTACTATAATTGACATTTTCTGATCTCATAGTAGGAATCTCTCCATGAGAGTACCAATTTGTATAACCCTATAAAATCCCATTGCACGTGTCATGACTTTTTAGTCCTCAAAAGTGTCAACTTTCAAGTTGTTACTGTAATTCCTACATGAAAAATAGAACACATCTCCAAGTTTTTTCCTATGTTCCTATGCAAATTTTCTAACTGATCAAGACTAGTAATAATCTTCAAAGTGTAGTGAATTGAAATGAGCATCCATGATTGATCCATTCTATGATCACAGAGAAAATGAGTATCAAAATAGGTATTAGAGATTAGGATTTAGAGATTAGGGTTTATAGACTAGAGTTTATCATTTGGAGTTTAGGAATTAGGGTTTTTAGATTTAAGGTTTAGGGTTTAGGGTTTACAAATTACGATTATGGGTATAGTAATGAATGTCTACCACCTATCCCATTGTTGAACCTTTAATCTCACTAGTAAGTGTATAACATGTATTTGGATTTCAAGAATATTTTAGTAGCATTTCCCTATAGTAATCCAAGTATACAGATGTAGATGGGAAAATATCCACCTACATATGGTCCTAGAGAACAAATGGGAAAGTGCTAATGAAATAACTTGAAATTCAAATAAACATTATACACTTGCATCCTAAGTGAGATTAAGTGTTCAAGAACAATTCCAAATTGGGAACTATGCCAGATATATTCCTAATGAGTAAATCTTGGATGGGTTTCTAGGCCAACACCATGATTTACATATTAGGGTTTATAGAGTAAGGTCGGTATCCATTCCATACATCTATTAATCATTTATCAATATTTATTTTCATGAATTAGGTTGAGGGTTGGTCTCATAAACAATGCTAGACATAATTTATATGTAAACAAAGTTTAAATGAAAGTTTATATGAAAAAATTTAAATAAACCAAACAAAGAACTATACATGTGTTTGAAAAATTATAGCAAAACATACCAAACAAACAAGTGTACATGTTTTCTAAAAATTATTTTTAAACAAAACAAACTAACTAAATTTTTTTTCAAAAAAGCACACCTTCTACATATAGTAGAGAGGAGCTAGAGGATGGTGGTGGATCAAGAAGGAAGCAACAACATCAGGATAAAGAAGATAGTGGTTGTAGTCAAGGCAGCAGCAAAAGTTGCAACAATTAGGGCAACAACAACACTAGTGGTGGTCAGGGAAGCAAAAACATTGGCCCAACAATTAGGGAAACTCAACATTTCCGCAAATATTTCTCACCCTATATGCCCCCTTTATGCTCCAACCTTGAGCTCTTGGACCTCCTAGCTCCAACAACACTGATAAGGCTCAAAAGCCCTACTTTGACCTCGAGCAACAACAATCAGAGATGCCCCCATCTTGGCCACGAGCTGCTGGACCTGGACAGCTAGTAATTTGGAGCTAGCTCCCCCTCCTCCTCTCCCCATGTGCCGTCCGGACAACATTCCTTACCACCATGATCATTCATGAGGTTGTCTCCATGAGGGAGACAAACCCACAACCACTATATCACCATCCTAGGGCCTTCTTGAGGCATGTATTCTCTCTCTCTAGGCTAATCAAAATGGATCAAATTTGTTGTTGGGTCAATAGCGGTGCACTACATGGCAAGTCTTCCCTCTCCTCACATTGACAAGTAAAATGAGCAAGCCAAATACCCACACCCCACTAGAATGGCTCACCCAACCAATGAGCATGTCCCTCATCATTGTCCCATGCAGTATAAATTATCTCTCTCTCTCTCTCTTTTAAGCTATAAAAATACTAAATATTTGAAAATTCACATTACATAATTTGTGAAGCCAAATATGACAATATTATATATGAAAATTATCTAGAGAACATGATGTTCGGCCTATACTAAAGAACTGGTTTCATGTCCAAGTGCCACTCATGAACTCATTTCAACTTAAAAGTGGAAAAAAATAGATCTCTTTTGTAACATCCCTGAACTGGGTTATGTGTTAACCCTAGATGTTTTGCCTAAAAATGTTGAGTAGATGCTTAATCTTATCTTGGGAAAAGTAATTAGGACTCATGAGAAACTTATGTTTCAATTTTGGTCCTGTTTGAACAATGTTGAAGCAATGTTTGCTTATTTTGGACTAAAGTGCAAATTACCCAAGTTGAGGGGTTAACTTGCAAATTGTACATGATAATATGTTCCTCTGATGTTGAGACATCATAAGAATGAATATGATGTAGTGATATGATTTTCACAAGCTTGGGCACCAAGATTAAGCTTGTAAAGCAATGCTTGTGCATTAAATCCTAGTTTTGGTGTAAAGTGCAATTTACCCAAAACCTAGGGTTCAATATGCAAATTACCACTTCAATAAGGTCCCTAATGTTTCTTGGCATCATGTAGAGCAAAGAAAATGAGAGAGGCGCCTCATTTGAATTAAGTTGGAGGAGAGAGAATCTTGATATTAAAATAATCAAGATTAATGCCTAATTGAAACCTTAATTTGATTTAGGGCAAAAATAAATGTATTAATTAAAGGGCCTTCAACCAAAATTAAAATGGTTGGATTCAGATGTGTATGTGACGTCATTGAACCTTGCAAGGACCACGAAAATATCTGAGGGAGTGGATAACTCACACACAATTTTATAAGAAAAAGAAATATCCACTCACATATGGATATTAATATAAAATGATTTAAGGTGCTTGATTTCATTTTCTTTAAATCATGGATAATTGAGAGGAATAAGAGGAAAACAAGATAGCCTCATCCCTAAGGAAGATGAGGGGGAAGAGGCGGCCACATTTTTGGGGTTAATTGGATTTTTGTAAAGTAAATTCTCTCTCATCAAATTTTTATAAAAGAACCTTTTACAAGCCAAATGGAAGGCTTTTTCGACCCCACTTCTTCTCCTTGCTTGGGAAACGACCAAGAGATCTTGGAAGGGTCAGGAGGACGACCCCCAACCTGTTGGTAAGGTTCTTGATCCATTTCACCTAGATTCCATGGTGGAAACCAAAAATAAATTATGGATTTCTTCCTGTTTCGATCTCCTCTTCAATTCTAACCATTCCTTTTCACTCAAACCTTGAGGACGAGCCTTGGAATGGTGAAAGTAGTTGGATACAACATTGTTTCCGTGATATTGGAGCTTTGGAGCTCAATTGGAGGTGGGTTTTATAACTTGAACCCTTAATTTTATTATTGCAATCAATTCCTTATCAATTGGTGATCATTTCTACATTTCCGAAATTAAGTTTGGTTGATTGATGCAATATCCATGGAAATCACATTAGATTTCGTGAGTTTGGAGCTTGATGATGATGACATCATCATAAGCACACACCTCCCCAAATATCTAGACCAAATAGTTTCAACATGTTTGCCCATTCACTTTCACCAAACCGTTTGAGAGCAAACGGTTTGAGACCGTTTGAGAGAAAACAATTTCAAAATGGTTTTAAAGAGTTGAACAAGGGTTGAACATTTGAGAATCATGTTCCTAATTATTTTTTTGATAACCCACAAAATTTGATGGATTAACTCCAAAGGAATCATGAGTTGAAGGCTAATCAATTAGGCAAACCCTAATTGGATTAAGTGCTGATTTTCAACTTGATTGATTTGACTTTTTGGGTTATTTAGCCCAAACGGTTTCAAAACCGTTTGAGTATCACCCAAACGGTCTCAAGACCGTTTGGGGGTCACCCAAGACCGTTTGGAGGTCTAGGGTTGGATATGGTTAAGTGTTTGAAGGACAAAAGATATGGTATTAACCATAATCGGCTAAGTGCTGATTTTGCATTGAAATGAGTTGATGTTTTGGTTTGATTGGCCCAAACGGTTTCAAAACCATTTGGGGATCACCCAAACAGTCTCAAGACCGTTTAGGGATCACCCAATACCATTTGGAGGTCTAGGGTTAAGCATGCTTGACCAATTGAAGGTCTAAAGGTACCAAATCACTTTGCAATCAAGTGTTGATTTGATGATCAACTCAATAGTTCAAACCCTAATGACTTTTCACTAGAAACCAAGGGTTGCATGCTCCAAACGGTCTCAAGACCGTTTGGAGGTCAACCAATACCGTTTGGAGGTCTAGGGTTGAGTATGGTTAAGCAATTGAAGATCCAAAGATACTATGTTGGAGTGTAATCAATTGTTGATTTGGTGATCAATCCAATGATCCAAACCCTAATTGGTTGACTTGGATTTTGATGTTAACATGGGAAAACGGTCTCAAGACCGTTTAGAGGTCATCCAAACGATCTCAAGACCATTTGGGGTCAGGTCATGCCTAACTTGGATGATAGTCCAATGGTTTTAAAGTAACTAGTTTCACATTGGTTAATGTTGAAGGATAATCGATTCCAAACCCTAATTCAATTGTTTCAAACCCTAATTGATGATCAATTGAGGGTCAAATCAGTTTAAGGATGACCTACTTAACTCAATTTAAGTATGGTGATAGGTCCAATTGATGATTGGATACATGAATTTAGTGATTGAAGGAACCAACATTGGAAACCCTATTTTAATTTGATTGGTTGAGACCATATTTGGTCCATGCGGTTTTGAGGAGGTTTGGACCAAACAGTCTCCAGACCATTTGAGTCCAAACGGTCTCAAGACCATTTGGGACCAAATGATCTCAAACCATTTGGAGACCCAAAGTGCAAACGGTTTCAATACCGACTTTGTCTAATCAATTTCAAGTACAACTTGTTTAAATGGTTTTCAACCAATTGATGTATGATAACCAAGATCATTGAGGGTCTATGTAATTAACTTTGTGAAGGTCATCATGGGTAATCCATTTGAATATCTTATGTAATTGAAGGTCCAATATGGTGAACCTATTTGGACACTTAATGTAATTGAAGATTTCAATGGTTAACCCAATTGACCACTTTGTGGAATTGAAAGTTTAATTGGTCAATTCTTTTGAATTCCTTATATAATTGATGGTTTAATTGATTAGACCATTTGGACATCTAATATGATCAAAGGTCTATCAGCTATGTGATTAATAAAGATGTAGACCCATGATGATTGTGAATGTTAACCCTAGATATGTGTACTCAAGTGAAGAGTTAACCTAGATTAATCTTGGATTAGTTAACATCCTAAAGAGGTTGAGAGAGGAAATGAGAGGGATGAATGCTTATATAGTTAAGCCCTAATTCTCTCATTATGAGTAAACTATGTGATAAGGGTTGATCCATAATATTGAGATCATGAAACCCTAATCAATGAGCCCTAACCCTAATTAGAGCAATGCTATGTGTGAAACCCTAATTAGAGAAATGCTATCTGTGAAACCCTAATTAGAGCAATGCTATGTGTGAAACCCTAATTAGAGAAATGCTATGTCTGAAACCCTTATCAGAGCAATGCTATGTGTGAAACTGTAATTAGAACAAAGCTATGTGTGAAACCCTAATCTAGGGCAAAGCTGAGTGTTATCATAAATCCAGGGTGATGATGTAATCCTAACTTAGTGTAACAATGAAGGAAACCCTAATCTAATGGGAATTGTATATCCTAACCCTAATTTGGGTATGCGGTAAGCGAAACCTTACTTGGATATGAATCGAAAACCTTAATTCCTAAAATGGGTTAAGGTTCATGAAACCCTAATATAGGGTAGTGCCACTAATCCTATGTGAAGACCTAGCACTGGGTGATGTGTTGTGAAATCTTAATTTCACACAATACTAGGTGAATCCTTGACATAGAAGGATGATTATATGAAACTCTATTGCAGAGTATTACTACGTGAAATCCATAAACGTATCGAATATTCTATGAGAATCCTCAAATTATAAATATGGAGAATATTATTCCTGATAATGGAATAGTGAATAATGTTATGACAAATGTAACCCCTAGAGAGGTTGATGGTGGATATCCTTATATTATTAGTTCCTAACTCAAGAATGAGTGCATAGCGTTGGCAACGATTGTCTAATCTAAGTGAGTGACTAATGACCAATACCTTATATGATAAATGTGATGGACTGGTGCATAAAGTATTAGGATGGGGAATACCCTAATACAAGCTAAGTGTATAAACTCAAGTAAGATAAAGGTGTTGAGGGAAGTGATACATCAAGATACGATAGATATCACATCCAACTCTCCAATACTGCTATACATTGATATGTTATAAGTCCAAATGCAATTGGATGAATGACACATGAGATGTGTCATGTCAATGGTTACATTGAGATGTAATGCACTCTGTTGAATGTAGGCTAACATGCCTTATGAAAAGGTTATTCCAAACCTACAAATTATGATGTAATCCTATTCTGGAAAAATTGAGAGAGAAACTCATACTTTGTGTTGATAATACATTCAATGATGAATGATGAGAATAAATGAGTATGATTGAATACTTCTGTTATTCATATTGATTCCTTGCTGTGTGAATTCTTAATATAGGGTAATGCTATGTGAAACCCAAACATAAGTTAATGCTATGTGAACCCTAATACAGGGTAATGCTATGTGAAACCCTAGTGTAAGATGATGCTATGTGAAGTCTTAACAATAGAGTAATCCTATGTGAAACTCTAATACAGACTAATTCGTTATGAATGTAATAAGATAACCCTTGTATTGTATGGTACTGATATGTAATTGTATCATGATTACTAACCACGTTGATATGTTGAGAGGATGAGCATAGCCAAGTATGATCTATGATGTTCTGTATATTGAAAATGTTCTGTAGGCCTTATAAGCCTTCATATGTTTTGTCTCTTAGTGAGAGGTAACCTACAATTAATGAGTCTTGTGTGTCGCATGATGTGCTAATTATCTTATATTGTTTATGAGCTTCATAAGCCATAATATGCCTTATTGCCTATTAAAGGGTAATAAGAGTTGGTATGAGCTTTATGAACTTTGTGCAATACTTTGTGTAGCAAGAATTATAATGTCCCCGGGTCAGATGATATGAAGGTATGAAGTTACCTAATAAGTGGTAACAAGTGTTCTATGGTGAGTTATGGGTTCAAATACCTAGATTCTATAATCATGATGATGAACTGGTTAAGAAGTGGAATTGTGCTTGATGAGTTGAGGGATTAAGATCCCAATACTTTGTGGAAAGAGTCTGGCTATAGGCCATGACTCCACTATGATAATACCAGACATTAAATATATGAATCTAAGCCTGAAGTAAGTTAATTCTATGGTGATGATTCTATAGTGAATAAATGTTATACATGTTCTTCATATTCCTTAGAGGATAAGTTGCATGTTGTTCTTTCAAGTTACAGCTGTAATGTTTTTAGATAAGAATAATATTCTAATCAGTTAGGCATTGAATTAACTGCTGCCAAACAAATATGATTCCTGTGTGTATAATTATCTTCTTAAGTTGCAATAATAATGTTTCTGGCGGAGAGTTATATCTCTCACTGGGGCAATTGACAATTGTCTCACCCCCGTGGGAATCACATTTTTAGGTGGACGCGGACTAGGATGCAGGAATCCTTCAGTAGGTGAAGGACAGTAGTAGCAGTAGCAGTAGGGACAGTAGTGAAGTCTCAGGTGGAGACACTGGCTGTTATGCCTTGTATAGATGTAGATAGAGTCCTATGTGTCGTCTCTGTACTCTCAGGTCCTCGGAATAGTAGTAGTGCTTTTGAGATTTTGGCTTAGTGCCTCGAGATTTTATACTACATGTATTTAGCTTGACAGGACAATTAATGCTTGTAACTCTTAGAAAGAGATGATACATAATATGTACCTTCAAACAAGAATGTAAATTTGTTGCTTTGGTTCTATGTGAGAAAGTTTTCCTTTGCTGGATCTTTTAATACAAAGGTTTTAATTTTTAGTGATTTTTGGTAATCCACTACTTAGTGAACGCTTCCGCATTAGTTAATCTCATTTTCATGAGACAGACGTTACAATTTAGTGGTATCATAGCTCTAGGTTCGTTGAGTCTATAGATACATAGGACTAAGGTTGTAGTGTCTGTTCTATGTGTCTTCTAGTTAGTCTGATAGTATCTTCTGCTCACATAGGAGAAGAAGAACTTAAAAAATGACTGGAGAACATGAGGAACACATTGCTAAGGGCAATGTTGTTGCACCAGGAGAGGGTGCATGGGATCAGCAAAGTGGAGAACAAGTGTCTGAGAATTCCCACCTTGATTGAATCAGGATAAAGAATCCTATATTATGCTCTTGAAGGGCAGGATAGGACAACAGTAATGCATATAGAAGACTGGATACTAGTATTACAACCTAAGTTACCAGTCTTTAATGCATAAACTCTATACTTTGAAAGGATTCCTGAGTGACATGGTCATGTTGGAACAGTGGATATGTGGGAAAGATTAATATATGGTGAGAAAATAGATTTTGGCATAAGTTTGGACAAATAGTACATATGTGATAGTAGTGCCCAAGGAGGGGCAATAAGTTGAGAATTAAGGTAAGGTATCTATAATTTTAGAGACATTTGCCTAAATATTCTGAAAATCCAAAGTTTTTGGTGTCACCAGTGCAATAAATGCCTAGTGCACCTGGGCAGTAGTCATTAAGAGAAGGCAAAAGCAGCAGCATGAGATAACTGGACACTATGTGATGAAATCAACCTAATGTGGTAGGAGACCTTGAGGGGTAATACTTAGATGAAATATATTCATCCTGATACTTCATTTCATGTTTCTATGTGCTAAAGATATGAAAGTAGTTGTTTTTGAGATTCCTTTGACTAGTCTTATAAGGACATAAGGAAGATGAGAATATACATTTACTTAGAGATTCCTTAAAATGCTTTATAATCTCCCTTATCCGTGTGTTGAAAGATGAGATATAGAAATGATGCCTGAAGAAAATTCAATAAATGAAAAATCATGTGTGTATAATGATATGAAAAGTAAGGAATATGATAGCAAATAAAGTGCATACTACCTAATCTCAATACTTATATACCCTGGACAGGTATATAATTATTGAAGATAAGGAAAGTATGAAACTCTTAGATTGTTATCTTTTTGATTACTCTGATCAAGTAGTAATTCTGAAACAATCTAGAGAGTATAATGTAATTAAAAGGAAGAGATATGTGAACATTCCCAATTAATAGGAAGAGCTATGTGAACATTCCCAACTAATAGGAAGAGCTATGTGAACATTCCCAACTAAAAGGAAGAGCTATGTGAACATTCACAACTAAAAGGAAGAGTTATGTGAACATTCCCAACTAATAGGAAGAGCTATGTGAACATTCCCAACTAAAAGGAAGAGCTATGTGAACATTCCCAACTAAAAGGAAGAGCTATGTGAACATTCCCAACTAAAAGGAAGAGCTATGTGAACATTCCCAACTAATAGGAAGAGCTATGTGAACATTCCCAACTAAAAGGAAGAGTTATGTGAACATTCCCAAATAATAGGAAGAGCTATGTGAACATTCCCAACTAAAAGGAAGAGCTATGTGAACATTCCCAACTAAAAGGAAGAGCTATGTGAACATTCCCAAATAATAGGAAGAGCTATGTGAACATTCCCAACTAAAAGGAAGAGCTATGTGAACATTCCCAAATAATAGAAAGAGCTATGTGAACATTCCCAACTAAAAGGAAGAGCTATGTGAACATTCCGAACTAAAAGGAATAGTTATGTGAACATTCCCAACTAATAGGAAGAGCAATGTGAACATTCCCAACTAAAAGGAAGAGCTATGTGAACATTCCCAACTAAAAGGAAGATCTATGTGAACATTCCCAACTAAAAGGAAGAGCTATGTGAACATTCCCAACTAAAAGGAAGAGCTATGTGAACATTCCCAAGTAATAGGAAGAGATATGTGAACATTCCCAACTAAAAGGAAGAGCTATGTGAACATTCCCAACTAAAAGGAAGAGCTATGTGAACATTCCCAAATAATAGGAAGAGCTATGTGAACATTCCCAACTAAAAGGAAGAGCTATGTGAACATTCCGAAATAATAGGAAGAGCTATGTGAACATTCCCAACTAAAAGGAAGAGCTATGTGAACATTTCCAAATAATAGGAAGAGCTATGTGAACATTCCCAACTAAAAGGAAGATCTATGTGAACATTCCCAAATAATAGGAAGAGCTATGTGAACATTCCCAACTAAAAGGAAAAGCTATGTGAACATTCCCAATTACATAGAGCTTGCTGAGTGAACTTTCCTAAATGAATAAAGGATTACTGAGTGAATTATCTGTGTTATATATATATATGTTTCTCTTTTGATAAATATTCTTGTTTGATGATTGAAGTATGTTATTTTATGCTTCTTCCTTTCAATAATATGCACATCATATGTTAGGGGTTTATGCTTTGCATAAATATAAACATTGATAAGGTCGAATTAATGAAAGGAACTTTGTGTGGATAATAGAATCCATGATATCTCCATAATATTAAGATATTATGTGGATACTTGAGGGTATGATAATTGAATAAATATGTCCCTCCTTTTCTTGGGATTTCGGGACGAAATCCTTGTTAGGGGTTTATAATTTGTAACATCCCTGACCTGGGTTATGTGTTAACCCTAGATTGTTTGCCTAATAAAGTTGAGTAGATTCTTAATCTTATCTTGGGAAAAGTAATTAGGGCTCATGAGAAACTTATGTTTCAATTTTGGTCATGTTTGAACAATGTTGAAGCAATGTTTGCTTATTTTAGACTATAGTGCAAATTACCAAAGTTGAGGGGTTAACTTGCAAATTGTACATTATAATATGTTCCTCTGATGTTGAGACATCATAAGAATGAATATGATGTAGTTATATGATTTTCACAAGCTTCGGAACCAAGATTAAGCTTGTAAAGCAATCCTTGTGCATTAAATCCTAGTTTTGGTGTAAAGTGCAATTTACCCAAAACCTAGGGTTCAACATTCAAATTACCACTTCAATAAGGTCCCTAATGTTTCTTGGCATCATGTAGAGAAAAGAAAATGAGAGGGGCACCTCATTTGAATTAAGTTGGAGGAGAGAGAATCTTGATATTAAAATAATCAAGATTAATGCCTAATTGAAACCTTAATTCGATTTAGGGCAAAAATAAATGTATTAATTAAAGGGCCTTCAACCAAAATTAAAATGGTTGGATTCAGAAGTGTATGTGACGTCCTTGAGCCTTGCAAGGACTACGAAAATATCCAAGGGAGTGGATAAGTCACACACAATTTTATAAGAAAAAGAAATATCCACTCACATATGGATATTAATATAAAATGATTTAAGGTGCTTGATTTGCTTTTCTTTAAATCATGGATAATTGAGAGGAATAAGAGGCAAACAAGATATCCTCGTCCCTAAGGAAGATGAGGGGGAAGAGGAGGCCACATTTTTGGGGTTAATTGGATTTTTGCAAAGTAAATTCTCTCTAATCAAATGGAACCTTTTACAAGCCAAATGGAAGGCTTTTTTGACCTGACTTCTTCTCCTTGCTTGGGAAACGACCAAGGGAGCTTGGAAGAGTCAGGAGGACGACCCCCTACCTATTGATAAGGTGCTTGATCCATTTCACCTTGATTCCATGGTGGAAATCAAAAATAAATTATGGATTTCTCCCTATTTCCATCTCCTCTTCAATTCTAACCATTCATTTTCACTCAAACCTTGAGGACGAGCCTTGGAATGGTGAAAGGAGTTGCATACACCATTGTTTCCGTGAGCTTGGAGCTTTGGAGCTCAATTGGAGGTGGGGTTTATAACTTGATCCCTTAATTTTATTATTGCAATCAATTCCGTATCAATTGGTGATTATTTCTACATTTCCGAAATTAAGTTTGGTTGATTGATGCAATATCCATGGAAATCATAGTAGATTTCGTGAGTTTGGATCTTGATGATGATGAAATCATCATAAGCACACACCTCCCCAAATATCTAGACCAAACGGTTTCAACATGTTTGCCCATTCGGTTTCACCAAACCGTTTGAGAGCAAATGGTTTGAGACCGTTTGAGAGAAAACGGTTTCAAAACCATTTGAAAGAGTTGACCAAGGGTTGACCGTTTGAGAATCCTGTTACTAATTATTTTGGTTGATAACCCACCAAATTTGATGGATTAATTCCAAAGGAATCATGAGTTGAAGGCTAATCAATTAGGCAAACCCTAATTGGATTAAGTGCTGATTTTCAACTTGATTGAGTTGACTTTTTGGGTTATTTAGCCCAAACAGTTTCAAAACCATTTGGGGATCACCCAAACAGTCTCAAGTCCATTTGGAGGTCTAGGGTTGGATATGGTTAAGTTTTTGAAGGACAAATGATATGGTGTTAACCCTAATCGGCTAAGTGCTGATTTTGCATTGAAATGAGTTGATGTTTTGGGTTGATTGGCTCAAACGGTTTCAACCATTTGGAGATCACCCAAATGGTCTCAATACCATTTGGGGATCACCCAAGACCGTTTGGAGGTCTAGGGTTAAGCATGGTTGACCAATTGAAGTTCTAAAGGTACCAAATCACTTTGCAATCAAGTATTGATTTGATGATCAACTCAATAGCTCAAACCCTAATGACTTTTCACTAGAATCCAAGGGTTGCATGAGCCAAATGGTCTCAAGACCATTTGGAGTTCATCCAAACGGTCTCAAGACCGTTTGGAGGTCAACCAAGACCGTTTGGAGGTCTAGGGTTGAGTATGGTTAAGAAATTGACGATTCAAAGATACTATGTTGGAGTGTAATCAATTGCTAATTTGGTGATCAATCCAATGATCCAAACCCTAATTCGTTGACTTGTATTTTGATGTTAACATGGGAAAACAGTCTCAAGACCGTTTGGAGGTCATCCAAATGACCTCAAGACCATTTGGGGTCAGGTCATGCCCAACATGGATGATGGTGCAATGGTTTTAAAGTAACTAGTTTCACATTGGTTAATGTTGAAGGATAATTGATTCCAAACCCTAATTCAATTGATTCAAACCCTAATTGATGATCAATTGAGGGTCAATTGAGGGTAAAATCAGTTGAAGGTTGCCCTACTTAACTCAATTGAAGTATGGTGATAGGTCCAATTGATGATTGGATACATGAATTCAATGATTGAATGAACCAACATTGGAAACCCTATTTTAATTTGATTGGTTGAGACCATATTTTGTGTAAGGACCCTGACCTGCGTTTAGGGTTTACCCTATTTGTTTTGCTTGATCTTGGTGTTTTGGTGCTCGTTAATCACCTTTAGTGGTGATTAGGGTTTTGTTGAGCTTTGTTGAGAGTTTGAGGGGCTACTTGCAAATAACCCAAGTTTAGGGTTTTGTGTGCAAGTTTGCCATCTTTGAGATTTTCCCCCTCTTTGTTTCCTCTAGGGCTGAGAGGAAGGCTTGGGCTTGTTGTTTTAGTTCTCTGGGCCTGAGTTGAGCTTGTTTGGGCCTTGAGGTTCCTTGTTTGGGCTTGCTTGAGCCTTGTGTCGCCCAGGGCAGGTGGTGTGTCGCCCAGTGGCCTGGTGTGTCGCCCAGTATAGCTTGCTTGTGTCACCCATGTGGCTTGACCTTGGCTGGTGACACATGGTGCACATCTTGGACAAGTGTCTCTTGGCTTGCTAGTGTGTTGGCTTGAACCCTAGGACAAGTGTCCCTTGGGTGGGCGACACATAGCATGGATGTACCTTGGTTTCTCCTCCCCTTCTTCCTATATAGGCAATTTTTCTTCTTGCCTTAGTCTCCTTTGGTCTTTTGGTCTCTCTTCCACATTGAGTGCACGATATCCCTCTCCATCTTGCTTGTGTTGGCTGATACACTTCTTTGGAGCTGAAGTGGTGGCCCATACACCTTCCTGGAGCAGCCTGGTGGACGATAGCTTTGGACCCTGAAGTGCTTTGGAGCTTTGGTGGCCGACAACCTTGGAGCTCAAAGTGCATCTTCTTCCTTGGAGCTTAAGGCGGGTTGCATAGCTTCTAACCCTAACTCCTTTACTTCTTGCTTGATCTTATGCATGTTAGTGGACTAGCTTAGCTCCTTGTTTTTGTACCTTGCTAGTGTACCCTAGTGGCCGATATCCCCCTTAGGGTTTAGGGTTTCCTTGAGCACCTTTGCTTTCTAGGGTTTGAAGTCTCTTGTGTTGGGGGTAGGTGATGACCTAGGGTTGGGCGATACCCCCTTCCTTGTGAGTGTGTTGGGCGACACACTTGCCCTTAAGTTGAACGATAGGATGCTTTAGGGTTGGAGTTCCTTGAGTTGGAGGTCGATAGGTTGACCTAGCTTGAGTGTTGGGCGACATGGTGCTCTCTCTGGTGGACGACATGGCACCTTGATGGGCGATGGAGTGAGCTAAGGTCTGATTGGCCGATATGATGGGAGACATAGTGATGTCCCTTGTGTTTTGGTTAATGCTCTTGGTGTTGGGCAACACCCTTGCTCTCATGTTGCACGACATAGTAGGGTTCTTTGTTGGACGATAGGCTGATGTGCCTTATGGCCGATAGGGTTAGTATCTTGGTGGACGATACCTCTCCCTTGTGTTGGCCGATATCCATGTAGGTCGATAGGGTTAGTAGCATGTTGGACGATACCCTTGCCCATGATGGGCGATAGAGTGAGCTTAGTGTGTTGGCCGATAAGCTTGGTGGGCGTCATGCCTTGTGCCCATGTTGGCCGATATGGTTGATGGCATGTTAGACGATAGGCTTTGTGCCCTAATGGCCGATAGGGTTAGTACCATGGTGGCTGATACCATGTTGGGCGACATGCCTTGGGCCATGATGGCCGATAGGGTTAGTGTGGTGGCCGATACCCATGTTGGGTGATAGGCTATAGATGAGGGTTGTGAGACTATAGTGAGGGTATGAGTTTCTTTGGTGACGGTCCCTCATGTGATAGAAGTGGATGCTTATACATTAACCAATAAAACGATGGTGGTGTTTGTGATATCATCAATATGTATATGATGTCTTGCAAATAATAAGGGTGCTAATGATAGTAATGTATATGATGGCCCTAATGTATTAGGTGCATGATGTGACCCTTATGCTTAATTGTTAATGATAAAGAAGATGATGATAACTACTCTAGTAGTTTGTTTAATGATAATAATGTTGGTAATAATGATGCTAAGTGTCAGTTATATTAATGGTTGCTTCATGTTAAAGATGAAAATAGTTGATGGCAACAATAATGACCTTGGTAATAATAAAGTTGGTTCTGTATACTATATACCTTGATTGTTTGTATAATCTTGAGATAAGGGTAAGCATCAATATGATTTGTTAATGATGTACTTAATACACTTCATTATTAGATAAGTGTATTATTGATAAGTAGATTATCTTGAATGATATTTCATGATGTTGAATCTATGGTTATTGTGCATCCTAACCATGCAGGTGATGGGTAGCCATGAAAGGGCTATGTGACATATGTGATGAGTAACATTACCTTGATAATTGCTCTATAAGATTATGTATATGATGTGTCTGTCCCATGATGATGAGGTGAGCCTTGAGAGGCAGTGACAGTGCATGATGAGGGTTGAGACCCTGTGGTATGTGATGATCCTTGAGATGGATCTGGATGGTTGGCAAGAGGCCAAGTGGTAACATGTGATGTTGGATCCTTGAGATGGATCAGGTTGATATGAATAGATCATAATATAATGTTCTATACTTCCTGTTATATCTTTGCATGTTATACAACTTGGTTGAATCTTGCAATTCATCTAAAATATACTAATTAATCACAGTGAAATACATCATGTAGTTTGCCCTGGCCATAGATCCATCATCGTCAGGACTTGGTGATGGTGAAACGGGTTTTCCTACGGGTTAACATGGAAGCGCATATTGTTGAATATGTGTAGGTTGCTCCTAGCCTGAAAATGAGGAGGTAAGAGTGTAACTTCGGTTGCAGACTCAGATATGTGTGTAGAGCATGGTGAACAGGCCCATGGCTCAGGATATGTGATGTATGGAGCATGAATGAGTTCATGGCTCAGAGCACGGTGATCAGGCCCGTGGCTCAGTTTTACTAGCACCGTGACCTGTACCAAGGCGGGCTAGAGAATGGGTAGCCTATGGAGCTAACCCTGTGGCTTAGACCACTTCAGCATGTGACTGCGGTCCTTCTTGTGTTGTACTCATGTACTGACCATGAGGTGGGAGGTCGTGGAGTCCGGCTCTTCCATTGACCTTGTATGGCACCGGCTTGGGTTTCGTAACCGAAGGTTGGATTTGAACGGTACGGTTCAAATCCTCAGGGCATAATAAATTGTAATACAGCCGTTTAGTACAACTGATCAAATCAAACACGAAACATTGGTTGTGACCTTGTTTGTGTAATATTCCGTTATACCTTGCAGGTCATGTGGTAATCTACCTTATCTTGATAATCATATTCTTTTAAAAGACATCTGGTTATAAGTTTTAGTACAACTGGTATGCTTGCCGGTAAGAATGATCTTGCTATATATATAACTGCTTCTGATATATCTGCTCATGTTATAATTGCTGTTATGGTTTATCTTGCTGAGGTTCTATAGTTGCGGTGGGGAGCTATGTTTCCCGCTGGGACAATTGTTCAATTGTCTCACTCTGCTGGTTTACACCCCTTTTTAGGTGGTCGAGGTAGACGTGGTCGTGGTGGTGGTGTTGCGGACGAGCAGTTTGAGGAGCAGTAGAAGGCAAGCGAAGGACATGCTGCTGTTTTGGATGTTTTGTAGTAGAGTCTAGAGTCATCCCTGTACTCTCAGGTCCTTGGAAGTGTTTTGACGATGTTTCACGAAGATTGTTCTATGATATCTTTATATCCTGTTGTTGGTCGGATGTGGGCCTTTATGTATATATGAACAGGTGGTGAACTCATGTGATGGATGGACAGTTGTTACTGAGCTGTGGACACGTGTCAGATCTTGTGTATGTACATATTTATATGACATGTTTTTGTGCAGGAGGAGGACCTGAAAGTAATAGTTTCACAGTTTATTAGTTTTCCGCAATCGGTTTTAATTAACCCGTGTTTTTGATAATCTGTGGTTATGGTGTTTTCCGCACATTTTCGCGTAACACCTCGTTATCAAGTGTGATAATGGGATGTGTTGCCACAAGTTTGGTATCAGAGCTCTAGGTTCGCTGAGTCTACAGGGATCTAGGACTAGGTCGAGTCTGTTCTTATGAGTTTTCTAGGTTATCTTACAAAAATCTTCTGCCCTCAGTGGAAGAAAAGCCAAGATGTCTGGAAACCACGAAGAACATGCTCCTGAGCATAGTGATGCTGCATCGGTTGATGGAGCAGATGGACGGGCACATGAAGATCTGGTGCCTGAGGTCCCCCAACCTGACCCAGCCATACTTGAACACCCTGCCTACCAACAGCTTATGGGGCAGTTAATGGATACGATGAATCTCATGGTTGAGCGATTACCAGTGCCTCCTCCGCGAGCATAGGTTCCCCATGGAGAAGCATCGGGTATTGGGAAGACCTTTGAGCGGCTTCGCCGAGTCGGAGCTTCAGATTATGCTGGAACGGCTGATCCAGCGGATGCAGATATGTGGCTGACAAGTCTTGAAAAGGCTTTCCGGATCCTCGACATCCCCGAAGCAGACAAAGTAAAGCTTGCTGTCTACCTTTTGAAGGGTAGTGCTGGTCACTGGTGGACCATCGAGGAAGAGAAGCGGCCCGGAGAGGTGATCTGTTGGGAAGAGTTTTGACGCGAGTTCGTCACCAGATACTTTCCGAAGACGTACCTGGATGAGAAGATCAGTCAGTTTGAGAAGTTGCGGCAAGGAACGATGAACATCACCGAGTATGAAGCTAAGTTTATGGATCTGTTGAGGTTCTGTCCTCACATGGTGGCGACAGATGATGAACGGATCAGACGTTTCGAGATGGGTTTGAGTGCTGAGTTGACAACCCCTGTATCTGCGCTGGAGAACCGAGAGCAGTTTGCTACGTTTGTAGAATCAGTTCGACGGATCGAGAGGACAGTACGGGAGAAAAGAGAGTCTGTGTCTCTTAAAAGACATGCTCAGTTTCAAGGACGAAGGTTTTTTGGCTTCAAGAAACCCAGGTTTTCAGCACCGTCAGAGATGAGAAGTGCTGGTGTACCATCTCAGTGGTGTCCGAGTAAGGGAAAAGGTTATGTTTCTTCACCATCTAAGGCGCACAGTTCAGCTTCGGTGGCAGTGACAGGGCCATCTAGGCCACGAGTTGATAATAGAGCATGTCATCTCTGTGGACAAGTCGGGCATTGGAAGTTCAATTGCCCGAATAGAGATGTTGAAGTGACACAGCAACCGAGGCAGAGTTTCCAGAAGTCTGAGAGACCACAGCCCAGTGGTAGCAGAGGACGAGGACGCGGTCAACCGTCTCAAGATGGATCGTCTGCTCAAGGGAGCAAAGGTCGTGGACAGCAAGCTACGACTCGATTCTATGCCATGAATCAGCCGGAGGCGATAGTCAACCCGCGAGTGGTGACAGGTCAGATGGAGTTATTTCATTCTGATATGTCTTCTTCTTGCTTTATATTTGTTCTGGTTGACCCGGGTGCTACACACTCTTTTATAGATTATAGTATGCTTGAAAAATGTCATCTACCTGTTAGTTGTAAGAAGGATAGCTTGTTGTTAGAAACCCCTCTTGATGGTTCCTCTTTGCTTCGAGAAGAGTGTCCATCTTGTGTTTTGTCTTTTTCGGGACACGGCATTCAGGTGGATCTCATACCACTTGATATGCATGGTTTCGATGTTATCCTTGGGATGGATACCTTAGAGAAGTATAAGGTTGTCTTGGACTGTGGTTCCAAGTAGGCGGTGTTTGATGTTGCTGGAGAGAAGTGGATCTTCCAGGGAGATAGGAAGATTCTTCCGACATGTCTGGTATCATCTATGGTGGCAGATAGGTTGTTGCGACAAGGATGTGAGGCGTTCTTAGCTCACGTTGTGGATACCGTTGTGGATACCAAGGCAAAAGGCCTTAACCTTGAAGAAGTGTCAGTGGTCCGAGAGTTTGCAGATGTGTTTCCCGAGGAGTTTCCTGGTATCCCTCCACCCCGAGAGATCAATTTTGAGATCAATCTGGTTCCGGGAACACAGCCGATTGCACAGACACCTTATAGGATGGCTCCAGCAGAGATGGTAGAGTTGAAGAAGCAATTACAAGAGTTGTTGGAGAAACGTTTCATCAGACCAAGCACGTCACCTTGGGGTGCTCCCGTGTTGTTCGTTACGAAGAAGGATGGTTCGATGCGGTTGTGTATAGATTACCGGAAGTTGAACAAGGTCACAATCAAGAATAAGTACCCGTTGCCGAGGATAGATGACCTGTTCGATCAGTTGCGTTGTGCTACAGTGTTTTCAAAGATCGATCTACGGTCTGGATATCATCAGTTGAGGATAAAGGCGGATGACATACCAAAGTCAGCCTTTAGGACGAGGTATGGTCATTTTGAGTTTGTGGTTATGCCGTTTGGATTAACCAATGCACCTGCTGCTTTCATGGACCTGATGAACAGAGTGTTTCGTCCTTTCTTAGATGAGTTTGTTGTAGTTTTTATAGACGACATCTTGATCTATAGTCAGAACCGGCTAGAGCATGAGCAACATCTTCGTCAAGCGTTGACTCTCCTTCGTCAACATCAGTTGTATGCTAAGTTTAGTAAGTGTGAGTTCTGGTTGGATGAAGTGACTTTCTTAGGTCATGTGATATCTGCTGAAGGAGTCAAATTAGATCCGAAGAAAGTGGAATCCGTTGCGGATTGGGAACAGCCGACGATGCCGACGGAAGTTCGTAGTTTCCTTGGTCTAGAAGGATACTACCGGAGGTTTATCAAGGAATTCAGTTCGATAGCTCTACTGATGATGAAGTTGACCAGGAAGGATGTACCTTTTGTTTGGAATGATCGATGTCAGCCAGCTTTCCAAAGTTTGAAGGAAAAGCTAACCAGTGCTCCAGTGTTGATCTTGCCAGAATCTGGAAAAGGCTATGTTGTTTTTTGTGATGCGTCCAAGAAAGGTTTGGGTTGTGTGATGATGCAGGAAGATCATGTGGTTTCTTTTGCTTCGCGACAGCTTAAGAAACACGAGGAGAACTATCCGACCCATGAGTTGGAGCTGGCAGCAGTGGTTCATGTGTTAAAGATTTGGAGACACTATCTTTATGGGGGAAGTGTGTCAGATCTTTACAGATCACAAGAATTTGAAGTACATCTTCTCACAACAAGAGTTGAACATGCGACAACGTCAGTGGATGGAGTTGATCAATGATTACGATTGCACTATCGAGTATCATCCTGGTAAGGCGAATGTGGTAGTAGACGTGCTTAGCAGAAAGTCTTCTACTCCCAAGAAGGCACAGATGAGTTCTTTGGTATGCCATCGACGGGACATGTTAGTCTCCTTACGACAGATGAACGTACATATGGAGGTTTCCTCGTTAGCTGGACTTTTAGCACAGATACAAATCAAGCCCACGTTGAGACAGCAGATCAAGGATGCACAGCAAACGGATGATCCAATACAGCTAATCAGATCGGAGTTTGGTAGCGAAAAGCGTGATGGGTTCCATGAGTCCGAGGATGGAGTGGTTTGCTATCATAATAGGATGGTGGTTCCAGATGTTGATAATCTGAGGAAGTTAGTGCTCGAGGAAGCACACACGTCGATGTATGCTATGCATCCAGGTGTCACCAAGATGTACCATAGTCTGAAGGACTTGTATTGGTGGCCCGGCCTGAAGAAAGATGTAGCTGAGTTTGTGGCTAAGTGTGCGGTGTGTCAGCAAGTTAAGGCTGAGCATCAAAAGTCGGCAGGTACGTTGCAACCTTTGCCTATACCATAGTGGAAATGGGATCATATAACCATGGATTTCATAGTTGGTCTACCCAGGACAACTAGGAATCATGATTCCATTTGGGTGATAGTGGACAGATTAACGAAGTCTGCCCATTTCATACCTGTGAAGACCACGTATACAGCTGAAACGCTCGCTCGAGTATATGTGGATGAGATAGTTCGTTTGCATGGTGTGCCAGCAACGATAGTTTCTGATAGAGGTCCTCAGTTTACCAGTCGTTTTTGGGAACAGTTGCACAGGGCGATGGGAACGCAGTTGAAGTTCAGTACCGCTTTTCACCCGTAGACAGATGGACAGTCTGAGAGGACTATTCAGACTTTGGAGGATCTTCTTCGTGCTTGTGTTTTGCAGTTCCTAGGTAGTTGGGACGTACATCTCAGTTTGATAGAGTTTGCCTACAACAATAGCTATCAACGGAGCATTGACATGGCTCCCTATGAGGCTTTGTATGGGAGGAAGTGCAAATCTCCTTTGTGTTGGTATGAATCAGGTGAATATCAGCTTTTGGGTCCTGAGTTAGTACAGCAAACGACAGAAAAGATCAAGGTGATACAACAACAGTTGAAAGCGGCACAAGACAGGCAGAAGTCTTATGCAGACAATCGTCGACGACCTTTGGAGTTCCAGGTGGGAGACAAGGTGTATCGTAAAGTCTCTCCGTGGAAAGGTGTGCTGAGGTTTGGACGGAAGGATAAGTTAGCTCCCAGATATATGGGGCCTTACTCAGTCATAGCACGTGTTGGCAAGGTGGCTTATGAGTTAGAGTTACCCCCAGAGTTGCACATGTTACATCCAGTATTCCATGTCAGTATGCTGAAGAAAAGTCATCCGGATACATGAACAGTGATACAACCAGTTGAAGTTGAGCTTGACAAAGATGTGACTTATGAAGAGGGTCCTATGATGATCCTTGACAGAAGGGTCAAGAAGCTGAAGAGAAAGAATCTGGTCCTTGTGAAGGTCCTTTGGCATCACCGTGGCGTTGAGGAAGCCACGTGGGAGCTTGAGGAAGAGATGAGGAGGAAGTATCCCTCACTTTTCTCTTCGGATTTCGGGGACGAAATCCTTTTGTAGAGGTTTATGGTTGTAAGGACCCTGACCTGCGTTTAGGGTTTACCCTGTTTGTTTTGCTTGATCTTGGTGTTTTGGTGCTCTCTAATCACCTTTAGTGGTGATTAGGGTTTTGTTGAGCTTTGTTGAGAGTTTGAGGGGCTACTTGCAAATAACCCAAGTTTAGGGTTTTGTGTGCAAGTTTGCCATCTTTGAGATGTTTTCCCCTCTTTGTTTCCTCTAGGGCTGAGAGGAAGGCTTGGGCTTGTTGTTTGAGTTCTCTAGGCTTGAGTTGAGCTTGTTTGGGCCTTAAGGTTCCTTGTTTGGGCTTGCTTGAGCCTTGTGTCGCCCAGGGCTGGTGGTGTGTCGCCCAGTGGCCTGGTGTGTCGCCCAGTATAGCTTGCTTGTGTCGCCCATGTGGCTTGACCTTGGCTGGTGACATATGGTGCACATCTTGGACAAGTGTCTCTTGGCTTGCTAGTGTGTTGGCTTGATGCCTAGGACAAGTGTCCCTTGGGTGGGCGACACATAGCATGGATGTACCTTGGTTTCTCCTCCCCTTCTTCCTATATAGGCAGTTTTTCTTCTTGCCTTAGTCTCCTTTGGTCTTTTGGTCTCTCTTCCACCTTGAGTGCATGATATCCCTCTCCATCTTGCTTGTGTTGGCCGATACACTTCTTTGGAGCTGAAGTGGTGGCCGATACACCTTCCTGGAGCAGCCTGGTGGACGATAGCTTTGGACCCTGAAGTGCTTTGGAGCTTTGGTGGCCGACAACCTTGGAGCTCAAAGTGCATCTTCTTCCTTGGAGCTTAAGGCGGGTTGCATAGCTTCTAACCCTAACTCCTTTACTTCTTGCTTGATCTTATGCATGTTAGTGGACTAGCTTAGCTCCTTGTTTTTGTACCTTGCTAGTGTACCCTGGTGGCCGATATCCCCCTTAAGGTTTAGGGTTTCCTTGAGCACCTTTGCTTTCTAGGGTTTGAAGTCTCTTGTGTTGGGGGTAGGTGATGACTAGGGTTGGGCGATACCCCCTTCCTTGTGAGTGTGTTGGGCGACACACTTGCCCTTAAGTTGAACGATAGGATGCTTTAGGGTTGGAGTTCCTTGAGTTGGAGGTCGATAGGTTGACCTAGCTTGAGTGTTGGGCGACATGGTGCTCTCTCTGGTGGCCGACATGGCACCTTGATGGGCGATGGAGTGAGCTAAGGTCTGATTGGCCGATATGATGGGAGACATAGTGATGTACCTTGTGTTTTGGTTAATGCTCTTGGTGTTGGGCAACACCCTTGCTCTCATGTTGCACGACATAGTAGGGTTCTTTGTTGGACGATAGGCTGATGTGCCTTATGGCCGATAGGGTTAGTATCTTGGTGGACGATACCTCTCCCTTGTGTTGGCTGATATCCATGTAGGCCGATAGGGTTAGTAGCATGTTGGACGATACCCTTGCCCATGATGGGCGATAGAGTGAGCTTAGTGTGTTGGCCGATAAGCTTGGTGGGCGTCATGCCTTGTGCCCATGTTGGCTGATATGGTTGATGGCATGTTAGACGATAGGCTTTGTGCCCTAATGGCCGATAGGGTTAGTACCATGGTGGCCGATACCATGTTGGGCGACATGCCTTGGGCCATGATGGCCGATAGGGTTAGTGTGGTGGCCGATACCCATGTTGGGTGATAGGCTATAGATGAGGGTTGTGAGACTATAGTGAGGGTATGAGTTTCTTTGGTGACGGTCCCTCATGTGATAGAAGTGGATGCTTATACATTAACCAATAAAACGATGGTGGTGTTTGTGATATCATCAATATGTATATGATGTCTTGCAAATAATAAGGGTGCTAATGATAGTAATGTATATGATGACCCTAATGTATTAGGTGCATGATGTGACCCTTATGCTTAATTGTTAATGATAAAGAAGATGATGATAACTACTCTAGTAGTTTGTTTAATGATAATAATGTTGGTAATAATGATGCTAAGTTTCAGTTATATTAATGGTTGCTTCATGTTAAAGATGAAAATAGTTGATGGCAACAATAATGACCTTGGTAATAATAATGTTGGTTCTGTATACTATATACCTTGATTGTTTGTATAATCTTGAGATAAGGGTAAGCATCAATATGATTTGTTAATGATGTACTTAATACACTTGATTATTAGATAAGTGTATTATTGATAAGTAGATTATCTTGAATGATATTTCATGATGTTGAATCTATGGTTATTGTGCATCCTAACCATGCAGGTGATGGTAGCCATGAAAGGGCTATGTGACATATGTGATGAGTAACATTACCTTGATAATTGCTCTATAAGATTATGTATATGATGTGTTTGTCCCATGATGATGAGGTGAGCCTTGAGAGGCAGTGACAGTGCATGATGAGGGTTGAGACCCTATGGTATGTGATGATCCTTGAGATGGATCTGGATGGTTGGCAAGAGGCCAAGTGGTAACATGTGATGTTGGATCCTTGAGATGGATCAGGTTGATATGAATAGATCATAATATAATGTTCTATACTTCCTGTTATATCTTTGCATGTTATACAACTTGGTTGAATCTTGCAATTCATCTAAAAGATACTAATTAATCACAGTGAAATACATCATGTAGTTTGCCCTGGCCATAGATCCATCATCGTCAGGACTTGGTGATGGTGAAACGGGTTTTCCTACGGGTTAACCTGGAAGCGCATATTGTTGAATATGTGTAGGTTGCTCCTAGCCTGAAAATGAGGAGGTAAGAGTGTAACTTCGGTTGCAGACTCAGATATGTGTGTAGAGCATGGTGAACAGGCCCATGGCTCAGGATATGTGATGTATGGAGCATGAATGAGTTCATGGCTCAGAGCATGGTGATCAGGCCCGTGGCTCAGTTTTACTAACGTCGTGACCTGTACCAAGGCAGGCTAGAGAATGGGTAGCCTATGGAGCTAACCCTGTGGCTTAGACCACTTCAGCATGTGACTGCGGTCCTGCTTGTGTTGTACTCATGTACTGACCATGAGGTGGGAGGTCGTGGAGTCCGGCTCTTCCATTGACCTTGTATGACACCGGCTTGGGTTTCGTAACCGAAGGTTGGATTTGAACGGTACGGTTCAAATCCTCAGGGCATAATAAAATGTAATACAGCCGTTTAGTACTTACTAATCAAATCAAACACGAAACATTGGTTGAGACCTTATTTGTGTAATATTCTGTTATACCTTGCAGGTCATGTGGTAATCTACCTTATCTTGATAATCATATTCTTTTAAAAGACATCTGGTTATAAGTTTTAGTACAGCTGGTATGCTTGCCGGTAAGAATGATCTTGCTATATATATAACTGCTTCTGATATATCTGCTCATGTTATAATTGCTGTTATGGTTTATCTTGCTGAGGTTCTATAGTTGCGGTGGGGAGCTATGTTTCCCACTGGGACAATTGTTCAATTGTCTCACTCCGCTGGTTTACACCCCTTTTTAGGTGGTCGAGGTAGACGTGGTCGTGGTGGTGGTGTTGCGAACGAGCAGTTTGAGGAGCAGTAGAAGGCAAGCGTTGACATGCTGCTGTTTTGGATGTTTTGTAGTAGATTCTAGAGTCATCCCTGTACTCTCAGGTCCTTGGCAGTGTTTTGACGATGTTTCATGAAGATCGTTCTATGATATCTGTATATCCTGTTGTTGGCCGGATGTGGGCCTTTATGTATATATGAACAGGTGGTGAACTCATGTGATGGATGGACAGCTGTTACTGAGCTGTGGACACATGTCAGATCTTGTGTATGTACATATTTATATGACATGTTTCTGTGCAGGAGGAGGACCAGAAAGTAATAGTTTCACAGTTTATCAGTTTTCCGCAATCAGTTTTAATTAACCTGTGTTTTTGATAATCTGTGGTTATGGTGTTTTCCGCACGTTTTCGCGTAACACCTCATTATCAAGTGTGATAATGGGATGTGTTGCCACATTTGGTCCATGCGGTTTCGAGGAGGTTTGGACCAAACAGTCTCAAGACCGTTTGGAAACCCAAAGTGCAATCAGTTTCAATACCAACTTTGTCTAATCAATTTCAACTACAACTTGTTAAATGGTTTTCAACCAATTGATGTATGAGAACCAAGATCATTGAGGGTCTAAGTAATTAAATTTGTGAATATCATCATGGTTAATCCATTTGAATATCTTATGTAATTGAAGGTCCAATATGGTGAACCCATTTGGACACTTAATGTAATTGAAGACTTCAATGGTTAACCCAATTGACCACTTTGTGGAATTGAAAGTTTAATTGGTCAATTCTTTTGAATTCCTTATATAATTGATGGTTTAATTGATTAGACCATTTGGACATCTAATATGATCAAAGGTCGATCAACTATGTGATTAATAAAGATGTAGACCCATGATGATTGTGAAGGTTAACCCTAGCTATGTGTACTCAAGTGAAGAGTGAACCTAGATTAATATTAGAGTAGTTAACATCCTAAAGAGGATGAGAGAGGAAATGAGAGGGATGAATGCTTACATAGTTAAGCCCTAATTCTCTCATTATGAGTAAACTATGTGATAAGGGTTGATCCATAATATTGAGATCATGAAACCCTAATCAATGACCCCTAACCCTAATTAGAGCAATGCTATGTGTGAAACCCAAATTAGAGTAATGCTATGTGTGAAACCCTAATTAGAGCAATGCTATGTGTGAAACCCTAATCAGAGCAATGCTATGAGTGAAACTCTAATTAGAACGAAGCTATGTGTGAAACCCTAATAAGAGCAATGCTATGTGTGAAACTGTAATTAGAACAAAGCTATGTGTGAAACCCTAATCTAGGGAAAAGCTGAGTGTTATCATAAATCCAGGGTGATGAGGTAACCCTAACTTAGTGTAACAATGAAGGAAACCCTAATTTAATGGGAATTGTATATGCTAACCCTAATTTGGGTATGAGGTAAGAGAAACCTTACTTGTATATGAATAGAAAACCTTAATCCCTAAAATGGGGTAAGGTGCATGAAACCCAAATATAGGGTAGTGCCACTAATCCTATGTGAAGACCTAGAACAAGGTGATGTGTTGTGAAATCTTAATTTCACATAATACTAGGTGAATCCTTGACATAGAAGGATGATTATATGAAACTCTATTGAAGAGTATTACTATGTGAAATCCGTAACGTATGGAATATTCTATGCGAATCCTCAAATTATAAATATGGAGAATATTATTTCTAATAATGGAATAGCGAATAATGTTATGACAAATGTAACCCCTAGAGAGGTTGATGGTGGATATCCTTATATTAGTAGTTCCTAACTCAAGGATGAGTCCATAGCATTGGCAATGATTGTATAATCTAAGTGAGTGACTAATGACCAATACCTTACATGATAAATGTGATGAACTAGTGCATAAAGTACCAGGATGAGGAATACCCTAATACAAGCTAAGTGTATAAACTCAAGTAAGATAAAGGTGTTGAGGGAAGTGATACATCAATATATGATAGATATTACATCTGACTCTCCAATACTGCTATACCTTGATGTGTTATAAATCCAAATGCAATTGGATGAATGACACATGAGATGTGTCATGTCAATGGTTACATTGAGATGTAATGCACTCCGTTGAATGTAGGCTAACATGCCTTATGAAAAGGTTATTCCAAACCTATAAACTATAATGTAATCATATTCTAGAAAAGATGAGAGAGAAACTCATACTTTGTGTTGATAATACATTCAATGATGAATGATGAGAATAAATGAGTATGATTGAATACTTATGTAATTCATATTGATTCCTTGCTATGTGAATTCCTAATACAGGGTAATTCTATGTGAAACCCTAACATAAGTTAATGCTATGTGAACCCTAATACAGGATAATGCTATGTGAAACCCCAGTACAATATGATGCTATGTGAAGTCTTAACAATTGAGTAATCCTATGTGAAACTCTAATACAGACTAATGGGTTATGAATGTAATAAGATAACCCTTGTATTGCATGGTTCTGATATGTAATTGTATCATGATTACTAATCATGCAGATATGTTGAGAGGATGAGCATAGCCAGGTATGAGCTATAATGTTCTGTATATTGAAAATGTTTTGTAGGCCTTATAAGCATTCATATGTTTTGTTGCTTAGTGAGAGGTAACCTACAATTAATGAGTCCTATGTGTCACATGATGTGCTAACTATCATAGATTGTTTATGAGCTTCATAAGCCATAATATGCCTTATTGCCTATTAAGGGGTAATAAGTGGTGGTATGAGCTTTATGAACTTTGTACAATACTTTGTGTAGAAAGAATTATAATGTCCCTGGGTCAGATGATATGAAGGTATGAAGTTACCTAATAAGTGGTAACAAGTGTTCTATGGTGAGTTATGGGTTCAAATACCTAGATTCTATAATCATGATGATGAACTGGTTAAGAAGTGGAATTGTGCTTGATGAGTCGAGGGATTAAGATCCCAATACATTTTGGAAAGAGTATGGCTATAGGCCATGACACCACTAAGACAATACCAGCCATTAGATATATGAATCTAAGCCTGAAGTAAGTTAATGTTGTGGTGATGATTCTATAGTGAATAAATGTTATACATGTCATTCATATTCCTTAGAGGATAAGTGACATGTTTTTCTTTCAAGTTACAACTACAATGTTTTTAGATAAGAATAATATTCTAATCAGTTAGACATTGAATTAACTGCTAAAAAAAACTACTGCCAAACAAATATGATTCCTATGTGCATATTTATCTTCTTAAGCTGCAATAATAATGTTTCTGGCAGACATTTATATCTCTCACAGGAGAAATTTACAATTTTCTCACCCCCATGGGAATCACATTTTTAGGTGGACGCAGACGAGGAGGCAAGAATCCTTCAGTACGTGAAGGACAGCAGCAGCAACATGGATAGTAGTGAAGTCTCAGGTGGAGACACTAGATGTTATGCCTCGTATAGATGTAGATAGAGACCTATGTGTCATATCTGTACTCTGAGGTCCTCGGAGTAGTAGTAGTGCTTTCGAGATTTTGGCTTAGTGCCTCGAGATTTTATACTACCTGTATTTAGCTTGACAAGACAGTTAATGCTTGTAACTCTCAAAAAGAGATGATACAGAATATGTACCTTCAAACAAGAATGTAAATGTGTTTCTTTGGTTCTATGTGAGAAAGTTTTCCTTTTTTGGATTTCTTGATAAAAAGGTTTTAATTTTTAGTGATTTTTGGTAATCTGCTGCTTAGTGAACGCTTCCACATTAGTTAATCTCATTTTTGTGAGACAGACGTTACATCTTTTAATACATTCAATGATTATTATGACAAACCATGATCATATCATGATCCGTATGAACTATTATGACCCTAACTAGTAACTTATGCCATCGTGTGATCTAAAAATCAAACATGATCATGGATTTCCCTTTTAATGAACCTAACTTGTGAAATGCTCCATGAAATATGTGAAATGTGGACTTTTATACTAAAGATAATTAAATTGATTCTCTACATGATTATATGCACTTCAATCATCATATTTAGTCTAAATCAGTAACATGACACCTAAATTCCATATGTGTCAATATTTTCTTATATTGTGACAAAGTAATCGAAACATGATATGAAAATGTGACCTTAATGTGCATGTTTCTAAAATCAAGATCTATCCTTATAAGAATCTTACCCTAATGGTTACCCATGCTATTTTATATATTCAAATTAGTAACTTGTTTATCTTTATGACACTAAATCAAGCTTGATCTTTCTTATACTCTAGTTATGATTATGTTTCATGGAAATGACTCAATATGACATTTGGATGTTATGATGATTAAGATGTTAATGTTATTCAAACATTATGATTTCCCTATTAAGATCTTGAAAATGTGAGTCTGAAATCCCTTATCTCGCTAGGATTTTTCACTGTAATAGAAAATGGAATATGATGTAGTATGTAGCTTGGTAATCATTGGATATATCAAAATCAATCATTAAGAGAAATGGAACTTCAATTAGGTGAAACATCCACCCTTGATAAATTTGTTTTGATGACCTAAGTCTTCTTATGTTAATCATATTACACTCATTTGTAATGTTTATTATTTATAGTGACCTAATTTCCTATATTTACTCAATGTTTCTAATTATATTTTTTAATGAATATTTAATCTAGTGGCATAATCAAGTTTTGGCCAAAGTAGTGGTATCAAAAATTACTTGTATGTATGTAAATGAAAATGTTTGTCTTTATATAATTACTTAAAATACATGTTCCCTACAACTACTATGGTTTGGTCATCAATATACTATGTTGAATAAAATGAAAACATAATCTTAGATGTCCATTATATAACCTTGTGCACCAACCAATATTCTTGGAGTAAAGAAACAAGGCTTGTTGTCCTATTTGATTTATCAAAAAGGGCAACCCATCTTGATAAAAATACAAGTTCTTTGGATATGTCCATGAGGTCCTTTATGAATAGAGTAAACTCATGAAGTTTAGTCTTGTAATCCCTCATATTGAAATATGATACATACTTAGGTTTGGCTTAAATGTCCCTCGCAAACCCCTTTCGTTGAGAAACTTTTCAAAGGCTTATGGTATTGATTGAATAATAAAAATTAATAGAAACATGCTTGCATGTAAATAAGAACGTCTTTAATAGTGTTGCTTTCTTTATTGCTACTATATAAAGTTTTGACAAACAATATATGTTCCCTTAAATTTACAGTTTTATATGTTTGTATATCATACTTAACATAGTTGTGCTGATGTGTACCCATTTTATGATTTTACGTAACGGTTACACCATGAATCAGTACAATACTCAATGATTCTTCTGTTATTATGATAATCAACTATTCCTACTCTCATGAAAATTCATGACATGCAAATGAAATGCACATGGTTTGGTACATGAAACCTACAATCTCATTTGGTACTAGTTTAGATTTATCTTGTTGTACCTTGTTGTTGTTTGTTGTTTTATTCATGCATATGTTTTGTGATCCATTCTACAAATGAACTCCTAGATCCTCTCACTTTTGGATGTCTATCCATTAGGAGTGAGGATTTAGATAAAAAATAATTGCATGATAGATGGTAAAAAAGGAATCACATCTCCTCTATGCGTGTTTAATAACCCAATTACTCCTATGAACCAAGGGAGAACCACAATCCATAATGGTGACATGAAGGCTATGGGAATGGTTCTAAAACTAGACATTTTGACTAGTAACAACCTCTTATTCACATAGGTATGGTGGTTGAGGTTCCTCTACACACCTGCCAACCCTATGTGGATCTAAAACTAGATCAGGTATCTTCCCCTAAAGCTCAGAAAGTCAGCTAGCATCTCATATCTACTGCAAGGACTATCCCAAGATAGGCATTAGATGACAATTATATATTTTCTCATCTCCTCGTGTGACCTCTCTAATGAAAGTTCATCACATAATATCTCAATTATGGGTATCATATATGGGAAAAAGTTTGAATGAATTGATAGAAGTTGATTTATGACATGATTTGACCTAAATTTGAAAGCTTGATTATGACTAATGAAAGTATACTTGAAGTTAAGTACTCATGTGTAATATATTAAATCATCTAAAGTTGATTTTATCAGATCTAGACCATGTGTTTCCCATGTTTGAGGTAAACGGTAGTGATCCTTAATATGATGGAGTAAGGATACCTCATGCTATATACCTCATTGTTGATGTGGTCCTTGTTGATTTAGTCTATGTTGCTCTATTGTTGATCAAACCTCAAACGTAATTCAACAAAATTTCACCTATTTTGATATGTATGATGACAATGCTTGGAACTGACTATACCCTTGGACTTTTAAAATCATTCTAAAAGACTTTCATATAAGAGGAAAAATCCCTATTGATAGTAATACCTCATTGTACAACTCGATTTTGAATAATATGACAAATATGTGATCTCAATCCTACCCTATAATTCTCAAATCATTAAAAGACTCTATATTGACTTCTCTATTTTCGTAGTATACCTCATTGATATTAATTATGAAGGGAAGGTAATAAAATCATGGCCTTAAATACTAGGAATCTCGAACCATGGTTGCACTATAATGATAAATGATCTTTTATCTAATCACCTTGAGAAACATAAATTGAAATTGATGCTCTTCCTAATTTGATAAAAATGATACTTTATGAATAATGGGGACAAATGTGCTATCTTGGGGTCGTAGTATGTTTCATAAATCCCCTAACCAATGTCACATCCCTGTTACAATGTCATCTAAATATTCATCTTATTGATTATTTAGAGTTTGTAAAGGTAACCTCTTTGATACAATTTTGATATGTTGACCAAAGTCTCTAATAGTTCAGATCATATAATGATATTGAAATTTGATACCATATATTGATTTGATGATGTTCTTAAAATATGGGAACATTGACTATAACTTGTGGTTAAGTTTCTTGAAAGACCTAAGTCTAGATAATTCATCAAACTTGAGTACCATGGTAATGAAATAAATGTTGATATCACAAAATATGTCTCAATTGTTTCCTTTGGATAAAGACCACACACATGGTTCAATTAGGAATCTTATACCCTATCTTAGATTTTTTTACTAATGACTTTTGTTTTCAAAAATAATGATTTTTCACATCGACTTATAAAATATTTACTAGTGAAATTCATCTTGATATGATTCATCTATGACCTCACTATTTTGGAATTTGAGATCACCCTCGATATATAATTGATGAATTTCATGTTCCCTATTTTGAATATGCAAATGATGATCATGTTCTCTCCATTTATGAGTTAGGGATAAGCTCTCATGTTGACTAGGGTGGGCCTTCCATTGAGTTT
>OY856413.1:527539878-527557378 GCA_963693085.1 Alisma plantago-aquatica | reverse complement strand
CATAGCCACCCCTGCGCTGGTATTCTGTGATCGGGAGTTGGGTGTCCATGGGCCATTGTGGGTCTGCACTGAAATGGGGTCAGATTATGAGGCCATATAGATGAACCTTGACGAGGACGTCAAGAGTCTATGTGGGGGAGATTGTAACATCCCAGGATTTGAGGCCTCAGATAAAACACTCTTAAAAGGAATGATTGGACTACCGATATCACCAAGGTGCACCTCCTTTTTCGGGAGCCCATCACTAAAGAACTCCATAGTTAAGCGTGCTCAGCTTGGAGTAGTACTAGGATGGGTGACCAGTCGGGAAGTTACCCCCGGCTTGCACGTGCATGAGGACAAAGCACACAGTTAAGGCTAGTGGTGGTCTGTGGGGCCAGTCGTCATTCCTGAAACTCTACTAGAGCCTTGGGCAGTGGGCGCAGACGTTACATGATAAGTAAGATGATTTGCTTTTAACACCTAAATGCCAAATGGATTAGTCTTGTGCCTTATTGTGACTAGGTGGCCTAAACATGACATAATATGTGATCTTATTGTGCATGTTGATAAAATTGAGATCTATTCTTGTACAAATCTTACCTTAATGGTCGCCCATTCTATTTGATGTATTTAAATTAGTAACTTCACTAGTACATATACCACCTATAACATTGGTTAAGATAGACCAATAACATCATTTTTGTACCGTTCAAAAGGATACATAATCTTAGTAATACTCCATTTAGGCCTATAATGGTTTCTAACATCACCTTTAAGACGCACTCATATATCATTCAAAAGGATACATTCAATGAAAGAAACTAGACCCAACATTTTCACTTCCCTAATAAAATGGACAACAATTTGTACCGTGACATCAAAGAATAATGGAGGAAAATACATCTTAATATGATGCAGGGTAATGACCACTTCTCTTTGCAACTTGTCAAGATTCTCAGGATTACTTAATTACACATAGTGTTGAATAAAAAACAAAACATGGTGATTGCAAACGTTACATGCTTTGACAATATATATCAAATTGCCACAAATAATTTTTTTTTGCATTAGAGTGTGACAATGATGAGATTTAAGACCTATTAGTTGCAGATCCTTCATTGATACTAATCTATGAATATTGGAAGAGTATCCTTGTGGTACCATAACATTAAGAAAGAAGTAACAAAAAAATCTCTTCTCCTATGCAAATAATGTGTGACAAGCAGGAGGTAAATCTATTTTTTGGACACTAATAACTTTTGTTGTTAATTCTTTACTTATACCCATTTTGAAGTAGGTCCAGTCTAGATTTAATTATATATTTAATTTTATCTGGTATATTCAACAAAGTACCAATGATCCTATCATAGACATTTTTCTCAACATGCATGACACATATACAATTCCTAACTTCCAAATAACTCCATTAATGGAGATCCCTAAATATTAACCTCTTCTTGAATAAAGATTTGCCACTATGTGTGGGATTACTAAATTGCGATCTCTTACTAAATGCATTGACAAAGTCTTTTAATCCTTCATAAACAACCTCCACTTATATGGGTTAAGGGGCAATTTTTTCCTCTATTCATTCATTGAATGTTTTGCGCAACCTCAATAAGGATGCATTTTTAGAAGAAAACTTTGATGACTAAGTTAAAGAGTCTTGCCGCTAGGTTGCAGTCATATTGAATCAGTATTCTCCACACATATACGTCATGCTTTGGATCCTTTGATGTTGCATCCAAACAAACTCCCATATGCTAGAAAGTCATTGTAGTGCAACATAGCATAGCATGCAAATTATATATCTCTCTATGATAAGTATCATAGGTCATCTCACCTTATCCATGGTGTTACTTTAGGTCATCTATCAAAGGTTCAAGAAAAACATTAATATCATTGCCATGTTTTTTGGGCCTAATATCAACAAGGACAACATGACATACTTATGTCTCATTCACAAATAGTGACTAAGATTGTATATAACAATCATAACATGACAAGTGCTATGTTGTCTACTTAATGTACCATATAGATTCATCCCATAAGTAAAAATCACAAGTCTTAGATTACTAACATCACCAAATTCTAGGTATAATAAATGTTCCATTGTGGGAAACCATATGGATGTCATTGTTTTTCTTTGCCTCAACATGACAAGATAGACTATGCTCATCCATGGGATTGGTGAACAAGTGTGCAAACCATGGTATTATAGGTAGATACCACCTCACCTTTGAAGGAGAGATAGATTTGGATCTACCCAAAGTGTTCATTTTGTACCTTAAACACCCACATTTTGGAAAATCATTCAATCGATATAGTCTTTTTGAAATAACACATAGTTATGCAGGCATGCATGTATCTTCTAAGAATCAATTCATATTTACATTTTCTTTAATTATTATGTTGTTATTGGAAGCTAGTTGCCTTCATGAAAAAATTATTCCAAGAAAGACAAAAAAGACATGAATTTTTTTGCTCCATCTCATTTTAACCTTCGGATTTTACAATCTCAATACAATGCTTAACTTCATAAACATAGTACAACCTAAGTATATCAATCTATGGACATCATGCACAATATTTTTAAATAAATAAGGTGGGTATGAATGATTTACTACACAACTATCTAGCATCACATCAACAATTTCTATCGGAATCAATTTGTTCACTTCTACCTCGTCAGAAATTTTTTCTTCAACATAAATAATTCTATCGACATCTATAGAACTCATAGTAAGGACCTCTCCATATCAATACCATTATGTATAGCCCTGTACAATCTCATTGCACATGACTTGACTTTTAATTTTGTTAACAATGTCGACTTTCAAGTTGTTGTTGCAATTCCTACTTGGAAAATAAAACCTATCTCCAAGTCATTTCTTATGTTCCTTTGCAAATCTTATAAACTGATCAAGATCAATAATAAACTCTGACATGTAGCGAATTAGAATAGATATCCATGATTGATCCATTATATGATCAGACGGGAAACAAGTGTTGAATATGATGTTCATTAATAAGTCAAGTTTAGAATAAAATATGTTCAAATTGAGACCAAGTTGTTGATTAACATTCCCCATGATGAATGTGTACCACCTATCCCATTCTTCAAAACTTAATCTCACTAGTAAGTGTATAATGTGTACCTGATTTTAAGAAATTCTGACATCATTTCCTGATAGTTATCCAAGTATACCAATGTAGACGAGTAGATACCAACCTACATATGAACCCAAAGAACAAAAGAGGAAATGCTATCGAAATATCTTGCCACAAAACACACATTATGCACATACATCATATGTGAGATCAAATGTTAAAGAATAGTCCCAAATCAGGGACTATCCAAGGTTTACTCCTAGTGAGTAAATGTTGAAAATGATTCTAGGCCAACAAGCTTTACAGTTCTGTGTTCATAGTGAAATGCCACACTTTTCAAACATATATATGTCACTGAGCAGAAGCATTCATACTCAAGGGTGTGTCACAATATGATGATCTTTGCAATTTAAATAAATGAAATACTTTGAATTGAACGAAATCTTATTCATACATAGTTCTCGGGTAAAAGAAAACTACAACTAGTTTATCTTATGAATTGTAGTCTACTTGGTAACATGATTAAACATAATGTAAATGGTATCTAAATTTCTAGATATGTTTGGTAAATGGAACCCCACAAGGAAAAACTTGCAAAGATCCTAATCTTTGATTGTCCTTGACATTCTTTACTTGCTCCAAGTCCTGTGGACATCACATCCCCATCCATGCAAAACAAAAATCACATCAACAAGTGGTATTTGGCACTTTATAAGACATAAAATAAATATAACTTGAGTTGAAATCAATTGACATAAAGTTGAACATGGATTGTCTTAAGCATTCATTGAATAACTTTAACATAATGAATTGGAAAATTAAATATATTCCACCTCTCTTAGTGACCCATAGGAGCCCAGAATTTCTAGGAAGCCCATAATGGTAGGAAATCCCTTATCAACCTCTTGAGGCCCATGAATGAGGCACATATAAAAACATCACCAATTCCATGCTTTTCATCATTAGCGTAGATCTTAACTTAAACATTAACTTTCCATTGTATTAATCTTGATCACAATGAGATTGATCCCTCTTAATACCATGATGGTATTTCTCCCATTGAATCATAATGGGATTTCTCCCTCTTAATGTCTTAATGGGATTCCTCCCTCATAAATAATAATAGTGTTTCCACTTCTTGAACATGATTCATTAATATTAATTCATAGTCATAGTTAGAATTTTACCATAGAATACAAATAAATAACCAATCAAACAGTGATAACTATACATGATGTCTTTTTAGAAAAATACATAATTCATGAAGCATACTAATGTGCATAGCCATAAATAAACATACATCAAACCAAAATTACTTATGCCAAATATGCATGGCCCTCTTACCTAGAGTAGACCACCTTAAGTTGAAGTCTCCTAAATTGATTGAGCCTTTTATCACCTATAATCTGATCAAAATCATTATATGTTCTTGGGTTCATAATCATCAAAACCCTAATCTTGGTCTTTGAACATTGAAGTAATTGAATTTTTAAGACATTGTTTGAAAAAGGTTAGATTTGAAACAGCTTTACAACAAATATTGTTTAATCATTTTCTACGGTCATATGCAATTTCTATGCTTTTGCAATATGGACCAATCATAATTCAGGAAACATTTGTGTGACATCGACTAAATTCAAATATGAATCTAATGTAAATGAAATGTTTAAAGTATGAGAAACCTTGGGCGTGCGTTACATGTGATTAAAATAGTGGGGCTACTTTGGTCATTTAACATTATTGTGAATCATGTGTTATAGAATCAAAATTAAAGTTGACATGTTGATATTTCCCTTGTAATGTAAATCGATGGATTGAATTCATGGGGTTAACTAGGTCTTTTCCTAACCTAGATTGTTTCCCCTTCGAGCCATGGCAAGAGCAACTCGCCTGGTCCTTTTCTAGCCCTGATACTAAGAGGTAGGTATTTCCTCAAGGAGAGCCATCTTCTCCAACATGTTCCTGAGAAGATAGAACACCCAAAGAGCTTAGGTTTGGGTACTAAAGAGCATAGGGACTGTAGAAGCACTCTGGCCATGGGTGGGGATAAATTTAGGCTAGAGCTAGTGAAGAAGTTGTACGTGTTGTCAAGTCCAAAAGGTGTTGAACGGATCATTGGATGTAGGATGAGCTAGAGGAATGAAAGAACTAAGAAAAAGTTAATTATGTTGTTGGAATTCACTAGAACAAGGTAGAAATAGAGTAAACAACCTCAAAGTAACTCGTGGTGATTCAGGGCGCAAACACATAATCCAAATCCAAAAATGGCTCCATCAGGGTCGGGTAGACTCGTCTGATGTCTCATGTAGGTAGGGTGACCATTGGATTGCCAAGGCGATGAGCATCGACAAGGTCACAAAACACGGCTAGAGGGTAGGGCGTTGGGCATCATGCATGACAAGCAATCAATAAGAAAACAAAGAAGTGTCACAGGTGAAACTTATGAGCAAGTCAATTTCATCGGAGGCGACTACAATAGATGAGGCAAGAGGGTGGTTGTCGAAGATAAAGGAGTAGGTGGGGGAGTCTCAGGCCTCAATGAGTAAAGTTAATAGGGGAGGATGAAGAAGTGAGGGTTGGAGACGCTTTTAGTTCCCTTAAAAGGGGGTAAAGGATACCGAGCTAGAGTATGTTACTTTATTGTGGTGACCAGATGAGACGCTTAAATGGGCATTTCATCCATAGTCCATGAGGGAAGCCGAGTAATACATCGATGGAAACGAGAGAGAGGGATGAAGTAGAAAGAGGAAAAATCTCATGGAAAGAATGAGGGATGAGAGAGAAACAATTAGGAAGGGGAGAGTTGGGGACTATTTTTATACCTAAGAAATAAATTGAGGTAGGAGATGAGTAAGCAACCGTTAGATCAAGAGTTCATCAAACATCGATCGTCAGATGGCACACATAGAAGAGAAAATAAATTAAATTAGTGCATGAAAGTACATAAAACATGGATGAAAGGTTCAATTGAGTGCAATAAATGAATTTCTATTAATTTGTAATCAAAACTATATGTAACTTTTTCTTAATTTATTTGGAGGGTCAAACATGGTCAACACAAGACCAAAATTGGACCATATGTTCATCAACTACTCTTGATCCTTAATAACCAATCATATTCAAGTTTTATGTGAGTTTTGACCACAATTCCTTTACTTAGTCATTAATTCAATTTCCAAGCATTAAAGTTTGATTTAAAAGGAGAAGACTTTCCTTTGTTAATATTTCAATCAAATTTCAAAATCAATACTCATTACTCACTCAATATTTGTGTCACTCATATTTTATGCCCAAGGTCTTTATTCCATATACATATTTTCAAATTCCAAGTCTTCCCTCTTTCTATTTTATTTCCTTAAAAAAAATTAAGATTAGGAGAGAGAAAAAGGAGAGGGGAACTACTATTGATTTAATTGCAACACATAATGCATAGATGAAGGTGAAAATCTATTTTGAGTCCCATTTTATTTTTCTTACTTCAATTTCTCATAACAAAATATGATTTCATTTTTTTTTCAATTAAGACCCTCAACTATTTCTATTTAAAAATAAATAATTATTAGACTTAAATTAGTTTTGAAATTTCAGGATGTTACATATAGGTTTCAAGGTATTACAATATAGTGTTTAGGAATATTCATATCAAATTAAAATTTAGGTATTGGTTAGGGCTTGTTAACTAGATCTAACCAACATATTCAACATTAACTACATTCATGCAATACTCAACTTAACAAACTTATTTTGCATTAGACACATAGTCAAGATTCATGCAATATAGTCAAGATTCATGCAATACTCAACATAGTGAACTTATTTAACATTATCAACATAGATAAAATTCATGTAAGGTAAAATTCAACATTAGAAACAAATTCAACTTCTTCAATATTAGCAACATATTCAACTTAGTATATAGAGAAATGAAACAAATAGACATGATAAATTAAGTACTCCACGCATGGTGTTCATGATCTGGCTAATATAAGCCCTAGTATGGGTTCCCAATAATGAGACAAGGGGGAATGGGTTAACCTCACTAGACTAGTGTTAGTGGCAGTGCATCACTGTCCAATGGTTCATACACAATAGTGGAAGTGACAGTGGTAGTGGCGGCATATCAGTGACAACTGAGCAACACAAGAGCACTGACGGAGGTAGAGCAATAGAGGATTAGGCAAAATGGAGATAAAAGAGGAGCAACACAACCTTGACAGAGGAAGCAAAGGAGGATGAGAAATAGTAGAAATGATGGAGGAGGTAGCGACAGACGCCATTGAGGAGGCAATATTATAGGGGTTGGTAGAGGATTCATTGTATATAACAACCTCACTTTTCAGAAACCCCTAATTAATGAAGGCCTTAAAGTTGATAACAATTACCTAAAATTTTCCCAGGGATCTATATTTTACCAAATAATAAACAATAGCAAATAATTTTCAGTCATTCAGATATTGTTTACAAAATTCTCTTCAAAAGAGTTACATGAATTTCTATTATTAGAACTGTACATATGAGACTATACGAAAATAAATATCTATCTAATCCTATGTACAAGTTAACTTTAATGTCTTCAAGTAATTTTGTTTGTCCATCATATCTTCATATCATCTTAATTAACATGTATCTAAAACTCATGAAACAAAAGCACATAACAGCATGCCAAAATATATTGTGTATGTGGGGTGCAAGCAACGGAGAGAAAGTACACTAACAACATATATTCTAGAAAATATTTGAAAATTAGGACTATAATTTTCTTTACATCATCTTTCTTAATTTGATACTCATAGTGGCATTATTAACTAAACAACATGTAAATAAACATCAGACAATTTAGTTGTTCAATCTTTGAGAAATACTCAACAAACACTGAAAAACTAATGTGGGTAGTCATAATTGTAACCATGTACATTCTATAGAACCATGCAGATTATCAAAGCATACTTAAAGGATATCATTCAATCAAGCAAGAAAAGTGGAATCCAATCATTTAACATGGGTGCATGTAAATCCTAAAGTGTCACTGACACACATATAACATGTGTGTAATACACAAGTGTACATGTTGAAGTAATAAGGAATCATGAGTCCTGAGTTATCGAACACATAGAGTTGTGAGGTTAAAGACTACTACTAATTAGGATTTATTAGCTAGGATGATATAAATATGTGAGTTTGGTTGATTTAACAAAAATTAATGTAGAAACAGAACATACTTAAATATTAAGTTACTTAGAGTTGTACGAATTCCTCAGGTCAATAGTTTCACCATGGATAACACTTGCAATTAACTCCACACACTAATATCAATTACTCCTATCCCTGGATACAGAGCTTGTAGCTAGAACTACCCACTCCCACAGTTTAGTTCACTACCTATTCTAATGACAATCCCATTTCCGTGGTAATTGGTTAATTAGATAGGTGTTTTATGATTCATCTCTCGGTTTCTCCTACCATTTATTCTCGACCTTTACCAAGGGGTGTAATAAACAAGTAAATCTATGGTTTTCCAACCCTTAACCTCTCTCCCGAAATGATTAAGGGTTTGATAATCTATCTATGGTAATCAGGCATAAACATAACAAGACACTTTGATAGATTTATATCCAGAAAATAGGGATAAAAATGATATTAATGCATAAATGTCAGGTACAATGTAAATTGGAGCTACCCCCAGATCCTAAGGAATAAAGGGGTTTAGCTAAATATGCAAGACATGGTATCATTGTAGATTGAAAATATGTAATACATGGATTTCAAGATATTGGAAATAGGAGAAAGAGTTAAGGAGGACATCTAGAGTATATGGAGTCATTTTGCCATCGTTTTTGCTGCCAAAATGCCTCTAAAGTCTCTCAGGTAGGGCTCCTTCACTTTTCTCTCCCGTTTTGCCATTCGTATCGACCCCCTCTGATAGAGAATGAAATTTCTCTTCTAATGGTAGCTTTTATATCCTACGTACATGCTTAGGTTGGGAGAAAACCTAAATATTATTTTTGATAATAATATGTGTTATATTTAACACATACAATTAAGCTTGTCCGCGCTTATGCCAGTACTACCGACTTGGAAGATGGTACTACCGAGTTAGTTGCAGTAGAAATTATTTTCTTTTTCGATCGGGAACAATAATATTTTTTCTACTTCGATACCATGTCGGTACTACCGAGTTACGTCAGTAGTATCGACTTTTCTCCAGTAAATAATAATTATCTACAATAAAATAAGCAATGAATTGAATCAAATAATTATTACAATAATTAAAATATGTAAAGTACATGTAAAATACTTGAAAAAAATATAAGAATTGATGGACACATGATTGACACTAATATGGTGAAATATGTACTAAAAGATATACAACTAAGAGCAATTAAAAATGAAATCAACCAAATTAAACAATCAAAATAGTGGCAATTTATGCAACATCACACCCCTATGCTTGAATATTGCTCGTCCTTGAGCAACACTACTCTTGGATTTGTTTGAAAATATCAGTAAGAAGACAAGTACCTATCAATTACTTTATCTAACCACCCTCCACTAATCACTCCCAAATCGGTCCTTGCCAACCATTAAACAAGTAACTACTCTAAAGTGATTAATAATGTTCATAATAGATGTCCACAATAAGATCAATAAAAAACACAATCAATATGAAGCAGTTAATATCATGATCAATAGGATACATGCTTGATGCACCATGTGATCTCTGTATCTACATTGTTTTGATTTACCTAAATAAACTATTTGGAAGAAGATCCCCAGATGAACATGGATGAGGGGAACAATTATGACAGTGGCCTACCTTGCAGAATAATGGGTAGAAAAGATAGGTGGCCATGTAAATATGATTCAAAATAACTATCTAAATTATTTATGTAAGAAATAAAAATATGACACACATATATGATGGATAATATGTGAATGTATGACTTCTAATGACTATTTTTTATTTTGGTGGAATGATGCATGCAATGGATGTATTATCCTAATGATGAGTATAGGTGAAAAGGTGTTTACAAAAAAAATCTACAATCCCCTTCTTTATTTCTTAGAGAGAATTTAGCTTTGAACTTAAAATCCTTTTACTCCTATTATCCTCTTCTTTTTTTGTTCTTTTCAATAACTCTTTTTTTTGCCCTATTATTTTAGCAAGATAAATAGTTAATGCTTGGGATTTTTTATTTATTTTTTATTTGAAGAAGGAGTAAGGAGATACAACTTTTTCTACACTCTTTCATGAGAGAAGATCATAGAAGATAACAAATATGTAACACCTTATGAAATATGCAATGAATATGCAACTATACACAATTTTATTATACAAACTACAAATTCTTAACAGACGATATGGAACCTTTTATTTTCTTTTTTCTAATGTATAAGAAGATGAAGTAGCTATATGCTTCCTATCATGCAATGTAATGCAAATAAGAAGAAAATAACTTTGATTAAACTTGATCATCCTATGGTGGTGAGTGAAGATGAATTGAAGGTGAATGAGATCACATGACTAGGAGACAGTGCCTTTCCCAACCATGATATGTCCCTCTCCTATCAACTTGTTTAACACAGTAACCTTAGAGTTTATTTCTAGAATTCACATTAAAGATCATGTTACTGTTTGGTTGTTTTGGACTCAAACATAATCATCATAACCCAAGCCATAGGGTTGAGTTAAGTTTTTCATTCTTTTAGTGTGTCTTCAAGCTTACTAATTCAAACAATTCCTCCAGTTATGTACTCTTAAACATAGCAAATTTAGCCTAAAGGGCAAAGAATAAAAGCACATTCAGATTTTTTTAGAATTTTCAGAACTGATACCACATCATCAACAAATGTCTATTCCTAACTAAAGTTTTAGATTTCATCCAAAATTTCATTAGATAGATGTGGACCCTAAAAACAAAATGAAAAATTTAATTTTTATGAAAGAAAAAACATGTAGATATATGATAAAAAGAAAATATGATAGAGGTAATGATAGAAGCACCGTTCCTTTCCTCCCACTAAGCTTGAATATGACATTGTCCCCAATGTCAAAAGCACAAGAAGATAAATGGAATGATTGCACTAATATGTGAGGTGAGATCTGGGGTAAAAGATAGGTGGGTGGGATCTACATGAAGACATGCCCTCCAATAAGCACTCGAGCTTGGTTAAGTGTCGATGCATGCTCAGTTTGTGAGATGTTGCTGATGAAAACTCAGTACTACCGATAGTGGAGTAGGTGGTACTGAACTGATGTCAGAGTTCTCATGTAATGAAAAAATGACTGACTCGGTGCCACCCATAGAGTGTCGACAATACCAACTCAGTGTGTCTCTACATACTGAATACACATATCAAGGCACCTTTTTTACTTGCATCAAAACTATATATCACAAAAATACAAAATAAGATGATCTAATCCTAGAAAAATAATAAAACATTATCAAAAGAAAATATGATCTAAGAATCCTAAATGGTGGGTTTCCTCCCACAAAGTGCCCTTATTTTATGTCTTAGGCTCGACAAGATGCTTACCTCTAGCCCGAGTTATCATGGAAAGGTGTTAGATATCTTGACAATCTGAAATCCATCTTGTAATGATCAACTCCTAAAGATAGGTAACTACAAAACTTTTGAAATTTTTCCTTCATTCCTAACTTTAGACTATTTAAGACTAGAACCTTTGGCTCCTTTGTTCAGCTATGTGGACGAATGTATAGCACCTTGCGGATCTCCTCCCCTAATCTTGTATCACCTTATGGAATATACTTTAGCACATATGAAATGGTTGCATTGACATGTGGATGGACCTTCTCTCCTATAGGTGCCTCCTTCTTGCCTGTAATTGTTCTGCTACAGGGTACAACCTTCACCTTCTCTTGTTGGATGGTCACCTCCTCTACAACTAGGGGAGTAGATATGGTGGCAATAGAACCTTTAGGCGTCTCCACTTGCAAATCCTTTGTGGCTCGAATTTCTTTGTCGCTCCTCAAATTTGTTGCATTAGCTGGAGCACTCACTTTTGCAAACTTCACAGGTGTTCTTAAGCCCCCTGGTCTTCCATACAAGCTATTGGGAAAAGGAGCTGGTGGCACATAAACATGTTCATACTATGGAATGTATGGATCTGATGTCTCCTCAATGGTTAGCTCCTTCTCATTGTAAACAAAAACATATTTTACTTCATGATGATAATGAGCTGGCTAAATGTTCCCCAGAAAATTTTGTTGTTCAATTTCTTTAACTCCAAGACATCTACAAACATTTGTGCTTGAGTTTGTAAATTTCTGATGCGTGCTCCCCGGTTTTGCAACTCCCTTTGTGATTGGCCCAAATATGCTTCATTCTTAGTAATGACTCTAGCACACATATCATCTATCCTGGATAATCTTTCTGGGTCTAGGTCCTCATCATTGTAAATTTGTTGTGGTTTCTCATGTTGATGTGAATCACAATTTGTACCCCTCTATGAAGAATAGGAATCAACTCCACATGATTCACCATCATGCATGTGATTAAGATGCTTCCTTGAACACCTACAATCTTCATAAATTGGGGTTCTATTGAGATTCAAGGTTCCCAACTGTATCGTCAAGGTCTTCATTTGTGCAATCAACTAAACCATTAATTCGCTCATTCCCTGTGCCTCCATGGTGCTGAAGTACATGCACTAGAAAAAAATTGCTAATCAAAGGTACTCAACAATTGAGATGAAAATTATAAAGCAATGACTTTTTAAAAAGATGGATCCATGGATTTGTGGAAAAATGATTTAATAATGAAATTTTAAAAGAAAAAATGGCCTAGAGTGGCCGATCCTAACTTTTCATAGTGTTAACTATTCCAACTCCTCAGCAACGACACCAAAAACTTGACACGCGTATAATGTGTGTGTAATACGCAATTGTACGTGTCAAAGTAATAAGGGATTATGAGTCCTGAGTTATCGAACATAGAGAGTTGTTAGGTTAAAGACTACTACTAATTAGGATTGATCATCTAGGCTGATATAAATAAGTGAGTTGGTTTGATTTAACAAAAACTTATCCAGATACAAAAAAAAACTTTAATATTAAGTTCTCAGAGTTGGACGAATTACTCAGTACAATGGATTCACCGTGGATAGAACTTGCAATCAACTCTACACACTAATATCAATTACTCCTATCCCTAGATAAAGGGTCTGTATCCAGAACTACCCATTCCCACAATGTAGTTTAGTACCTATTCTAATGCCAATCCCATTTCCATAGTCATTGGTTGATTAGTTAGGTGCTTTATGATTAATCACTAGGTTTCTCCTCATGTTTATTCTCCACCTTTCCAAAGGGGTACAATAAATGGGTAAATCTATGCTTTTCCAACCCTTAACCTCTCTCCCGAAATGATTAAGGATATGATAATCTATCTATGGTCAGGCATAAAAATAATAGGATAATCTCAAAGTTTTATATCCAAGAAATAGGGATAGAAATGATATTAATGCGTAAACGTCAGGTACAATGCATATCCGGGCTACTCCTGAATCCTAATGAATTAAGGGGTTTAGCCAAATATGTGAGACATGGTATCATAGTAGATCAAAAATATGCAAAACATGGATTTCAAGATACTGGAAATTACTTTGAAGTCCGCTAATTAGGGTTCCTCCACTTTTCTCTCCCCTTTTGCCGCTTGTGTCGTCCCCCTATGATAGTGAATGAAATTTCACTTCTAATGGTGCCTTTTATAGCCGCCATACAAGTTTAGGTTGAGAGAAAACCTAAATATTATTTGTCATAATAATGTGTTAGATTTAACACATGCAATTAAGCTCGTCAGCGCCTGTGTAGGTACTACCGACTTGGAAGTCTATACTACTGAGTTAGTTGTAGTAGGAATCCTTTTCCTTTTCAATCTAGAACAATAATATTTTTGTAATTTGATATCATGTCGGTAATATCAAGTTGCATCTCAGTAGTATCGACTTTGATCTAGGAAATAATAATTATCTGCAATAAAATAAAAAATAAATTAAATCAAATAATTATTATAATAATTAAAATATGTAAAATACATTAAAGATATAAGAATTGATGGACACATGTTTGAAACAAATTTGGTGAATTATGTACTAAAAATATACAATTAAGGGAAGTTAGAAATGAAATCAACCAAATTAAGCAATCAAAATTGGGACAATTTATGCACACATCAGTCACCATAAAATTAAATTGACTAAACCCTACTCAGATCATAATCTATGGTTTTGAGTCATGTTCAGGTTTGGGTGGGAAATAAGGGTAAAAACCCTATTTCAATTGCATGTTAACGGTTGGGTGAAATCCTAATTACTGTATCCAACATATCCTTTCGTGATGATCACTTAGATTCAATTGGTTCCATTAACAACATAGAAAGATAAGATCTTTAACCCTAATTCTTCATTTACATGACTATTCACATTTTTTGGGTGAACTTGGCTATTCACATTAGAAAACCTAATTCTACATTATTATGATCACGGGCATGTTAAATTACCATTAAATTCCACAATATCATTTTACATCCCAAAGAATCATATATAACATAATTAACAACTTTTCATTGAAAATTAGGGTTTTTATACCCTAACTCACTTATTAATGATTATCCTCTTTTAGAAACCATAATTATCTTATCATCATGACCATTATCATCTTACATTATCATTATACTCTACAAGATTAGATAATAGCATAGAAGAAAGGCTTTTAATGTTTTCAACATTATAATACCCAAATCTAGGATTTTTATATATTAATCATTACTTTAACATATTTTGGAAATACTTTTAGAATTTTAATGAAAATTAAGTCTCAAATATATTTCATCTGTGTTCCTCTTATTTTTCTCATCAATCCATAGAAAGGGTTCGTCTAGAGGGAGCATCCCCCAGTGTTGGGGATCTATCCTCCCATTCATGCAAATCTCGTATATTACTTATCTTCATCTGAGCATCCAAGAAATTACAATGATTTTTGCAATATTTACAATATTAAGCCAATGGGAGGAAGCCACGTTAGCAATATCCATATAAACCAATCACAACAGGTATGCACCTTTCAACCAATAGGTATTAGCCAACACGGCATCCAGTGCCCATGTGGCAAAGTAAAAGGGAAGAAATAAGATGACCAAAATGACCTTTACCTTTCCATGTAAAACTCAGGGTTAGGATAGTAATTTCCTCCATCTTAATAACCTTTATCAGATCCTTAACTTTCATCACTTCTACTCACCAAGAACCGTAGTCAACTCTAGGGTTGACTCCTTTCTTCTAGATCCTCTAATACAAAATTGCTGCTACGGGGACCTTCGCCCAGATTCCCTAAAGACGTTCCTCCCTTCTTTGGTTGAAAAGGTGGCTGCCTGAGCGCAGACCACAAGTCAACTGGATAGCCTGAGAACTGAGGAGGGAAAACATTTGCACTATGATGATGGGGTGAAAATGGTAGAGGAGGGTTCCTTGGATTCGACTGGGATTCACGATATATATATATACATATATATATATATATACATATATATACATATATATACACATATATATACATATATATATATATATATATATATATAAGGGCCACAAAGTCTTATATAGGTAGGGAGAACCTGCCAGTACTTAATGGAGATCATAATCCATTGAAGATTTGGGAAATCCTTAATACCGCACAAAATAGGGCAAAGTAGGGACCATCTAACTTAGTTTGATCTCCTTGTTCACTGAGAAAGTTTGATGGTTTTATTAAGGATTGATGAGAGAGAGATAAGAGATTGTTGGTATGTATGATGAAAGGGCCAATTATATATTGATTGTAATGGCATAATTTGTAAATGATTTGATTGTTAATAAAGGCAAGCTTCCAATTTATTTTGTTTATTTAGTTTTGAGACAATGAAATAGCATAATAAATGTATAGAGAATGATATTACTCAATGATGTATGACTTTAGGTTGAGGACTTGAACAATGAGATCATACAAATGTTAAGAGTATATGCATTCTTGTTATGTCCCTGATTGATTGTTATTTTGGAAGGTAAATAGACAAAAATAACACAAAGGATCATAGTGTGAGTTGGTTGATGAAAAAGTCTCATTAGTCATGATATGGCAATATCTAACCAAGCACACATACACATGTTAGAGAACGTTGTATATGACAAACCCACCATAAAAATGATACATGGAAACCTTAAAAAGGTAATTAAGAATTATGTCTTATAATGATGGTGGTGTTTGTGGTTCTTAGACCTAAAATCATTGCACTCATCACATGTCGTTCAGTATGCTTTGACATCATCAAACGCAATCATGAAACATGGGTTGTTAAAAAGGTGATGATTGGGTGACTATGATACATGGGGACTGATTGTGAGTGATAGAGATGGGATTTCTCCCTCTATGGAAGTATGATATCCAAGGCATCTTGATTAGTGAGAATGAGAAAAGAGAGTCCATGCACATGTGAGTTAATATGTGATATTGAGCGAACATATATCTCAAACAGTCTACTCTTGTTCAAGAAACAAGATTGAATAATAATGAGGATGACTTATCCATGCCTCTAGTTCAATCTAGTTATCAGTGACAAAGGAACTATACAAACATTGTAGCACCATACACATATTTTAGGTTGAAGTGTTTCTCCAACTTCCCATTTACTTGGATAGAAATGATGTTTGACTAGGCACTGCTCATTACTTGTGATGTAAGTTGTTATGGATATTCACTACCAATGTAATATGGGACCTATAGGTTCACACACACAAGAATTCATCAAGAAGAGGAGTTTGTTCTTGAATGATAATTTAATTGATTACTAAAATGTTTAGGTAATTTAATATACACAACAAGTTAGATAATTGGACTACCAAATGATTAGTTTTAGTGTTGAGACAATTGTTTTGAGTGTGATGATGATTGTATTGTACATTGGTTGGAATTATGTCAGACCCGAGCTGCGAGACGCCCATCTCACTTATGTGAGATGATTGTATCAGGTTGCCTGAGATTACCGTACCAGGTTGTGTGAGAGAACTATCTCACATGCACCAAATGACAATCTCAGCGATGCAATTTGATTGCATCAAGGATTGGTGTTGACTTCATGACATGCACTAATTGGAATTGAACTGCCAATATATATACAAAACTAGGAAACTACAAAATGACCATCTCTCATGCCATACAACCATCTGGGTTTGTTAAATGGTCGTTTCGGCTATCAATAGTTGCAAAATTAATAGTTGTTGTTAAAATTTGGTATCTTCCAGTCCTTTCCACTCCTGCACAGACTGCGGACCCTGACCCTGACCTCTACTATGAATAGAGGGGTACTAGGGGTTTCCCATAACACAACATAGCTAATTCAGAATCATTTACTC
>OY856413.1:527404878-527534878 GCA_963693085.1 Alisma plantago-aquatica | reverse complement strand
TATTCCCTTTAGAGAGTTAGGATTCCCCAATTCAAGTGAATTAGGAGTACTCGTCCCATTACCCAAATTAGTGTTATGGTCTATCATCATATTGCCCAAGATTAGGGTTTCATATACTATAACCCAAAATTAGGAATTCATATATCTTTACCCTTTATCAGGGTTGAAATTTCATATCAAGATTTCACATCTCATTATATAGCCTCACCTTAGGTTAGAGATTCCCATCACATCATTGCATTAATGTTTCACCTTAACATCACCCTTGATTAGGGTTTCACATCACATCTCTGTATCAGGGTTTCACTTTACATCACCCTTAATTAGGGATTTACATATCATTACCCTGAATTAGGGTTTCTCACCACTTTTCCCCAAATTAGGGTCTTATGTAGCTTTAACCGAAATTAGGGTTTCACATTCCATTACCAATAATTAGGGTTTACTATTCATCTTAATTAGGGTGTCTACATTCAATTACCCATAATTAGGGTTTACATCATCCTAACTAGGGTTTACATTATCCCCCTAAACTAGGGTTTTACTCAGAATTTCCCTAAATTAGGGTTTGGGTTAATCACCTCAATTAGGGTTTCATGATCTCTTTATCAAGGATCATACCCTGATTACATATTTAATTCATTTGGAATGTGTTGAGTCTTGATCACTACTTGATTATTATACATGTATGAATTTCTCCCTCTCATCCTCTCTAGGACGTTCATTACTCCAATATTGATTAGATTGAGTTAATCATGTATTTAAAAACATACATTTAAGTTTAGCTTTGTGTATTAAGTTGTTGCTTCCATAAATATCAAAGGTTAACCCTACCAAGGTTACCAATCAATTAAGTACATTATGGATTCAACCTTTGTACTTACCTTTGGTAATCATTGGGTAATGAGCTTATTACATTCCTAGGTAGAAAATGTATAAAACATCTAAATACATTAAATATGCTTCCACTGTAATCATCATTGAGGTACTTTATAAGTACTCAATTAGTTTTGGATTTAATTGAACCTTCAAATGATTAGAAATCATTTAATCCAGTAATTGGGCTTGATCAAATTGAACCATCAAAGGGTTTTGACCAAATTAAACTTTCAAATGGTTTTGCTTAAGTTGGATCTTCAAACGGTTTTGATCAAACATGCCCAAATGGTTTTAAACAAAAATGCCCAAACGGTTTTGAATAATCATGTCGAAATGGTTTTGAATAATCATGTCCAAATGGTTTTGAATAATCATGTCCAAACGATTTTAAACAAACATGCCAAAATAGTTTGAGATAGTTTAGACCTCCAAACGGTCTTGGTCTCAACCCCAAATGGTTTTGAAAACCATTTCCATTCAATTGGTTTTGGAAATCCTAAACACCAAACTGTCTTGATGATCATTAATCATCAAACGGTTTAGAAACCATTTCCTTCCAAACGGTCAACTCAAAACCAAACAGTCAACCCAATCCAAATGGTCAATTCAAATCCTAACGATCAACCCAATCCAAATGGTGAACTCAATCCAAAAGGTCAACTGTCCCAAATGGTTTTGAACCCAATTCCTCAAATGGTTTGCAAACCGGTTTGGTGAAACCGATTGACCAATTTTATTGGAAACCGATTGGAGTTGCAATTTTTGAAAAAGTGTCCAAGATGATGTCATAATCATATACCTTCTTTTATAAGGTTCACACTACTACTGATTTCATAGAATCATCCATTACAACAAGCAATTAATCAAGAAGAAGGAGAAATCAACATAACTTGTAAAATTGGAATTGAATAATGATGTAAATGGGTTCATGTTATATAACCCTCCTTCAAAGAATGCTTCAAAGCTCCAACTCCACGTATTTAATGGTGGAAGAAGCTTTCTCAACTCCACAATTCTCGTCGTCAAGATTTTGTGTGAAAAGGATTGGCTAAGATTGAAGATTGATTGGAGAAAAGAAGAAATCAAGCATTGATTTGTGATTTCCACCTTATATTTGAGGTTGAAGATGATCAAGGAGCTTACCTACAGGTTGGAGTTCGTTCCCCTGCTTCTCCTAGGTTCCCTTGTGGTCATCCGAAGCAAGGAAGAAAGAAAATCCGTAAAAGACTCTTTGGTTGAATGGGAAATGAAGTGTTTATAAAGGAATTTCAAAGAGAGAGAAAGTTGAAAAGAAATCCTTCAACTCCCCAAATTGTGCCACATAATCCCCTCACTCCATTTTATACGAAGGCATCCTCCTTTTACTTGAATTCTTATTCATTATTCACAATTTAAAGGAAAATCAATTAAACACCTTAATTCATATAATACTAATATCCCATTTTTAGTGGATATTACTTTTAATTAACTAATGTGAGTGGGCTCTCCACTCACTTAGATATTTTCGTGGCCTTTGCAAGGCATAAGGACGTCCACACTTATCTAATTTAAACCATCTCATTTTTGTTTGAAGGGTACTTCAATTGACATATTTATTTTTATATTAATTTGAAGTAAAGTTTCATTTATGCTTAAATCTTGATTATTTTAATATCAAGATTCTCTCTCTTCCAAAATGATTCAAATGAGGCGCCCCTCTCAAATTCGTTTCTCTACTTGATTCAAAGAATCATGAGGGACCCTCTTGAAGTGGTATTTTGCATATTGAACCCTAGGTTTTGGGTAAATTGTGCATTACACCAAAACTAGGTTTTAATGCACAAAGATTGCTCAGTAAGCTCTATCTTGGTTCTCAAGCTTGTGGAAGCCATACCATTGCATCATAATCATTCCTATGATGCTTGAACATCTGAGGAACATTTATCATGTACAATTTGCAAGTTAACCCCTCAACATGGGTAATTTGCACTTTAGTCCAAAACTAACAAAACATTGTTTCAAAAAGGACTAAAATTGAAGTATAAGTTCCTCTTGAGCCTTAATTACTTTTCAAAAGATAAGAGAAAGAATATAATAAACCTCATTTAAGAAAAACATCTAGGGTTAACACATAACCTAGGCCAGGGATGTTACAAATTATCCACCCCTAATAGGGATTTCATCCCCAAAATCACTAACGAAAACATTAAGAGAAAATAGAAGGGCACTTCCTCCTCATATCTTCCTCTAGTTCCCACGTAGCTTCTTCAACGCCACGATGATGCTAGAAAACTTTTACAAGACATATGTATTTCTTTTTCATCTTTTTGATTCATTTATCAAGGATCATCACATGTCCTTCATCATTTCATCTATCCAAGAGTTTCGTGTGATGCAATTGGCAAAAGTTGCCTACCTAGTAGAATCAAGTTGTGGGTGACAACCCTAGCTAGCTCATGATTTTGATGAAATTAGGATCTTGGCCCACTAGAATATTGTACACTACAATATTCCAAATTGATGTTGAGGGCTACCAATTTGAATAAAATAGAGGGAGATATAGTTAATTGAAGACCTGATACCAAATCAAACTGTCACAATAATTAATCACGAAATTAAACATAAATAGTGGAATTAACAAAAATCACTAAAAATTAAAACTTTTTACAAAGAGATCCTTTCATTGGAAAACTATTTCGAAAAGAACCGAAGTAATTCTATTACATTCTAGTTCACAAGTACATGCCCTGTACCATTCCTTCTCGAGGATCATATGCATCAACTACCTTGTTAAAACTGTACATAGGCAACATAAAAACCATGATGCATCAAGCCAAAATCTCATATCGGTTCATTAAACTAACTACTAACTCCGAGGACCTGAGAGTACAGAGATGACACATAGGACTCTATATACAAAGCCTGACAACAAGTGTTTCCCCCTGGATGTCACTGTTGTTCTTGCTGCTGCTGCTGCTACTGTTCTTAACTAGCTTTAGGGTTTCTCCTTCTTTTTCTGCGTCTACCTAAAAAGTTGGATCCCATGGGGGTGAGACAATTGAAACATTATCCCGACGAGAGATATAAATCTCTGCCAGAAACATTATTATTGCAGTTAACAAAATAATACTGAGCAGAAAAATCAGAAGTATTCGACAACAGACAAATCAATGTCAAAACAGATTAGAGCATTATTATCTATTCGAGTCATTTCAGCTATATATTGATAAAGCAACATGTCTCTTATTCAATAAGGAATGGGAAGGACGTATATAACATTTATCCACTAAGGATATACTAAGCATGATATTATCAAACAATGATTCTCATATTTCAACCTTAAGTAAATATGCTACTCGTCTGATAACATTTTACAATCATACTTAAGCCCTAAGGAGATGAGGTATACCACTCATTCTCCAACCGACCATTGCAAAATCGAAATCGGTACCATACATAGGTCAATGGAACAGCCGGATTCCCATGACTGCATCTTCCTCAGTCAGTGTGAGGACCAAATGCAAGACATCTTGTGTCTTTGCTAAATATCTTTCCAGGGTATACTGGAAACTTCACTATTAGAGTTACAATGGCATACCATACTCTATTTGAAATCGAGATAATTTATATTATTCTCACATCGATCCAGCATTAACATCATCAGGAGATTACTGATACATCCATCCTAGCATTTGGGAGATTAGTGATACATCCATCCCAGTATATAATGAAGGATTGAGAGATTTCATGTTTACCTCACATCAATTCCTCCATTAGGGCGTAAGGATATTCATGCCCATAACCCCCACATACTCAATAGTATGCCCTCCAGGAGTTCCCATAGGAAAACCTATTTCATTATCACCAGTTACTGACGATGATGGATCTTTGGTCAGGGCTCTACATGATAAGATTTCACTTGATTAATTAAGCACATTACTATATTCTTTTAGCATCAATCAGGTTTTCAAACATAAATCATTATAACAAATGCTACAAAGAATGAGTACTATTTCTATCAAGTCTTTTTCAAAGCTTTATAAAACATTGGCATCTCAATCCCTTATCACATCAGGGGCATTCTCATCCCTTAACATATCATCATTATGATTATAGAATATGGGTATTCAAACCCTCAATTCATCAAAAACACTCATTACCACTTTATTAGGTAACTAACACCTTCAGGTCATCTGACCATGGTAAATATGATACTTGCAATTCATGTATCACATGTAGCTCTTAAGGCCCATTAATCTCTTGTTACTTCTAACTAGGCAACACATCATATTATGGCTCACAAGGCCCATAAAACAATTCCAATAATAAAAAATCATAACTCATACATGGCTATGTCTAACATCTCATGATGCCTGCAAGATTAGTACACATGATAAAAGTTACATCAATTACATATCAGGACAATGTATGTAAGAGTGACATTACTATTCCCTCTAGAGAGTTAGGATTCCCCAATTCATGTCAATTAGGAATACTCATCCCATTACCTAAATTAGGGTTATGGTCTATCATCATATTGCCCAAGATTAGGGTTTCATATGCTATAACCCAAAATTAGGACTTCACATATCGTTACCCTTTATCAGGATAGGAATTTCATATCAAGATTCCACATCTCATTATATAGCCTCACCTTAGGTTAGAGATTCACATCACATCATTGCATTAAGGTTTCACCTTAACATCACCCTTGATTAGGGTTTCACATCACATATATGTATTAGGGTTTCACTTTACATCACCCTCAATTAGAGATTTACATATCATTACCCTGAATCAGGGTTTCTCACCACCTTTCCCCAAATTAGGGTTTTATGTAGCTTTAACTGAAATTAGGGTTTCACATTCCATTACCCATAATTAGGGTTTACTATTCATCTCAATTAGGGTGTCTACATTCAATTACCCATAATTAGGGTTTACTATTCATCTCAATTAGGGTGTCTACATTCAATTACCCATAATTAGGGTTTACATCATCCCAATTAGGGTTTACATTATCCCCCTAAATTAGGGTTTTACTCAGAATTTCCCTAAATTAGGGTTTGGGTTCATGAATCACCTAAATTAGGGTTTCATGATCTCTTTATCAAGGATCATACCCTAATTACATATTTAATTCATTTTGAATGTGTTGAGGCTTGATTACTGCTTGATTATTATAGATGTATGAATTTCTCTCTCATCCTCTCTAGGACGTTCATTACTCCAATCTTGATTAGATTGAGTTAATCATGTATTCAAAAACATATATTTAAGGTTAGCTTTGTGTATTAAGTTGTTGCTTCCACAAATATCAAAGGTTAACCCTACCAAGGTTACCAATCACTTAAGTACATTATGGATTCGACCTTTGTACTTACCTTTGGTAATCATTGGGTAATGCGCTTATTACCTTCTTAGGTAGAAAATGTATAAAACATCTAAGGACATTAAATATGCTTCCACTGTAATCATCATTGAGGTAATTTATAAGTACTCAATTAGTTTTGGAGTTAATTGAACCTTCCAATGATTCGAAATCATTTAATCCATTAATTGGGCTTGATCAAAATGAACCATCAATGGGTTTTGACATATTTAAACTTTCAAATGGTTTTTCTTAATTTGGATCTCCAAAGGTTTTGATCAATCATGCCCAAACTGTTTTAAACAAACAAGTCCAAATAATTTTGAATAATCATGTCCAAATAGTTTTGAATAATCATGTCCAAATGGTTTTAAACAAACATGCCCAAATGGTTTGGGATCATTAAGACCTCCAAACGCTCTTGGTCTCAACCTCAAACGGTTTTGAAAACTGTTTCCATTCAATCGGTTTTGGAAACCCTAAACACCAAACGATCTTGAAGATTGTTAATCATCAAATGGTTTACAAACCATTTCCTTCCAAACGGTCAACTCAAATCCAAACGGTCAACCCAATCCAAATGGTCAACCAAAATCCAAACGGTCAACTGTCCCAAACGGTTTTGAACCAAATTCCTCAAACAGTTGTCAAACCGTTTGATCACCAAACGGTTTGGTGAAACTGATTGACCAATTTTATTGGAAATCGATTGGAGTTGCAATTTTGGGAAAAGTGTCCAAGATGATGTCATCATCATCTACCTTAATTTCTAAGGTTCACATTACTACTAATTTCATAGAATCATCCATTACAACAAGCAATTAATCAAGAAGAAGTAGAAATCAACATAACTTGTAAAATTGGAATTGAATAATGATGTAAATGGGTTCAAGTTATATAACCCGCCTTCAAAGAATGATTCAAAGCTCCAACTCCACGTCTTTAATGGTGGAAGAAGATTTCTCAACTCCACAAGTGTAACATCCTAGGATTTGAGGCCTTAGATAAGTTGATCTTAAAAGGAATGATTGGACTACCCATATCACCAAGGTGCACCTCCTTTTCAGGGAGCCCATCTCTAAAGAACTCCATAGTTAAGCGTGCTCAGCTTGGAGTAGTACTAGGATGGGTGACCAGTCAGGAAGTAGATCCTGGCTTGCACGTCAGTGTGGACCAAGTGCACAGTTAAGGCTAGTGGTGGTTGTGGGGCCAGTCATCATTTCTGAAACTCTACTAGAGCCTTGGGAAGTGGGCCCGGGCATTACAAATGGTATCAGAGCCAATTCCCCTCCAGTAGGTGGGACCCACATGGGCATGGCATGCCAGTCTTGAGCTGTGCGCTCCAGGCATGTAGGAAAGGGCTATCCATGGTTGACGTAGCCACCCTTGCACTGGTATTCTATGATTGGGAGCTGGGTGTCCATGGACCATTGTGGGTCTGCACTGAAATGGGGAAGCGATTATGAGTCCTTATAGTTGAGCCTAGACGAGGACGTCAAGAGTCTAAGTGGGGGAGATTGTAACATCCCAGGATTTGAGGCCTTAGATAAGTTGATCTTAAAAGGAATGATTGGACTACCCATATCACCAAGGTGCACCTCCTTTTTAGGGAGCCCATCTCTAAAGAACTCCATAGTTAAGCGTGCTCAGCTTGGAGTAGTACTAGGATGGGTGACCAGTCGGGAACTTGATCATGGCTTGCACGTCAGTGTGGACAAAGTGCGCAGTTATGGCTAGTGGTGGTCTGTGGGGCCAGTCGTCATTTCTGAAACTCTACTAGATCCTTGGGCAGTGGGCCCGGGCATTACAACAAGGCTCGTCCTCAAGCTTTTGAGTGAAAATGATTGGCTAGGATTGAAGATTGATTGGAGAAAAGAAGAAATCAAGCATTGATTTGTGATTTCCACCTTGAATTCGAGGTTGAAGATGATCAATGAGCTTACCTACAGGTTGGAGTTCGTTCCCCTACTTCTCCTAAGTTCCCTTGTGGTCGTACAAAGCAAGGAAGAAAGAAAATCTGAAAAGGAGTCTTTGGTTGAATAGGAAATGAAGTATTTATAAAGGAATTTCAAAGAGAGAGAAAGTTGAAAAGAAATCCTTCAACTCCCCAAATTGCACCACATACTCCCCTCACTCCCTTGTATATGAAGGCATCCTCCTTTCCCTTTAATTCTTATTCATTATCCAGAATTTAAAGGAAAAGCAATTAAGCACCTTAATTCATATAATATTAATATCCCATTTTTAGTGGATATTACTTTTAATTAACTAATGTGAGTGGGCTCTCCACTCACTTAGATATTTTTGTGGACTTGGCGAGGCATAAGGACATACACACTTATCTAATTTCAACCATCTCACTTTTGTTTGAAGGGTACTTCAACTAACATATTTATTTTTATATGAATTTGAAGTAAAGTTCCATTTATTCTTAAATCTTGATTATTTTAATATCAAGATTCTCTCTCTTCCAAAATGATTCAAATGAGGCACCCCTCTCAAATTATTTTCTATACATGATGCCAAGAATCATGAGGGACCCTCTTGAAGTTGTATTTTGCATATTGAACCCTAGGTTTTGGGTAAATTGCACATTACACCAGAACTAGGTTTTAATGCACAAAGATTGGTCAGCAAGCTCTATCTTGGTGCTCAAGCTTGTGGAAGCCATACCACTACATCATAATCATTACTATGATGCTTCAACATTAGAGGAACATTTTATCATATACAATTTTCAAGTTAACCCCTCAACTTGGGTAATTTGCACTTTAGTCCAAAATTAACAAAACATTGTTTCAAAAAGGACTGAAATTGAAATATAAGTTCCTCTTGAGCCTTAATTACTTTTCGAAAGATAAAAGAAAACATATAATAAACCTCATTTAAGCAAAACATCTAGGGTTAACACATAACCTAGGTGAGGGATGTTACAATGGAGAACTCGAAGAGAGGAAACATGCTTGTTTTGAATGGAGTGACTATCCCTAAGAGTCAATGTCCTAATTCTTGTAAAGAAAGGGAATACATGAGTTTGATTCCATATGTGTTGACAATTGGAACTATCATGTACACAATGTTGTGCAACTATCCAAATGTCTCCTATGCTTCAAGCATGACGTGCAGATATCAGTTAGATCTAGGTGATTCCCACTGGACAGTCATGAATAACATCCTCAAGTATTTGAGAAAGACTAAGGATCAGTTCTTGGTCTATGACAGAAAGGAAGAGTTGGTGGTAAAAGGTTACACCCATGCAAGTTTCTAGTATAATAATGACGATTACAAATCACAATCATGATTTGTTTTTTGCCTAAATAACGGAGTTGTAAGATGGAAGACTTCCAAGAAAGGAACAGTTGGTAATTCTACAATAGAGGCTGAGTATATTGCTTCATCAAATGGGGTGAAGGAGGTTGTATGGATCAAAAAGTTCATTTCAAATCATGGGATAGTTCCAAGCATCAACAAAACAATTGAGCTATATTGTGACAACAATAGAGCTATTGCACAAGCTAAGGAACCCTTATCACATCAGAATATAAAGCATATACAAAGGCGATATCATCTCATACGAAAGATCATACAACAAGGAGATGTAAATATTTGTAGAGTATCAACAGAAAACAATGTTGCTGACCCCTTGACAAAGGCATTTACCTAGTATAAGCATGATGATCATGATAGGTCACTCGAAATAAGATTTATGGGTGATTGTCTCTAAGAGAAAGTGGGAGTATGTTGGTATGTATGGCCAGAGAGCCAATCATATGATGCTTGTAATGGCATAACTTGTAAATTATTTGATTATTAATAAAGGAAAGCTTCCAATTTATTCTATTTGTTCAGTTTTGAGATAATGAAATAACAACATAAATGTCTATAGAATGATATTAGTCAATGATGTATGTATACAAGTTGAGGACATGAACAATGAGATCATAAGGATGTTAAGAGTATATGCATTCTTGTTATGTACCTGATTGGTTGTTATAGTGAAGTTAAGTAGACAATAATAACACATAAGATCAGAGTGTGAGTTGGTTGATGACATAATCTCATTAGTCATGATATCGCAATATCAAACTAAGAATCCAAATACATGTTAGAGAACAGTGTAACATACAGACCCATCATAAGAGTGATACATGGAAACCTTAACTATTTAAGTCAGAATCACATCTTATAGTGATGGTGGTGTTTGTGGTTCTTAAACCTAAAATTACTCTACTCATCACATGTTGTTGGGTATGCTTTGACCATCAAACGTAATCATGAAATATGGGTTGTTATAAAGGTGATGATTAGGTAATTATGACACTTGGGCACTGAATGTGAGTGATAGAGATGGGATTTGTCCCATCTACATGAGTATGATATCTAAGGCCTCTTGATTAGCGACACTAAGAAAAGAAAGTCCATACACATGTGTGTCTATATGTGATATTGAACTTACATATATCTCAGACAGTCTTGTCTGGTTCAGGAAATACGATTGAATAATAATTAGGATGATTGCTCCATGCCTTTGGTTCAATATGGATATCAGTGACAAAGGAACTATACAAACAATGTAACACCATACATATATTGTAGGTTCAAGATTTTCTCCAACTTTCCATTTACTTGGATAGCAATGATGTGTGACTAGGCACCACTCATTGTTTGTGATGTCATAAGTTGTTATGGACATTAAATGCCAACTTAATAAGGGACTTATAGGGTCACACACATAGAAACTCATATAGAAAAAGAGTTTGATCTGAAGTGATAATTCAATTGATTAGTAAAGTGTTTGAGTAAATTAATTCACACAACATGTTAGCTGAATGGGCTTCCAAATGATCAGTTCAAGTGTTGAGATAGTCGTTTGGAGTGTTAGGATGATAGTATTATACACTGGTTGGAATTATGCCTGACCTGGTTTGCGAGACGCCCATTTCACTTGTATGAGACGACCGTCTCACGTGGTGTGGCATGCCCATCTCATATGCACCAAATGTCCATCTCGAGGATGAAATTCTATTACATCCAGGATTAGTGTTGACGTCATGACGTGCACTAATTGGAATTGAATTTCTGTCATGTGCACAAAACTGGGAAACTACAAAATGACTATCTCACAGTGTGAGACGACCATCTCACATGCCAGACAGCCACTTGTGTTTGCCAAATGACCATTTTGGCTGTTACATGTAGTGAAGTTTCCATAATTGCTGTGAAAATTCGAGATCTTCCCATCCTTTCGACTCCCACATAAACTGGAAACCCTGACCCTAGCCTCTACTATAAATATAGGGGTACTGGGGTTTCCCAAAACACAACACAAAAATTGAGAATCTGTTACTTTGGCAATTGTTGTCCTCTCTTTTTGTGGTAAACAAGAGATCCCACAAATGTCCTATCCGGATAGGTTGGGATAGAGAATGGAGAGAAACAACTGAGGATCATTGTTGTAGGAGAGCATGTTGGTGAGTAGTACACCAACAAGAGGGACAACTCCTTTTGTCTATTGTAGAAGGATTAAACGAGTTCTAGTTGGTCTATGTGGACTTCTCTAGAGGCGAGGTGGCCTTTTCTCGTCGCTTAAGTGGACGATATCAGCTAGCAGATCGTGACAAAAGGACCTATTACAGACGACGACGTTTGAGTTTGTTGTCCTTAGAGGAGCAATTAGATGAGTCCTAATACAACTAGGAGCTGCACATACACCGTCCAAGATAGAGTGTGCATCTACATCAGGGATTGTTATTGGACTTGCTCTAGGATTAGGCATATCTTTGTGAAACTATCCTTTCCATTGAGTAATCATTGATGCAATCTGCTAGTTAATGGGAAATATGTCAGTAAATTTTTTATTTCCGTTGTCTATTTGATATCGTATTTCCATACAGAGGTTGTCTGATTACTATGGTAGTCCTATCCTTCTGGCTAATGGAGGAATACAATGGATGGGCTGCTAGATCACAAATCGTCAGTCATCACAGGCATGACACATCACAGGGTTACAACTAAGCAATGCTATAGTTGGAAAGTATTTAATCAAATTCTAAAATTAGAAACAAATAATTTCATCACAACTAGGACCCTTTGGGTTTATACTTGATAGGAAACTCATAACAAACTTTTCTACAATACATATAATTTTTGGGATTAACTGGAATAAGTTACACAGTCGAATCTTTCTATTTTGGAAAAACCTTAAATTAATTATCCTAACTACATAGAAAGCCCATGGAGAATGATTGCCTATGCCCTAGACCAATCAATGAGGTTGTTACTACTTTTTTATTACGAAAGGACCAATTTTAGTGAAAACAAATATTGTATGTGTCTATTTGCACAAGTGAAACAAATTGATTTGAAAACTATTTTTAATTTTTAAAATTAGTTTTGAAGAAATTAATTATGTATTTAATTAATTATGCTCCCACCATTTATTTAAATTAGTGTTATTTCCTTGGAAAGATTATAAGAAACAATCTTATAGTGAACCATGATCCATAATACATTAATTCATGAGTCAACATATTTTGACTGCTTGTAACTTCACTATTTAGGTAGTTAAAAGGTTACCAATTACACCCAATGCAATTAATGGATAGATGGTTGCATAACCCTATGTAAATAATCATCTTTATGCCTCTATGTGTTAAATCCTATTAAACTTACCTAGTGAAGTTTGACCTAAAAGCCAACACAATAGAATATGCACCCATCTTTGGGACACCCACATATCTATTCACACACTTCCATGAAATAGACAATGTCCCAATATTGGCATGCTACTTTGTCAATCGAGGGTTTCATGTGTCTTGCACATTGGAAAGCATACTAGACTTAATATTTTATGTATGTATTATATATATATACATATATATATATATATTTGTGTGTGTGTGTGATGTGTGTGTATCCATATATATCCAATCACCATTATGAATAAATTTATATGTGCATCATATATAATAACAATAATTACAAGTGATAAAATAGGATATGGAAACTATAACAACTTCATGAGCCAACAATAATTGCAGAAAAACAACCAAGAGATTCACATCTAATGTAAAACTAAATATTCCCTTTACATGTTTTCCCATCTCCCAATTGTGCAACCAAGTTGGCTGATTAGTACTCTCTATTTTGGGCAATTGTTATGTTGTTTATTAATTCATCATTTTGTTTTGATCACAGAATTTCGAGGACCATCCTTTTTGCTGTGAGATTTTGATCGTCTCCATCTCTCCATCATGATCCATAGTTGATTTCATCATATCATCCTATTATATTTGCATAATTAAAATTTAGATGGAGAATGAATATAGAGAGGCTTGGCTTGCAAGGCAAATACATATTACATAGAGTTGATCAAAATCAAAATAGTGATTTTACATGTTTCATATCACACTACAACAACCTAATTGTCATATCAAAATACACCTAACAAAATGGTTATATGTATATATCGTATGTGATTTTCGATCACTAAAAGGGATACAATGTTGCAAAAATTTTTTTTTGACAATTTGTTTGTTGTTTAAAACCAAAACAGTATCAGAAGCATATGACTTCCACTTTGATACGACTGTAGGGTTTCCAAGAATGTGGCACATATGAAGAACAAAATATTTCCATCTCATTTTAACTTAATTATTAGATCCATTATAGCTATAAAATGTTGATGAATAAAAGATGTCGAAGGGATACAAATTATACCTTTGCACATACTAGTTGTTCAACAACTAACTCATCTTTGTCAGTGAAGAACTCATACTTCCAGATCCAAATATGAATTAACCACCAATCACCTTTGTCATTGAGTAGATATGACATAGATCTTACAAATCTATGGGAAGAAAAAGGAGTGTCGAAGACGTTCTCCCAATGTGTACACATCCTTATACATCCACATGGATGTTTAGGAACTCTACATTGCACTCCAATGACAAGTGTGGAAGGAGTTGGCTTTCCATCAACAATTTGTCAGCTTTCCACAAAATCACCTATCTCCTCCTTTCATTGTGGGTAATGACAGATGGTCAAAGGTGTTCTTAAAGGTCTCTCACTAACCCTAATTTTCATGCCCTTATATATAGGAAAGGTAGGGAAGAAAAATCTTTTATAGACCTTAGGAAATGTAAAATGTAACATCATGCCTACAATAGACAGCCGGCTGATTAGCTTACTCTAGTATGGTCGATTGGCCTAGTAGAACTACCTTATAGTGGACATCATGGGAGTTCCAATCGACCGCCTAGATAATTGTCTTAGTGAACTGGACTAGTTTAGAATGAGCAAGACTGATTCATAGGTGCAATCAAGTTGGGCTACTTGACCTAGTTCAATTAGTCGATTGGATGATCTAATCCATTTTGTTGGCAAGGTTAGTCAGTTGACCCATTAGGTCAATCTTGACCTGATCAATATACTAGACCATCCATTCGAGTTTCCAGTCTATCTATATAGGGGATGTGTTTTTCCATTTATTCTAGATTCATTTTATTACCAAAACCATTTAGTAACCAATTAAATATTTCACTCCTCTTCCCTATGCATCCAATGCATGTGACCCTATAGCATTGGATTTCATATCCCTAATCACATTATGATTCCATAGACTATTATTAATATCTAGAAAGACTTCATTTTAGTCCAAGTAACTGTAGAAGCTGAAGAGAAGATTTCAAATGATAAAGTGAACAATGTTATCATGCCCAAATAATCCCTTTTAAATATATATCTAAATTTCAATTTAATCATGGATTTATCATCTTATTACATTCAATCAGTGTTCGTTATACTCGAGCAGACTATTACAAATATTCTAAGATTAATATCATATTTTGAGTCCCATGAGCATGGCAATGCATTTCTATAGTCTCTCTTATGAAGTGGTCAATATATTACTTTAAAGGAGAGACACATTCTATCTAGTATCTTTTAGTAAAACACAAGTGTTACATAGCAACCAATCACCACCTTTTTGGCAATCCTTATTCTGAGTCACATTTAGCAAATGTTAGATTACATGGAAGAACATAGATTTGAAAATCTAGGTCTAGAAAAATTGCCTATATGTTCTTGCAATACATAAAATTTTCACAAACATAATGTCTATGCTAGGTATGGAATTAAAGGTTTTTGCTTAACTGAAGAACTATTTCTTTGCATTACATGAGCATTAAATGGGATTGATAATAATAGATAATTTCAAATGAACACCCGTCAAGAGTACCGACCCATTTTTGATGGGGGGATAATGAAATCTATAAAACTCTTCTTGGGTTATAGTTTCGACCACCTTGATATGGTCATGGGCTCCCAAATGATGAACATAAATTAATTGATTAAATCACAAATAATCTCAGGTGTATGGGATGCATTGTTCTTTCATGTGAATAACGAGTTACATGATATTCATATGGAGATGCCATACTCTGCGAAGTTATCACTTTTAAGAAGAATGATACCCTTCCAATATAAGGGAAGCCATATAAAAGTATGAGTAGTGAAACCCCCCAAGTTTCTCCCAGGGAGATAGAATCCCTGATGTTTAGGATTCCAATGCACCATCTATGCAACAAAAACATCCAGGGAATAATTCATATAGATTCAAAAGGTGGGAGGAAATGGTGGAGACATGTCTCCCTATAGTGAATGTCTATGAGATATCAAACATACATGAATTGTTGGAAGACATTGAAAATACTAGAGTGACATGTAAATGGACCAATAACATATGCATTGTCAAATAAACCATATGTATCATTATCAGAATACACCGGTGTAAAGGAGGACTTCTGAAGACAATTACAAGGATACCCTGACATGTACCCGCATGCACGCGTATACTATGGGGTCAGTACTACCTAGAACCTCCACCTTAGGAAGGAGCTCCTGATCGGTCACTGCTACATTTCCATCACCCTATCATCCTTAGGTATTATGTCATAATGAGGAAAACATGATTTAAAATCTTGGGGGTAGTACGGGATACACCCTCTATATCACACATATATGTTCTTCTATTCCATATTTTATGATGACATTAATTGAAATTCACCTTTACCTAGGTAGTTTTTCATTTTGCTTTGCATCCTTGCATACCATGTAGTTTTACTTCTTGCATTTTTGTATTTTTTGATAAACTTTTATTCTTCTTATCATTCTATCCATTTCATTGCATTAGGTCTAGATTTAAATAATTTATATGTGCTTAGTTAGTATTTGTTTCATTATATTTACTTCATAATAGAACATATCATGATGTGAGTAGGAGGATTTGGAACAATTTAGCCAACTTTTCCAAAAAATGCAATTGCTTTCCTTAAAAGGTGTTTAAAACCAATATCTACAGCCAATGAAGTGGCATCCCAGTGGTGAAAGTGATGATGTAAGAGCAAGAGGTCATGAGTTCAAACTCGGGTGACAGGATGAATGAATTGCCATTTTTCTTTAAAACCAATATCTACACATTTAAATGAGAGTTGCAACCTATAATAAATGCATATCATAATCCCATGACACATTTCTAGACGGTCTCAATTTAGACTACACATGTGAATCACCTTTCACATGCTTGTTAGTGTTTGATTGAATTGTGATCAAAGAAAGTGACAAATGCTTAGGTTTGTCCATCTCATGATAAAAAATATGGTAGTTGTATTTGTTTTCTCATGTTAGTTTCTGATTGATTAATGAAGAGCGTTGAAGTAATCTCCATGCATGAGATTTGATATTAACATACACACTAGATAACCCTATATTGACCCACTTTTCTTTCATCATTTCATATCCCTTTGCCTCATGTGAAGATTCCAAAAGGCACAAAAATAGTAAGCCTTGACCATCATCTAAAATCATGGGGTGACCAGTACTTTCTCCACTATATTGCACTCTTACCACCACTTAGTACTATCTATAGCAAAGACAAAGTAAAATAAAAATAAGTAAAAAGAAAATGTAAAAAAATCCATGCAATAGAATCTAAGAAATTAAAAGTGAGTGGTCCTTTCACATTTCACGTGGGCACTTAGAGCAGATTCGAATGTTGATATGAATGCATGCATGTGAAATAATATCATTTGGGTCATAACCATCATGAAACGACTTACCCATATCTCTATGAAAACCATGTGGATGAATATTGAATTTGATGTCGTATATTGGAAGATTGTAGGCTTAATGTTGTGATTGAAATTCGTTTTTCTTAAAAGAGAGGAAATAAGTGGAATGCATGACTTTGTCATTATTGAGCTCATTATCCATTTAGTTGAATGCATTTGTCATTTCCTGTTAAAATTGATAAGAGATATATGGATCATACTTGAGGACATGTATGTCTTATGATTGGTGTGGTTATGACGCCCTTAACTGTATCTTCATCTTGTGTCATGTTTCTATTGGTTCACATCTACATGTGTCATAATTCAAGTATTTTGGTAGTAATTAATATTCTCATAAATTCACTTATGGATTTTCCTTATATATTTTTTGGTTTTCTAGAGGCTACTTGATAGACAGAGGAAAGAGAGATGACCTATGGTACTCCTACATACTTGAGGGAACCCAAGGATCCATTGGAGTTTAGCATCACCTTACTCAAATATAAAAAGTGTCAATGGGACTAGGAAATCCATAAGTTGAGAAAGAAACCATCGAACTGTAGCAATTCCCTAAAAAATTGACTGACATACATGAAAAGAAGTAAATCAATGATAGAAAAAACATCCACTCCCTCAGAGTTTTTCGAAATTTGATGCTTACGCCATCCATGCCATAGAAAAAATGTTTTGGTCATTAATCGACGATGCTCAATTGGGCATTTAAATAAATTTCTTAAACACTCAAATAAATTTCACAAATATTTTCATCTTCACCTAGAATAGTATGTCCAATCGAAATGTCCATGCCACTTCACTTCTAGAATGTCTTTATTACCCAAACAACCATTATGTTTACAACCTTCATGACAAACACAAAAAAATGGTCGTTCTACCTTGGAATGCTAGTTCCACCCATCCTACTTATCCACCCCTAGGGCCAACATGACTGTTCTACCTCCAAAATGACTATTTTTCCATTAATCCCTCCTGCTTTCTAAACTGACTTTCCTTAACTACCACTACACAACAATACCAACCTATCTTCCATATATATATAGATACATATATATATATATATATATATATATATATATATATATATATATATATTATTGGTGTCCAAAAGGAAAAGGTTACCACCTCCTAGGATCGAAGGCCACCGCCTACTTACCTATCTCATTATAATGTCATCTTCACCGTCTTCCACTCTTAAACCCTATTTTTATTATTTTAGCCACTCTACTTCCATTTTACGTGCCATTCCACGATATATTATGGAGGAAGACATCAATGCTTCTACTAAAGGTGGAGGAGGATGCTTTTACACTGAGCTCCATGGTTTCTCTTCCCCTTCTCTTCTCCATTTTTGTATTTTCTTTTGTCATGAGTACCTAAGTCCCATAGGTGTCCTATTTGCGGGAATAAATATGACTAGGATACCAAGATAGATATATATCTTTGGTAATAATATAATTTCGTTTGGAGATCTTTCCCTAGATCTTCTATCTCAATTCAAATATTTTTCTATGGTGAATTATGTTCCAAACCACATAATTATAGGATAGTGATTCATATGTGGAAAAGATCTATGTCCAACTAGTCGATACTTGAATAGCTACCCATCTTCCTACATATACATCTACTATTTTGTCCTTATGTTTAAGGTCTAAGTATATAGTAGTCCTCACTTGGTTTACTTACCAAATAGCATATCTCAAGGTCGAATGGATGGAAATGGCAGTGAAATACCCTTCTCGTATGCTCCACGACACCCCTTTCACTAAGTGATAACAAGAATGACTCCTAGAAACCTAGGCTAGAGTGATTTTGATTTAATTATACCTATAGCTAGTCAACTAAACCTCATAAGTTTGGGTAGAGGTTCACAAAGACTAGTTCATCTATGTGCATCCTATACCACCCATATTCAACTAGTAGTATAGGATAATTTCTAATCATCCCACTTTGTAGTTTAGTCTGATAAAACTATTTGATTGAATGTGTTGCATGATATGACCTAAATTATGTTGATAGTCGCACTACCCCCAACCTGACCATTTCCCAATGCAATTGCTTAAAAACCTAATTGCTTGTTTCCACAGTCATTGTTAACATTGTTAGCTTCCTTTCTTATTTACTTTGTCAATATTATTACTCATGTTAGTTAACCTTTTTTGGACAAGTTAATTCATTCCCTTACTTATGTGTACTATATCTAGTTATTAATTTCTAAGTGTAATATTTGCTTCCTACCTAGTGTAGTTGTTAACATAGTATTGTTAATTGGTCTCTTCCTTGCGTTGCTTCTCTAATTTTCTAGTTTAGTTCTAATTAGGATTTCTCTTGTGTATTTAGTATATCTATCATTCTTTCTTTGTTAGATAGCATTAATTGTATAAGGTAAACTTATGTTTGATTCTTTACATTCTTGATCACTCACTCACATAGTGTAACTCAAACCCAAAGTTAATCCATTAAACCATACACTCCTAAATAGGAACCTAGTAAACATACCACCTCCAGTGACCCCATCTCTCTTTTTAGATTGAACCCTAACTTTCCTTTTCTATACTATATTTGTTACAACCTATATATTTCTTATTCAATATTCATCATATTATCGATAACTCTGGTGTTAATTACTTGCATGAAACTTTGGTTGATTGGAATTTAATTTAAGGTTAATCATGTTCATTGTAAAGTCAAAAGACATGTGTTATTATTACAAAGAGGTATGAACCTCAATTGTTATAGTAATAACCCACACATCTTGCTAAAAAGAGATGAAAGGATATTTAAGAAATTTGTTAATTAAAATTATCATATAAAATTCTATAAGTTTTTTCCATATAATTGTAGAGAAATCAATTATGAATCCAAAGCAAAAAGAATGAACCAAATCAGAAATTAAAATGAGAAAGCTACAATACTTTTAATTTTCACACAAAACTACTATGGGTTGACAACTAATGGTTGGCAAAGTGATGGTTTTTACAAATCAATAATTTTGTGATGTGATACTGCTGATCACAATGAACAAGAAAAGTGTCATCATTTTGATATAGTAATCATGATTTGATGGAGTTTTTTTTCTTGAATTCATATTTCAATGCTCTATATAGACAATCCCTAAAAAAAGAAAAGACACACACAAAGGTGATTCCTGGGGTGATTTTAGGAAGAACATGAGGAAACAGTGGATGTCATTGTAGAATCATCTAGGTAAGTCTAAATTGTTAGTTTCTCCTTCATTCTCTCTCTTTTACATGGATGAAGGCTAAAGTAAGGATAATAAGAGGTTACTTTCCACTTTTATTATTTTTCTTCCTCCAGTAGATGGATTCTAGAATAGTATCTTGTCTTTGACCTATAGCGATTGGAATTGATGAACCTAGATCAAATCCAAGATCAAAAATCCAAGATTGAGACCAAAAGTATGACTAATAGATAATAAGAAAGTTGAAGGTGAGTGGAAACTCATACGATAGCCATGATTTTCATAAACCATAAGACAATCTGAAAAATGTGCATTGGTTTGTTTACTATGTTTAGTTGAATAAGCCCTAATTTTGATTTATAATGCATGAATGTTTGATACAATTATAAATAAACATGAGTTGACTGATATCAATTTCAAATGCATGTATATGAATTTTATGAGTTCTAAACAATATATTCCAATTGTCACCCAAAATCCTTAGCACTGAAATACATGCTATGAAGTTCCACACATAGAGATTTCCTTCTAGATATTATTTTGAGATGATAAATTTCATATTTACTTCTAGATTTATTTATTTGATGTTTGATTGAGCTAGTTCAAGTTATATATAGTTTTGAATATTAGTATTTTAGTATAGATAAATGGAACAATAATTAGTGTTCAGTATAAAAGATATATGGTGTTATTATAGCACAGACCGTGCAGTTTGTATATATATGATCAAGTTATTAGGTACAAGTGTAATATGATGCTAATTACAAGTGAAAAAAATATTGTCAGTAGTTCAGCTCAATATCAAAAAGCTAGATTGAAATATCTCACATTCAATGTGAAAGATTAATAGCTTTGTTAAATATCGCTCTACTTATCTCAAATTGTTTATTTAAAATAAAAAGCAATATCGAAATTTGATAGTTAATTTAAACACATTTTCAAATTATTAGAGATACTCATATTTCTTAATATGATATTTTAGCAATATTGATGTAGTGAAAAATTTAGAAAAGAAAATGAAATTATTTAATTAAATGATAAAGCAAAGAAAAGTTCAGTATCTCATTGAAAAGTGAAACTAAAAAATCATTAAATTGTTAGATTCCCTAAACAACACAGATTCCTTGTAGATGTATGTGCCATAATGGATGTAATAACTTTCCCACTAGAAGCATCCAATAGAGGAAGTCAAAGTGAGCTATATGGGCACAAGAGGCTAAGCCTAACATGGAAGACCTATTGGATAATAGAAGTGGTATCCAATGTTAAATGGAGATATTTGTGATATCAAATTTTGTCATTGTTACATGTAATTACCCAATAATATCCAAAGATCCTAGTGGTAGTTAGTTTACATACTACTCAATGAGTCAACCGTAGTGGAACCATTGATTAAGATAGTGTAAGCAAGAGTTCTATGTTTCTCCACCTAAGTACCCAGGTTAAGAGAAGGAGTTTAGTTTATACATCCAACTAATATTGCCACTGATGCTAGACATGGCAAGGGGCATCACAAACTGTTTCACTATTTAGTAGACTTAGATTCCATAGTCAACTCTATGTCTTGTATAGTGAGATTGGAGCTTGCTGATGTGATTCCACATGTTGTGTTCCTCATGCGGGTCTAGGGCATTAATAATGTGATTAAAAGATTAAGTAGTCATGTTTAAGAATTTATTTTTCAATTATAGAAATTTATAAAAATAATATTTAGATATTCTCCATATCTAGTATCTTAATTGAATTTTATATTATTGCTTAATTAGTATAGTATTTAATATCTTTCCTCAGACTTCTTAAGTTGAAATCTACTAAATAAAGAATGTATGTATCATCTTGTCTACTTGGTGAATCTCCATTCATTGAGCCTATAGCTCAAACTCTATGCAACATTTTTAGACAACCCTACAAATTCTGGATATAGCTACAGATTTTTGGAAGACTCTACTACAAATGGATGTTAGTAATGTTGTAAGGTAGAATCACCATACAGTCCCTATCCACTCTAGGCCCTATAGTTACAAAAAGAAAGAGTTGTATTAGACAAGTGAATAAGTAATGTAATTTTCTTTCCTTGTAAAGTAGTTGTAAATTTATTCTACATGTATCTCTATGTGTTGAGCCATCAAGTGATGGATACAAGTCCTTGTTGTTTGATTATGGGTTGGATGTTCATATGGAAATATTTTATTTATGTTTCATAACTTGTAAAGTTTATTAAAAAAGAAAAAATTTAGACATATTTGTTCTAACCAACTTAATTGCCTCTAACCCTAATTTGTGGTCTAGGATAGACTAAGGGATTTGGGATTTGAAAATTTTGGTATTAAAGCCTAGGTTGAATCGTTAATGACCATTAAGTTAGATAGTCAAAGTCTGACTATGGCAGTTAAAAGGTGATTTTCATATAGTTCTAGGAAGTGAGATCATTTAGATTAATTGGCCTGATATCTGAATATTTGGGTTGACATGTATCAAGCTACTATGTCTATACTCCCTAAGTACCCTATCTAGGAATGCATAGGATGGATGAGCTATATAGAAACCTCTATTAGTGTTTGGGTTAGAAGACCAGAAAGTAAGAAATGACTAAGATCATAAAGGTAGAATATTATATGGCTTTTGTTTGAATTTTTTATTTGATTTAAAATAATCATAAAAGTTTTTATCTATGTGATTCTAGGATTTTAATTTTTCAAATATATGTTTTCAGTTACAATTGTTATGCTTAGAATTTATATTGGATACTTTTTTCTATTATTGACACAAAGTAGGACTAAATTTATTATAATATGAGTTCACCTTAATGGACATCATATTCATATATTTGACATAAAAAGGATTTTGTTCAGCACTAGCATCTCCTGGATTCAAGACTACAAGTTGGCATAGTCTGTCTAGAAGGATGCATTACTAGGATTGATGACTCCTATTAAAAATGAAATAAGAGTAAATGTTTTTTTTTTGGATAAGGTAAAATATTACTAGATCGTCAAAAAAGCGTATAGGAGTAAACCACCATGTATACTATACTTGGTCACTTAAGACCCCACCTCAAAATGACCTTAGGATTAACCTTCAACAGGCAACCCAGGTTCTCTTTACAATGCCAAGCCAGCCTATTTACAAAAGCATCAAAAACATGGTACATATCACTCCCACTCTAACCATGAGTTCTAATGTTCCTCTCATCCCATATATGGAACATAAGGCCGGTCCACACCAGGCCGAAAAACCTCCTGTGATGTTTGTCCCCTCTAGACCTACTAAGCATCCATTTCAAGCTGTTATTGATGCCCGTGGGGGGGTTTCCACCCCACATGAGCTTGAGAGAGGATCGGGTCCAAAGATACTTGGTGAATTCACACTCAAAAAAGAGGTGCTACAACGTTTCATCGGCCTGATGGCACAATGGACAAGCGCTCACGCTGCCATTGAACCACCTGTTGGTTCTGTCACTGGTGGGAAGCCTCCCCAAAATCACCCTGTCAGCACAGAAACTCCATTTGGGGCAGTGGAAGCTCCCCCAAAGCAGCTGGTACCAAGGAAGTTGAGGTTGATTACGGTTGATCTTCCAAGGCATCCCGCCCGCAATCACACTCCAGTTCCCATGCATCTCAACATAACTCGTCTTGCAAAACTTCCACTCAGCACACATTCTCCTCCAAGCTCTAGAAGAACCAGCATTGTCAACACCCGCATCAAGGCAACGACCATAACAATCCCTGATCCATACACTCCAGGTATAACTAGGATTAACAAGGAAATCATGGACCCTTCTTGCAGTAGCTTCCAACATTATATCTGAGGGATTGACCAAACACAACCCTCCTCCCTGTCTCGATTGGGTAACCTTCACCCATGCAACCACCTGATGTTTCCCACTCCACAAAAAACCACCGAAAATCGATCTCATTTTCCCCAAAATGAACTCAGGTATCACCGTGAGTCTGCACCACTAGCGAATCATACTTGTCAGAATAGAATTGACCAGCACCGCCCTCCCGACTAAGGAAAACTTCATACCACTCCACTTCTCAACCTTTGCCCACATCTTATCCAGGCAAACCTGGAAATCGACCCCTTTCCCCACACCACTTGACAGAGGAACACCCAAGTACTTGGTCGGAAATCACCCGGTCTCCAAGTGAATGGCCTCTTTTAATCTTCCTCTCCTCGAGTCACAAGATTTCGACAAAAACACCTGTGATTTAACATCATTGATATGTAAGCAAGTGAGATCAGCAAACTTCTCAAAAACATGTCTCACTCCTCGGAACACCTTAGCATGAGCTGCCACAAAGAACATGAGGTCATCTGCAAATATCAAATGTGACATGACTTTAGTGCCTTGGACTTTGTACGTCTTTATAGATTCATCTTCTTCAGCTTTGACCATGAGATGAGATAGGTTTTCCACAATTAGAGTGAACAACAAGTGTGATAGAGGATCACCCTGCCTCAAGCCATTTGAGGCTTGGAACATACCTTTTGGGACCCCATTTACCAACACCGAGAATGAAGTCATCTGTATGCATTGTTTAATGATGTTGATAAATCTCTGAGAGAAACCGTGAGCCTCCATCGTACTCCACAAACCATGCCAAGAGACATGATCAAAAGATTTAGCTATATCCACCTTGATACAGGCCTACTTGGATCTCCCATTGACTTGGAAATCTCTCAAGAATTCTGAAGCCAGTAGAACATTATCAGCAATAGCCCGCCCTTTCACAAACAGCGTTTGATTAGTTGAAATAATTTCAGGTAGATTACTCTTCAGCCTTCCCGCCAGTAACTTTGCAATAATCTTGTAGACAACCGAACAACAAGTGATAGGGAGAAAGTCACTCATGACAGCCGTGCCAACGTTTTTAGGAATAAGCCTAATAAAAGCGCGGTTAACATGTCGGACCATCTTCCCCCAACAAGGAAGCACCTCACCACATTACACACTTCCCTTCCAACTATATTCCAACAACTATGGAAGAACTTCGCATTAAACCCATCGCGGCCAGGTGATTTGGAAGCACCTATGGAGAAAGCCACGTGCTTAATCTCTGTGTCAGCAGCTAATTTCAGCAGACCGATATTCATACTATCACTGACTTTTCTTTCAAGACCAGAAACACACCTTTCACTATTTCTATCCTCATTGTTGTACAACACGGTGAAGAAATTCACAACCATCTCTTCAACCTTAGCCTCCTCATCATTAAGCTCTCCCTTATCATTCACCAGATTATGTATATGGTCCCTCATGTTATTTCTTTTAATAGCCGCATGGTAGATTTCAGAATTGTTATCACCATCTTTTAGCCATTTGAGCCTACTTCTTTGCCACCCATAGATTTCATAGGCCTTTTCCAACTGTCCCAATCTAATGCAAGCCTCAGCCTCCTCCTTCATGATTATGTGATCATTTAGTTGCATTCTTAACTTCTTAGCAGCAATGTTATATCTCTCCTTGGCCTCGTTTATGAGTTAGGAAGGTCAATAAGACTTCAGGACCAAGCTTTCAAAGCCACCTTAACCTTCTTCAGTTTTTTCATCCACCACAAAGAGAGGATTGCCAACAACCCTCAAATTCCAAGCCTCACTAATTAGACCCTCAAAGGAAGGCCAATTCAGCCAATGGTTAAGGAATATGAACGGTCGTTTAGTGATCTTTTTTGCACAAATATGAACTTCTAACCAAGCATGGTCACTATTAGGATGAGCACCCAGTCTGAGAGAAGCCTCCAGAGAAACCTCCAACCATGCTTCATTGACCAAGCCCCGATCAAGATTACTCGAGATCCTTCTTGTCGGTGTTCTTCTATCATGCCACGTAATTAAACCACCACTCATGTTTAGTTCAAAAAGCCCCGCCGCATCCACAACCTCATTGAATCTCTTGAGAATCGATTTGGGGATGGGCAACCCACCCCATTTCTCTCTAGCTTTTCTGACCTGGTTAAAATCACCCACTATGATTTGTGGTAGAGCTTGTTGCATGGAATCCACCATAATATCCCAGAGCTTCCTTCTTTCTATCTTTGAGTTGGAACCATAAACAGCAGAGAGCACACAATGTCAACCACCACTATTAATGCAGCTCAACGTGACTAACTGGTCACTTTCAAAGATCATTTGGACATCCCAAATCAAAGGATTCCAACCTACCACGATCTTCCCACCTTCAATGTTGTTCAGATGAGAGTAGCAGTTCCAACCACTAAAGAGGATTGCCTCTTAGTGATGATATGTCGAGGGTCCTTTGCTTACCCGGAAGGGAAGCACCCCTCACATTCCATACAAGGACATAAAAGGTATGGCCCCCTCCCCTATCACAGAGAAGCACTCACGCACACTTTTCCTACCTCTGCCTCTTCCTCTAGGCATCCTGTCTGCACCGCCTTTGTTGTGGGTACTCGCCCTTCTGGTGGACTGAACCACCACTTCCTCATGCTCCTGGTCTTCGAGGATATGGAAAGGATTCAATGAGCTATTGAAGGTTTCACCAGCCTCCCGTACCTATTTGACATCATTGACAACATCCACACCTACTGGGCCTCCCGCAACAGGGTTCATCACTGACTTATCAGCTTCCACGATCAACTAAGTACTATAATCCACATCACAGGGAGCCTCACTCGACCTATCATTTGCTATAACATCCGTTGCCACAACGACCTTAGCAGTAACAACAACCATAACAGTGGTAGATGCCTCATCAATAACAACAACCATTGTCGTCACCTGCTCTAGGTTAGACATCGCAGCATTCAGAGGAGCAGAAAGGACCTGATTAATGGCGCCTCTCTTCCTATTGTTCCTTTGGGGGGGTCGGGATTTTGATCTACCCCTGATCACCGGAGGTTCCACAAAGGACTCCCTCGCGCCTGAGCATCTCTGGGGCAGATGCCCGAACACCTTGCAGGTGTGGCAATGGTCTGGGAAGGCATCATAAATTATCTTGATCTCTAGTTCTTCACCATTAGGCATCTCCAATATTACCACTGGGGAAGGAACTCTATCAGCCGCGATCTTGATGTAGAGGTGAGGAGAGCCCACGTATCTCCCCACCATCCAGAAGTCCACGACCTTGGGTATGCCCAAAGCATACCCAATGATGGTAAGGGCTCTTCTCATCTAGTGTCACTCCAGGTCTGGAAGCGTGATCCAAACTGGGGCAGTGGTGAGTGTCGCACGCCTGACATCTGCCTCCGGAGTCCACTTCCTCGTCAAAACCAACTTATTGTCAAAGAACCAGGACCTCTTTCAAGCATCGTCTTCATGTCATCCTTCGAGGCAAATCGAGCAAGGGTAAGCCCCTCCTTCAGTTGTGATGCCTGGAGCTCACCTTTGGGCCTCCAAGTTCTAAGCATCCAACCATAGAAATGATGGATGTTTGGGGTCCTCCCAAGGACCTGGACTATGATCGAGTAACGATGGAACTCCTCCAGTTCAACAGCCACTACGTTCGACACCTTCATCCATGGCCTGTTGTTGTCGTTGCACAAGAAAGGCGCCTAAGGATCATCTCTCGAGACCACTGGTATACAATTTCTTTGGACCTCTAGTGGTCTCGCCACCATGTCCACCCAACGCCGCCCGGCTGTAACATCCACCCAATGATCCGACCAGGGTAGAGCCTTCTCACCATAGTTAGCAACTACATCCACCGATTCCACAACCAACTCCACCTCGCCAGGGATAGTGCCCACCGAGCCTACAGCCGTGTCAAGCGGATAGGACAGGCTCTCTCCCGCCATGAGAAACCCCCAAACTAGAGATGGAACAGAGCCATCGCCTAGAGAGAGAGAGTTCAGAAAGCATCGACCACCTGCTCCGAGCCACGAGTAGGACAGCAACACTACGGGGAAGAGTAGGCCACCGAGAGGCCTTACTGCCATGAGGATAGCAAGGTGGGAGAGGGAAGCATGCGGGGTGGAGCTTCTCCCCCTAGGGGGAGAAACGAAGTGGAGAGGGGAAGCAGAATCCTAGATAGAAGCTAGAGCTCTCGCTAGAGAGAGAGACTCAGAATCGAGAAATAAGAGTAAACTTTAGATAAAGTAAGTATGTCATGTAATGAGAATGTGGGTACACTAATATATAGATATCAAAGGGAATGGATAAAAGAACTAAAATTTAGTTAGAATTAATAATTATGTGAAAGGATTGAACATAAAATGAAAACCCTAATTTGAAGAATAAAGGAAGAAGGAAATAATTTGAGAAACATATTACTATGGTGCATATTATATAATGAGGAACATATGAAATGGAACGATATCAATTGTGAATAGATGAGAAAATTATATAAAAGAGTTGAATTACAGTGGATTTGAGAGTTTGACAATCAAACCCACATGAATAACCCACAACATGCAAATGTGTGATGAGATAATGAAAATACATATAAAGAAGTGACAATGAAAGAATATGTTATGAGAACTAAACTGTATAGTTAATGAGTCATTCTATCCTAAAATTAAAAAGAAAGAAATGCAAGAGGAAAATATTTGAAGAATATTTAATAAAACAAACAAAGTATTGCTAGAAAAAATTATAGTTAAAGTGTATTGGTTGTATATATGAAAGATAAGATCATAATAAGAAATTAATATGCAATAAATATTAAAAGAGTAGCTGATGCAAGGGAAGAGTAAGCGATGCTAGGGCTTGGCGGCCGTGGCGGCGGTCGAGGGGGTCATAGTGGAGGGCGCGTTGTTCCCCGGCAAGCTTCTGACACCCACCCCATCAGCACCGACGCGGCCGATACATCCGCTATTCAATCCTCCGGGGAAGCCGTTAACATGGAAACGACCGGGATTCCTTCTGCAGCCCCTCCGCGGTCTTACAAGGAAGCCATGTAGGGTCATTCAAAGAAACCCCCCACAGCACTCGCCCATGTCTCTCCAGATCTTCTGACCGCGGCTGACATCAGAATTGAGAAATCCGGAAGTATTCCCTCGATCTCGATTAACCCAGCTACCTTGCCCCCCCTTCTGGAGCCCTGGAAGTATGCCGTGGTTATCAAGGTCCTAGGCACAAACGTAAGCTTCAATGCCCTCATAAACCGGATCTCAGTGCTATGGCAACTGTCTGACGCTTATAGAGTGATTGATCTGGATAAGGGTCACTATATTATCCAATTGTCCAATAATGACGACTTTGTTCGCGCTATGACCAGAGGTCCATGGATGATATTCAGCCATTACTTGTTTGTTCAATCTTGGTCCAAGGATTTCAGACCCTCAGATCCTATCCCACGTAAGCTAGTTGTATGGGCAAGAGTTGCTGACCTACCGGTCTACTTGTTCCAGAATCAACTTCTATCAAGCATTGGAGATTTGATGGGGAAGACGATCAAAATCGACACCACTACCCAATCCAGACATCGTGGTAAATTCGCATGTATCGTGGTTGAGGTAGATACAACAAAGCCTCTCCTTCCTGCTATCATAATCGATGGCAAGAGATATAGAATTGAATACGAGAACCTCCCGACATTTTGTATGAAATGTGTCCATCTTGGCCATGCAGCGGGCGACTGCACCTTTATTCCATCCTTTTCCACCACTGCACCATCTACCTCCTCGAGCGTCCCTCTGTCTACGCCCTACACGGTAGAGATTCATGCCAAGATGCCTGAAAGGAAGAACCAAAGTGCAAGGAAGACAACGTCCCATGCAGACACAACGTCGAAAGAAAAGCCAGTATCGGGCAAGTATGACGACGCGCCTAAGAAAACAGAAGAGCATGGGGCTGCCCAGGCTGGTAACTCTGACAAAGGCGACTGGGAAATGGTAAAGCATCGCAAACAAAAGAAGAAAACAACACATCATCTAGAAAAGAATGAGGCCCCTATCCCCGGACGCCCTCCTCAAGTGCCCAAGACAATCCCTGCGGCCAAGGTTCTGACCACTAATAACACGGTGGTTGTGTTGGTGGACGATGCAACTTGTGACGGTAGGACCATGGAAGGCTTCATAGATCGATTCCGCTTTCAAGCCAGTATACCCACCTCATCCTCCTCACCACCCTTGACTTTCAGCTTGGGGAACCATGCAGGAGGTAGTGGGGTCATCCTTCATAATCGAAGGGTAGTCTACCAAGCGGTCAGTCCTGGCCGCGAGCGCAAGAAAGGCAAGCTAGCCCAATTTGTGGCTAACGTTGATTTCAATTCAAGCACCAAGAAGTCATTGTCCCTCGACATAGACGATCCTGGTGAATCGATGGAGACGTCAGTTGAGACCTCTGGTCTCCTTGCTGCAATCAATTAAGCGAGTTTCGACCCCATCCTTTTATCTTCTTTTATGACTAACATCATCTGTTGGAATGTCCAAGGAGATGGCTCCAAGGACAAGATTAATCTTCTTAAAGAGTTTAGAAGGAGATACAAACTTCATATTCTTGTCATCATTGAGCCTCACTATAGTGGGGTTAAAGCAAACCATATTATCAAGAAGCTCGGGTATACATCATCTCACAGAGTTGAAGCACTGGGTTTTTCTGGTGGTATGTGGGTTCTTTGGGACAATGTCAGATGTACTGTTGATATTCTTTAATGTCATCGTCAATATGTCCATTGTCAGATTAACAATTCCTGGTTGATTACTTTTGTCTATGGCAGTCCTAATCCGCAAAAAAGGGACCTGCTATGGCGTAGAATCGAAGGCATGTCTCTCCATATTAATGAAGCTTGGGCTTTGGCAGGCGACTTTAATACAATGCTTGATATTGCTGAGAAGCAAGGTGGGTGAGGCTTCGACCGCTGTTCCAGTCAAAAGTTCCATTCTACTCTCCACAACTGCGGTTTGAGGGATATGAAGTCCTCTGGGAACCAATTCACTTTCAAAAAAGGTTGCCTCTTAGAAAAACTTGACAGAGTCGTGGCCAATCTAGAATGGCTTTCCGTTGAGGATGGGATGGACATCTCCGTCCTCCCGCGCATTTACAGTGAACATAATCCTATCTTGATTGCTAGCCGAAATAGACAACAGAGACGAGGCCTTCATTTCAAAACCAAAATGAGTTGGAGTCTCATCCCTGAGTTCAAGTCTGGTCTTCTTCCTGCTTGGGATGGATCACTTCCTTTTCTGGACGCCTTATCTTCCTTCAAGTCTAAAGCGGTCAAGTGGGAAAATAATCACATCAAGCAGCAACACAAGAACAAAGATGCTATTCTTCGCAAACTCAATGTTTGTCAGGTACATCCCCAATTTGTCAATTCGATTTCTAAACAATTGCTGTCAATAGATCTTCAGGAACAACTTAATGCTATTCTCTTACGGGAGGAAGCTGACTGGCAACAGCGGGCAAATATTAACTGGCTGCAATATGGAGATGGAAATAATAAATTCTTTCACTCATTTGTCAAAGCTCGCCGTCATCACAACAAAATTTCCAGAATGAGGGGTACGGATGGCGAATGGATTTCCTTGCCGTTACCACTCATGAACCATGTGCGTGACTTTTTCGGAAATCTTCTCGCCCCCGCTATATTGCCACAAGGAAACATTGCTACTATCCGTCATTATATTGGTTCCTTTCCCACTCTTGCCCTTGCTGACAACATTGGGGCGGTTCCGACTGCAAATGAAATCAAATCAGTTTTCTTTCAGATGGCCCCTGCTAAGGCCCCGGGTCCTGATGGTGTGCACAATGAATTTGTGCAATCAAACTGGCAGCACATTGGTGGCTCAGTGATCCACACGGTACAGACTGCATTTCAATCTTGTATCATCGATTCCCGCCTAGTTGATTCCTTGATGGTACTCATTCCTAAATGCAGCTCCCCACAAAGCTGCTCTGACCTGCGCCCGATCTCACTTAATAATTGCTTCTTCAAGCTTATATCTAAAATTATTGTTGAACGTCTCAAGCCTTATCTGAACTCCTGGGTCTCTGTACATCAGTCTAGCTTCATCCCGGGGAGACGGATCAGCGATAATGTCCTTCTTGTTCAAGAAATAATCCACTCAATGAAGTCCATGCATGGGAAAAAGAAAGCGGTGGCTATTAAGATTGATCTATCCAAAGCTTTTGACCGTATGAATTGGCTCTTCATTGAAGACACGGTTCGCAGGACTGGCATACCAAATAGCATCTGCACACTGATTATGCAAATCATTACTTCTAGCCATACTTCTATCTTGTGGGAGGGTACGCATCTCGAACCCTTCAAGGCCAAGCAGGGGGTTCGACAAGGGGATCCAATCAGCCCTTATATCTTTGTTTTGTGTATGGAACGGCTTAGCCAATCTATTTCTCATGCGGTTGCTGAAGGGAGTTGGAAGCCCATCTTTCTATCTAAAAATGGTGTACCTCTGTCTCACGTTATGTTTGCAGATGATCTCCTCCTTTTGGCTGAAGTCTCTGTAGGCCAAGCACCGGCCATGAAGAAAATCCTGAAGGAGTTCACCTCTGTCTCCGGCCAGATTATATCTAGGAAGAAATCCAGGTGCTTCTTTTCACTCAACACAACTACTGGGGAAAAAAATTCTTTCTGTCGACGCATGGGCATCCCTAGCACCACTGACTTGGGCCGATACCTTGGAGTCCCCATTCTTCATAGCAGGCTCAACAAACAGACTCACTCGTCTATTCTCCAGTCCATCAGGAATAAAATGGACAGTTGGTCAGTCCGCCATCTGTCTCTTGAAGGCCGCATCACCCTAGCAAAAATCTCTTTACAGTCACTACCTTCTTATACTATGCAAACCGTTATGCTTTCCCCTGCCCTCTGTGATGATATCAATAGCCATATTCGCCAATTCTTATGGGCGGGAGGCTGTGGCAGGCACAAGATCTCGTTGGTCTCTTGGAACAAAGTGTGCAGACCGAAGGATCTAGGTGGGTTGGGTCTAAAGGATGCAAGAACACATAATTCAGCCCTTATGCTTAAGAATGTATGGCAATTTATGAACAACCCAAGGTGCCTTTGGGTACGAGTCATGAAGGACAAATATATGAAGAACGGAGCCATTACTAGATGTTCTGGGTCCCCCGCTTGGTCCTTCATTAAAAATCATCTTCCCATGATTGAAGGATTCTGTCACAAAACTATTAACTCTGGGACTAACACTAATGTATGGCGCGATAAATGGTTAATGGGGAAATCCATCTTCGACATTGAACCTACTTTTGCCATCCCCGAGAACCTGGAGGACCTTTTAGTCGCCTCTATGGAACAGGAAAATGTAGGATGGGATTGGGATTTCATTCAGACTTACCTTCCACCAGCCTCTTGGCCTCTTATTCAGAACACCACTCTACCTTCATAGCAGTCCGAGCTAGATACTTGGTCTTGGCCCCTAGATGCTAAGGGCAAACTATCTGCTAGCACAGCATATGCCTGGTTGCAGTCTTTCCCAGCTTCTAGTGCATCAAACAATTGGAAAGTTGTATGGCACTCTTCTCTACTATTGAAATACAAGACTTTTCTATGGCTCTTCAAACATTGGGCCCTTCTCACTAATGCAGAAAAGACACACAGACATATTATCGACGATGATAGCTGCCTGGTCTGCAAGAATGCCATTGATTCTCTATGTCACTTCCTACGTGACTGCCCATCCAGTAGACATGTCTGGTCACTCCTTGGCATGACGGATAGTTTCTTTAACATGTCTGAGCTTGAATGGATTGATTACATCCTTTATGGTAAAGTCACTTTGGACCAGTACATCATACATTGTATTAGATGTTGGTCCCTATGGCGAACTCGAAACAAATCCACCCATGGTGGTAAAACTCAACCTCCTTCTGTGACGTCTACCTTCATCAAAGAAAGGTCCAAGACTATAACTCTTTACTGTAAAAAATCTTCTGCCCAAGGTAGCATGCTACGGATAACCTCCAACCCTCCTCTACCAACAAGCCAATTTCTCATCTTTGTGGATGCCGTCTTTCAGAGCCATTCACTGAAAATAGGTCTGGGAGTTCATGTCACAAGCATGTAGGGGAGATGCATCATTGGTAGGGGAAGCCCCGGTCTTGCCACCTCTGCCTTAGATGTGGAAATACGAGCCATCATCTTTGCAGTTGAAATCTGTGCGGCCAACAACTGGTGTTCACCAGTCATTCTTACGGACTTCACTTTAGCTATCGATGTGCTTAAAGATCGGAACATCATCGCCAACAAGCTTGAGCCTTTGAGGAGAAAGTTCTGCCACACTACCTCCTCCTTGGTCAAAGTGCAACTCCAATTCATCCAACGCAAGAATAACATGGTGGCAGACAAAATAGCAAAACATTGCATGTACTCTTCCTCTTCTGTTTGCTTTTATCGGGATAAGCCTGGCTGGCTGACTCCAACTATCGACATTATTCCTTCTTTTATCTGGCCCGCAATAGAGAGTGGGATGAATAATAATTAAATCTCTATAGTTTACAAAAAAAAGATGCAATAAATATTGACAAGGGAAAAATTGAACCAAGTTAAAGAGAAAATTTATGTTATAAGAGAGGGAGATAAAAATAAGTACCGTTACAAATAATTGTTTTTGCACTTGTTTTAAAATTATACCAATGTAGAGTTTCATTTGTTCATCTATGTTGTTTTAAAATGGGTTCCTTGCAAATGTGTATTAATATGTAGGATAAAGATATACATAAATAAAAGACTAAGATACATAGATATGAGCATATTGAATAAAATAGTGTGTAGTATGAAAAAGATGTTTGAACTTAATACGAGTTATATGATTTGTACAAAAGATATTTATCTGTTGATCTAAAATATGATTCATGTAAGGAGCATGTTCATTTAGATATAAGTATGAAAATTGTGAAGAGATGTTGAGAAACTATAATTATGCAATACAAAATCATGTTATAAATGTGAAACCAAGGGGTAAATTTCGTAATGGCAGATAGAAGTATTAGAATATTCCATAAAAGAAGAGATATATATGGTAAGTTATGAAATCTTCAAATTGTTAAAGAAAATGTAAAGGGTTACATAATATTAAACAATTCAAGGTATGTGATACTAAGATTCATTAGTTACACTTGGATGCAAGAAAATTTTTTTGATAATATCTAAAGGGATTTAATAAATATTTCACATACATATTCTCCCTTTCTATGTATACCTAACCTGAGAATAAACAAAAAGAAATATGCATTGAAGGTGAACCAATGGGAAAATAGGAGGGACATCCAAATGTCTAATTCAGTACAAGGATAAAGGTAGAGATTGTGATATAGGAGACAAGATAAATAATTTTCATGTCATCATGATGAGGTTGGGTTTATAAGAAAAAGGGTCATATAAGAAGTTATTACACATGGAGTTAAATTTTTGCCAATGCTAGGGATAAACAAAACCCAAATACCTAGACAAGAATAAACTTGAGAAAATTGCAATCCTTGTTCTGATTAGCTTTGCACTTGTTCCTATCCAACTTCACTCAAGTTATACATATGATGCCGATGTAAGACATGTTGGTGCTAGAAGTATTAGCACAGCCTAACTTTCGTTTATTCCTATTACCATCAGATTCTTTCCTATCATTCCTCTACCCATGGATAGATCCAATAATAACAACCACTTCTACAGAAGTGGGATATCACGTCGGTCATTTTTAGCATATGTTGTCAGTTTACAACCGACGACGATGTAAGAAATGTTAAAAGTCAGGACATACATCATCAATTAAAGAAATTGATGTCATACGTGTATATCTCTGTTGAATTTTATAGTTTGACGACGACATAAAATGCATCCTATGACAAAAAGTGGTATCCCCTAACCATTCATCATTGGTTATTCAAAAAGAATCGACAACATATGTAATGAAAATGGTTTCCCTTGACCGTTCCTTGTTGGTTTATTAATGAAGAATAACTGATGACTAATAGCATGTCGTTAGTTTTGTTAGAAATTAAACTATTAAAATTAATGGATATCTAGTCATTTTTTCAGAAATAATCGACCAACTGTGTGTATGTAGTTAGTTATTTCATAGTAAATGACTACATATCTCGTCACTTTTATCAGTTAGCAAAAATGAAGTGATATCCAGTCGATTTTCTTACAAGTAATCGACAAAGTATGTATATGTAGTCTTTTATTTTGAAATAAACAATGAGAAATGACTATGTTTTTTATATAGAAGGTATGTAGACCTGTTGTCCGGATGCTAACCTATCTATTGACTATAGTTCTTCAGAACTTAAAAGTTCATAGAATTTTAGGCCTCTACAAGGATTGCAGCTTAATAATAGGCTAACATACCTACAAGAAGAAAGATATATATATACAAATAGACATGCATTTATTATAATATAGACAAACATTCTAGAAAGACTCAACATTCTATCATTTTTCACTTTAAATGCACACTTATTTCCATCAACTCACAACTCAATTGATTTGTTTCTCAGCCACACTTTTAATTTCATACATATTCATCAATACACACAATTCTCCTCACTCACTTCAAATTAAATTCACAAATACATATGTATGAATATGTAACATATTAGTTGTGATAGAGTTTAAGTCCACAATGCATAATAATATAAAAAACAAAATCTGACATGAAAGTTTGAACTACAAAATAGGGTTCTGTAGTGTCAAAAACCCTCCCAATCATCTACCAAGTCTATGTGTTTCATGAGGCAGTTTTCCCACTATTTGTGTAGGTCATTCAACTTATCCAATGTATAGGGTTCGGTAGTATCAAAAAATTGCAAAGAGAATGAGACATAATTAGAATTAGATTTGATTATTTGTATTATCAAATGAGACTAATTCATTAATTATAATCCAAGACTAATAACACTACCTTCTCTATACATTTGATCTATTATGTGTGTGTGACAATTGTCTACATGTATAACCTCATGTAGTATGCACATGCCCTATCATTGTATTATATAGGTGACTATATATGTACAATTATGTCAATAAACATAATTAAGTGCATGAACCCAAAAAATATAATTAAGAAGAGTTGATAATATATATGCATTGGAATGAGAAGACTACATCTGCACTCATCCAAGCTACTAATTTCTTATTTTAATCTACTTTCCTTATGCTACTAGAATGCTTTCACATCCGTATAAATGAAATTAAAAGACACATTGCATTATTAAACTATCATATGATGCAAATATTAACAAATACATTGAGCACAGAAAAAATATCCATACACGTGAATTGCCAATTTCATTGGATGTCCCTCATTTGTTGTTAGCTTTATACCTGAAGGATCAAAGAAATGCACAGTCCAAGTCTTGGGAACAATCACTAGCAATTGTCAATGCTTATTTCTGAGTGAATAGAAGGCAAATTTAATAAAAACTAAATTTCACAACAAATTGTATTCATAAGTTAAACAAACAAAAAACAATCCCAAAACTTACACAATATTGAAGGAAGCAATGATCACGGTCCTGGAAGCACCAAAAACCTATGTCATAGTTGTCACATTATTATTGACACCACTCAAATTCTAGATACATCACTAATCATTTATGGTATTAAAAATACCACATTTGATATTTCAAACTCAACAACCACATAATACAAATGATTGAACATATATATATGCAATATTCAATTAAAATAATGGAAGAAATTATAAAATATGTAAATCTTCACATATGATGAGGTACACAGACGCACTATATCCAAAGTTCTATTGTTGATGTTTTTACCCATTGATATTTACAAACTTAAAAGAACATCTATCAAAACTACAATAGTCTTGCGATCCACACCAGTGACCTCTTACTGAAGGTCGTTCACAATGGTATATGATTGCTTTATATGGTCTAACCATACTATCAACACCTTGCAATCAGGGATGAAGGATTCGAACAACTTTTATGGAATAAAATGTGGGGCCAAAGGCTTTGGAACCCTAGGGGGATTCTTAGCTATTGTGGTCTGCAAGCATGTATTCTCATATTAACTTCATATTATTACTATAAATTTCAATATACATTTATCATACTAAAAAAAATTACAAGTCAATTGGGCCACCCACTAAACCCACCTTCTATCTCTCCAACTGTGATGGCATCCAAGTGCTCGTATGGGAGAGGTGTGTCTCTCCATGTCACAATGACACACATGACATTCACACAAACATTATCAATGGCAACGAGAATACCATGAACCGTATCAACAAGTAAATAAGACTCAACATCCTCCACAATGTAGTATTATGGAACATCAATGAAAGTATATCATTTTCTGGATACCTATAATTTTATCAAACACAACATTTAAATTGACACATAGACATTCACTTGAGGGATTCATTTATGACAAAGTATGAATTGACATAAATTGAATCTTACCCTAGGCGTGCCATGCGGATCCATATGACCACTCCCAATACCCTCTATGGGCAGGTGACACTATACAAGTTTTGTGATTGTTTGATAAGCTTCCACCACTTGAGAAGCCTTGAACTCCTGCAAGGTTGTAGCTATCAATCTCTGGACATCCTCCTAGTCCCTTCCCCCTTTCTTCGTAGATATGTAATTTTGATGGGATGCGTCAAAAAATATTTTAGCCCAAACCCAACTCTAGCAGTCCTAACACGTCCATGGTGCTCTTTTGTCTCTAGAACAACTGCCAATTCATGTTTTGTACCATGAGAAGTGAATTTCCCCTACTTTTTCTACTCACCAACTGCAACTATTCATCATCAAAACTGACTAATCAGTAAAACTTAACAATCTAGGAAAAAAAGAACATGGACATGCATTGTAAGAACAAAACTTCACCACTTTTGAAGCTACCTTTTGGATTGCCTTGATGGGGATTTCTCCATCTTTATTTTTCCTTGCATCTATCCACTAAATATTGAGACACAACTTTCTGTAAGAACTTAAAGACCAATGGGTGGTTATGCACATTCTTTTCACACCTTTCCTTTTTGAGCATCATGAATGACCAATTAATTCAATAAGAAATATTGTTAACTAATCAATAGAAATCAGAAAAATGTAATTAATTCAATAACTTGAATGCATCTATTTTTCTCTACACAACAAACATTAACCACTCTTTTTTATAAAGATAGGTCCATTACAGAGTGAGGTCCTTATCCTTCTTGTCTCCAAAGTTATAGTCTCTTGTGAGGATTGTCTTCCAATATCTATGTCTTCTCCTGACGAGTTGCATAACAGACTTATGATGAAAGTTTTCATCGAGCTCATACTAGGACTAAAAAGGTTCAACATTCACTACTTTTTAGAAATGTGAAAAGAAAGAATAGGAAAATACTATAAAATGTAAATGCATATATCTCACCCCTAACTCCATGCAGATGAGGTCTTTAGTGGTGATACTCTCTTGTCTCCACAATAAGGACAAACACTTTTCTTTGACCAAGAAACCCATAGTAGTTGATGATGTCCTTAGTAATCGATGTGCCTACTCCATTAAATTCAATGACGCCATTCTTCCTTTCCATGTTTACGACAATTTTCATCAAAGGTATGCCTATCTTATGTTTTGATTTGTCGACAATATCATCCCTCTGGTCAGTAGGCCCAGCAGGATGCTCACGCTCGACATCGTTGTGGTCCTGGTTAGATGCCATCTATCAAATCAAAAGTAAATAATTAAAAAGTTAGGTCACATATGAAAAAGTCAAATTAGCTTATAAAAAAGTCAAATCACATATGAAAAATTCAAATTACATATGAAAAATGAACATTTTATATAATGCAAATAACATATGAAATATTACATGTAGTATACCTTAAACTAATATCCCATCTATGTAATCTTCATGTGCATAGACATCAGTTTAAGATTCAACATTTACACATGGCAAGTCAACAAATATTTGACTAGATCATAATACTCATTTTTGTCGATAAGATCTGAAATGAATTTTCTTTTCCCATGAAGAATGACAAACCAATTTTCATCTGCAGGATATGTTGGTATGTATGCCCAAAGAGCCAATCATTTGATGATTGTAATGTCATAACTTGTAAATGATTTGATTAATAATAAAGGAAATCTTCCAATTTATTCTATTTTATTCAATTTTGGGATAATGATGTAACATAATAAATGTCTAAATAATGATTTTAATCAATGAAGTATGTTTTTTGGTTAAGGACCTGAATAATGAGATCATGCGGGTGTTGAGAGCATATACATTATTGTTATATCCCTAGTCAATTATTGCCATGGAAGTAAAAATAGACAACAATAATGCATAAGACTAGAGTGTGTGTTGGTTTATGAAAAAATATTATTATGTCATGATATGAGATATCAAACCAAACACATAGATACTTGTTAAATAACATTGTATCAAACAAACCCACCTTGAGATTGATGCATGGAACCACTAAATGGTTGTCAGAATAATCTCTTGTAGTGATGGTGGTGATTGTAGTTCTTAGACCTTAAACCACTATACTCATCACATGTCGTTTGATGTACTTTGACATCATCCATTGTGACCATGAATAAGAGTTGCCATAAAGATGATGCTTGGGTACACTATGACATATGGGGATGACTGTGAGTGATGTAGATCATACTACTCCCTCCTACAGGAGTTTGATGTCATGGCCACTTCATAAGAGATACTGAGAAAAGCATGGCCTTGCACATGTGATCAATATATGATATTGAGTTCAGATATATCTCAGACAGATTGCTCTAGTTTAAGTAACATGGATTGAATGTTGAAGAGGATGATGATTCCATTCCTTGAGTTTAATCAGGATATCACAGAAGAAGGAAACTATATAATCATTATAACACCAATCACAGATTGTAGTTTGAAGTTGTTCTCCAACTTTTTAAATTATTTGGGTATCAAATATGTCTTGCTAAATGTCAATCATTGCTTGTGATGTCATAAATTAGTTATAAACATTTACTGCCAACATAACTTGGAACCTATAGGGTCACACACATAGGATACACTTGGAATAGGAGTTTATTCATGAATGATGTTTAACTTCATTACTAAATGTGTTTAGATATTTAAATTAAACAACACTGGTTGAAAATTGATTGACTACACTCCAAACAGACCAGTTTAAGTGTTGAACTGATTGACTGGAGTGTCAAGCCAATTAGAAATGACTCTTGTTAATAATGCCTGAACCAGGGCATTAACCTAAAGGTTCACTATGTGAACTGACTAGTTCAACGTCTCAAATGAACAATTCATGTAATGAACTGCCCGGTTCAAATGTTCAATTGGATTGGATCAAGGATTGATGATGATGTCATGTTTTGCATTAGTCATGCATTGCTTACCAAAGTGATTCAAAAGAAGAATGCTACATAACTAATTGGTCCACACCCAGATCGACTGGTTCATGAGTTGAACATACCGGTTAGTCATTTACAACTTCTAGAAATTTCTTGAATTCCATCTCTTTGACTCGCAGACTGACTAGAAACCATGACCGAGGCTCTACTTGGAACCTTAATACAATCCCTACCCCTACTTGACATCCATTACGTCTGGGCATGGAATCTCGATGATGCTGCCAGTGTAGAAAATCTCAGTTTCTTAAAACATTCAGAGCTTTGTCCTTTAGACTGAGTGTACACCTTCTTGCCACTAGTTTGTCATTTCTCGATTTTAGACCTCTCTATCCTCCTTACCGACTCCACAAAGGTGGCAAACATCTCCCTGTTCTCTAAAGCAGACACAGGAGTGGTCAATTTAGTGTTCAATCCCTTCTCAAAATGTTGAATTCTTTCCTCATCATTAACTGCCATTTGCAGACAAAACTGCAACAACTCCATGAACTTATCTTCATACTCGCTAACATTCATTTGTCCTTGTTTGATCCTCTCAAATTGAGAGATCTTCTCCTCTAGATATGTTTTAGGGAAGTTTCTACTAACGAACTCTCGTCGGAATACCTCCCATCCAATTTCTTCACCTGGTCTCTTATCTTCCTCTATCATCCACCAATGACCAACACTCCCTTTTAGGAGGTATACAACATGTCTTACCTTTTAAGCTTCAGGAATATCAAGGATCCTGAAAGCCATTTCTAGCTCTGTCAGCCACAAATCAGCATCTGCTGGATCATATGTACCAGCATAATCTATGGCTCCCACCAGGAGAAGTCTCTTAAAAGTCTTTCCGGCTCCATAACCCTCATGGTGGGCTGGTGCCCTAGGTGCAGGTGGTGGCAACCTGTATGCCATATGTGTCACAGTTGTCAGGAATTTCTCAAATAGAGCATGGAGGGTTGGGTTTTCTACCATAACTGGGTCAATCTGGGGCTATTCAGGTACAAGTCATTCCCTATTCTGGTCTCTTGCACCTCCTCATGGTGCAACAACACTACTCTCAGCAGCATGTTCTTCATGTAGTCCAAACATCTTCAAGTTCTTCTTCTCCTATGTGAGCGGAAGATACTATCAGATAAACTGGAAGACACTTAGAATAGACTCTACAACCTTAGTCCTATGTCTCTGTAGACTCAGCGAACGTAGAGCTCTGATACCACTTAATTGTTGTATCCAACTCACAAAAATGTAATTAACTAATGCGGAAGCATTCACTAAGCAGCGGATTACCAAAAATCACTAAAAATTAAAACTTTTTTACCAAGAGATCCATCAAAGGAAAACTTTCTCACATAGAACCAAAGTAAGACATTTACATTTTGGTTTAAAGGTACATGTCCTGCATCATCTCTTTCTAAAGATTACCAGCATCAATTGCTCTGATAAAATAAACACAGGTAGTATAAAATCTTGAGGCACTGAGCCAAAATCTCGAAAGCACTAACTACTACTCTGAGGACTTGAGAATACAGATAGCATCAACATCAGTGACTAGATCACACAGACATTTTGCACCCAGGATCTGTTACCAATGTATTCAATTGGGACATTTGGTAAAGGATTGTCCAGACGAGAATTCAATGATGACTCAACCTCAGGGGCAGAGTCAGCAAGGCTCATAAAGGAGGCAATTTTCTAGTAACAATAGAGGACGTGGACAGACGTCCCAGACAGTTCAGATGAAATAGTTTCGTTTTGATATGTCATATCATGATTCTATGTGTTAAAAATAAGAGAGTAGTTGTTTTGAGCTTCCTTTGATTAGTCCTATAAGGACACAAGGGAGATGAGAACTTACATTTTACTCAGTGTTCCTTAAAATGCTTTATAATCTCCCTTATCTGTGTGTTAAAAGATAAAATATAGACGTGATGCCTGAAGAAAATTCAAGAATGAAAAATCCTGTGTGTATAATGATATGAAAAGTGAGGAATATGATAGAAAATAGAAGTACATACTACCTAATCTCAATACTTGTATACCCTGGCCATGTATATGATTATTGTAGATAAGGCAAGTATGAAACTCTTAGGTTGTTATCTATACTCTGATCAAGTAGTCATTCTGAAACAATCTAGAGAGTATAATGAAATTAAATAGGAAGAGCTAAGTGAATTTTCCCAAATAAATTACTTAGTGAACATTCTCAGTGAACTTTCTCAGTGAATATTTCCAAAACAAATTAGTTAGTGAACTTTCTTAGTGAACTTTTCCATATAAATTGCTCAGTGAACATTCTCAGTGAACTTTCTTAGTTAATTTTTCCAAATAAATTGCTCAGTGAACTTTCCCAATCAAAGTGCTAAGTGAACTTTCCCAAATAAATAAAGGATTACTGAGTGAATTACCTCTGTTAGATATATATGTTTCTCTTTTGGTAAATATTCTTGGGTGATGATAGAAGTATGTTCTTTTATGCTTCTTCCTTTCAATCATATGGACATCATATGTTAGGGGTTTATGCTCTACATAGACATAAACATTGATAAGGTTGAATTAGTGAAAGGAACTTTGTGTGAATTACATATCTATGGTATCTCCATAACATTAAGAAGTTAGGTGGAGACTTGAGGGCATGATTAATAAATAAATTTGTCCCTCCTTTTTCCTGGGATTTTGGGGACAAAATCCTTGTTAGGGGTTTATAATTTGTAATATCCCTGACTTGGGTTATGTGTTAACCCTAGATGATTGCCTAATAAGGTTGACTAGATGCTTAATCTTATATTTTGAAAAGTAATTAGGACTCAAGAGGAACTTATATTTCAATTTTAGTCCTTTTTTAATAATGTTGAAATAATGTTTTACTTGATTTGGATTAAAGTACAAATTACCCAAGTTGAGGGGTTAAATTGCAAATTGTACATGATAATATGTTCTTCATATGTTGAAGCATCATGAGAATAAAGATGATGTAGAGGTATGGCTTGTGGTAGCTTGAGTACCAACAAAGAGTTGATAAAGCAATGTTTGTGCATTAAAACCTAGTTTTGGTGTAATGTGCAATTTACCCAAAACCTAGGGTTCAATATGAAAATTACCAATTCAATAAGGTTCCTAATGTATCTTGGAATCCTGTTGAGGCATGAAAATGAGAGAGGCGCCTCATTAGAATCATTTTGGAGGAGAGAGAATCTTGATATTAAAATAATCAAGATTTAAGCATAATTGGAACTTTATTTCCATTTAATGCAAAAATAAATAAAATAATTGAAGGGCCTTCAACCAAAAACGAGATGGTTGAATTTGCTCAATTTTGAACACCTTTGTGCCTTTTCTAGGCCACCAAAATATCCAAGGGAAGTGGATAACTCATTCACATTATTATAAGCAAAAGAAATATCCACTCACTTATGGATATTAGTATTATATGATTTAAGGTGCTTAGTTTGTTTTCTTTTAAAACGTGGATAATTGAGAGGAATAAGAGGCAAACAAGATAGCCTCTTCCCTATGGAAGAAAAGTGGGCTTATGGCAAGAAAGTTGAGGAGATAATTCCTACTTTCTCTCTCTTAAATGAATTTTTAATAAAATTCATATATAAGCTCCTTCATCTTTGAGGTGAAGGGATATTTTCGAAAACCCTTTCACTTCTTGCTTGCAAAATGGACCAAGGGAGCTGGGAGCAATAGAAGGACGACCCCCAACCTATTGGTAAGCTTCTTGACCTCCTTTCACCTTGAATCCATTGTGAAAATCGAAAATCAATGCATGAATTCTTCATAACTCAATCCCCTCTTCAATTCTAACCAATTCATTTTCACTCAAAGCTTGAGGACAAACCTTGGAATAGTGAAAGGAGTTGCATCCACCATTGTTGGCGTGAGATTGGAGCTTTGGAGCTCAATTGGAAGCAAGTTTTATAACTTGAACACTTAATTTTATTATTGCAATCAATTCCTTATCAATTGGTGACCATTTCTGCATTTCTGAAATTTATCTTGGTTGCTTGATGCAACCACCATGGAAATCACAGAAAATTTCATGGGTTTGGAGCTTGATGATGATGACATCATCCTAAGCACACAACTATTCAAATATCTTGGGAAAACAGTTCCAAAGGTTGGGTCCAAACGGTTTCACCAAACCGTTTGAAGGTTTGGGTTCCTAACCATTTGGAATGGTTGACCATTTGAGATGGTTGACCGTTTGAGGAAATATGTTGTTGTACTTGGATATTGATACAATGGTTTCAATTGGTTTGATCTTGAAGGCATCAATTGTGAATGATTCCTTAAATGCAAACCCTAATCGGCTAAGTGCTGAATTTTTAATTGATTAAGTTGAGGTTTTGGGTTGATTGACCCAAACAGTTTCAAAACCATTTCGGAATCACCCAAACAGTCTCAAGACCGTTTGGAGGTCTAGGGTTGAGCATGGTTGGGTATTTGAAGATCCAAAACACCAAATTGAAATGCAATCAATTTCTGATTTGATAATCAATCCAATGATCCAAACCCTAATTGGATGCTATGGATTTTGATGATGAAATGGGAAAACGGTCTCAAGACCGTTTGGAAATCAACCAAACAACCTCAAGACCGTTTGGGGGTCATTCAAGGCCATTTTTGGCCAGGTTATACCATATAATGATGATGGTTCGTTGATTTCAATTGAATTGGTTCCACAATGTCAACCATTGATGGTTCCTCGGTTTCAAAACCCAAAGTGATGGTTTCTTGACTATCAACCCTAGTTTAATTATGTTCAAAACCCTAAATTGAAGGTTTAATTGAATAGTAATTCAGTGGTTCAATTGATGAATACTTTAGTGGTTCAATTGATGAATACTCTAGTGGTTCAATTGATAGTTGGTTCATGGATTGAAACCTTGAATCGATTAAGTCACTACTACATAAAAGCCTTTTAGTGTCAGTTATTTAAGCTCTTTAGTGTCGGTTTCAAAGCAACACCCAAGTGGGTGCCGCTAAAGGGGGACACCTTCGGCTTCGGATCCCAACTGACGCCAAAACCTTTTTCATCTCTGAAAACGTGCTAGAAAAGGGACTATATGCGATGGTTGTTTAGTAAAAACCGATGCCCAAACTCTTCCCGTCACCGAAAATGCTCCAGTAAAGGGACTATAGCTGTCAGTTGTTTACTAAACAACCGCTGCCAAAACTCTTCCCGCCACCAAAACACGCCAACAAAGGGATTATAGGCGTCAGTTTTCTAAGATAAACTGACACCACATCATCTGAAATGACGTCGGTTTTGTGATAATAATCGACGCCCTATCCCTTGTCTGCCACCACGGCCGTGCTTCTCAGCACGGCCGGGGTACCTGGTCACATAAACATCAGTTTTAGGTGGAAAACCACCACCGTATATCATAGGTGTCATTTTTGTTCAAACAACCGACGCCTATGTTTTTTTTCTGTCAATCTACAGACCTGCTGTGGTTGGTCGCAGGATGAGAGACCTGTAGTTCAGTTATGAACTGCAGGTTTTATGAAATCCATTGATATCAGCCAACAACATGCCACAAACCTACAAAATTAACATGATGGACAATATTATATATATTTGATTCACACTCATGTATAAGAACATTTAATTCATATTATTTTTTTTCATCACACGCATGTAGAAACTAGTAGCAACTTGCAGTTCCATTTATTTTATCTCTTTTCACATTCAGACACATGTAGAAACATTCATGTATTGATTATTTTCACACACATATGACAATTCATAAAAATTCATTCACATTCACACAAAGTTAATTATGAGAACAAAGTTATTCTTTATTCATCATTGTCATCATTGTCAAAAAAATCATATTGAAGAGCCATGAAACAACAAAAGAAGAAAAAATGAAGAGAAGCATGATACAGATACAATATATAAAGTGCAACACGCACAAGTGTTTCAGATTCATATAACAACATGACAGACTAACACATATATAGTGCATAACAACAGCAGCACCGAATTTACATATAACACTAGCTTAGTACATATATAGTGGGACTAAGGTGATGATCCCACCTACTAAAATAGGTTACCGAAAACTACATGTTACGACTGGGAGGTCGTGATTCAACAACCGTATGCATTAGTAGGAGGAAAAATAGATTTCACCATGAGTTAACATTGAAGAAGGTCTACTAACCTACACTCAGATAAACAAGTTGATCAGTACTAGCCTAAGGCACAAGTACCGTTCGTCAAGACAATGATGGTCGTGGAAGCTTCGTGGCCACTGGCCAGTTGAACGTGTAGTGGCCACTAAGCTTCCATGACCGTCATTGTCTTGACGAATGGTACTTGTGCCTTAGGTTAGTACTGATAAACTTGTTTAGCTCAATGTAGGTTAGTAGACCTTCTTCAATGTTAACTCGTGGTGAAATATGTTTGTCCTCCTGCTAATGCATACGGTTGTTGGATCACGACCTCCCAGTCATAACATGTAGTCAGAAACTTGTTTTAGCAGGTGGGATCCTCACCTTAGTCCCACTATATATCTATATAACCTTAGTGTGGGATGCTTGCTTTCTCTCTGACTGTTGCACTTTGGATTTACAAAGCAATGTTGATGGCTTACATAGCTATGTCATGTCCGTCCTGCATAGCCTGTAGTCTTTGGCGAACGCCTGCAAATTAAATAGAATTGCCATTAACTAGTATCCTAAAAATTTGATAAAAACATACTTACATAATATAATTATAAATGAACATATAGATAGAAACCTCAGGGATATATTCTTAAAACTTACAATTTTAGGCGGTGCAAGCACGTCCTCACCCTCACGGTGGTCATCAACACGGTCATCGTGGGAACATAATAAAAATATAAACATCCATGCCTCTAATATTGTGATCTTTTATCAATTAACAATCCTTCATTATGATCCCCGTGAACATACAAGTCATTGTGATCCCCAGCTTCAATGTTTGGTGGTGTTGGCAACCCAACTAAGAATGGATTGGAGTCATCATACTTATCATAGTACTCTTCTTCATCTATAGGATCTTCAATGAATTGTCTTTTACCATGAAGAACAACCGACCATTTATCATTTGTAGGATCATCGATATAAAATACTTGTTTTTCCTATGATGCCAATATGAATGGTTCACCCTTCTCGCCAATCTTTTCAAAGTTCACTAATGTGAAACCCAATTCATCCACTATAACTCCTTTGTTGTTGTCAACCCAATTACATTTAAAGAGCGGAATTCTGAAATCTACATAATCAAACTCCCATATGTCTTCAATCACACCGTAATATGACAGTTTAACTTCACGTGGACTTTTATCCTTTGCACTTGCAAAAAACAATGAAGACGCTTGAAGGGTGACCCCACTGTTTTGGACGACACTCTTATCATCTTGACATTTTGTGTAATATGAGAAACCATTTATGTTAAACCCTTCATAAGACATAACATTCATTTTTGGTTTAAAGGCGAGGCATTTGATGGTTTCAGTAACATTATCTTGTGTTTGAGATAGTTGATGTAAAACCTTATCTTCAAACCACTTAATAAATATCTTCAAGCCACATTGAATTGGATCGAGGATATTGTCTCTTGATGAAATTGGTATGTTCCTCGATATAAACACTCACTTCATCGATGTTGTGTAAAATATACAAGTGACCTTTCTCCAACTGCTCACGGATAATTACTTTCACCCGTGATCCCAAAACTCCTTTGCCAAAATGCTCCTCAATATTCTTGTCATTCACAGGAGCATCATTACCACTCAAAAAGTCATTGCAAGAATCCATAACCTCTCTCACCACATAACCCTCAACAATACTCCCTTCAGGCCGATAATGGTTTCGAACATCACCTCAAAAAATGGTCATGTATTGTTCAAAGGGATACATCCAATGCAAGAAAACTGGTCACAACATTTTCACTTACCTAGTCAAGTGGACAACAAGATGATCCATGACATCAAAGAATGACGGAGAAAAATACATCTCAAGATAACATAGGGTAACAACCACTTCTCTTTGCAAATTATCGAGGCTATCAGGGTCAATAACTTTGTTGCACAGACTGTTGAAAAAGAAACAAAGTCTGGTGATTGCAAACCATACATGCTTCGATAATATAGATCTAATTGCAACAAACAATATTTGTAGCATTAGAATGTGACAATCATGAGATTTAAGACCTATCAACTTCAGATCTTTCATTGATACCAATGTATGGATGTTGGATGAGTAACCATGTGGCACCTTCACATTTACCAAGCATTCACAAAATGCTTTCTTCTCCTTTCTAGACAACGTGTAACAAGTGGGAGGTAAGTATGTTCTCTGATCGCTACTAACTACTTCTGTTAATTCTGTCCTTATTCCCATTTCATGTAGGTCCATTCTGGATTTCATCCCATCTTTAGCCTTACCTAGTATATTCAACAGAGTACTGATGATGCTATCACATACATTTTTCTCAACGTGCATGACATCGATACAATGCCTGACTGTCAATGAACTCCAATAAGGAAGATTCCAAAATATCGACTTCTTCTTGAATAAAGACTTGTCACTCCTTGTGGCTATCGTACATTGTTATCGCTTACCAAATTCATTGGTGATGTCTTTCACTCTTTCATAAACATCCTCCCCTAATATAGTTTTAGGTGCACTACGTTCCTCATTATGTCCATTGAATGCTTTGCACAACCTACAATACTGATGAAATTTTGGAAGAAACCTTCGATGAGAAATATATACAGTCTTGCCACTATGTTTTAGTCATATTGAATCAGTGTTCTCTTCACATATAGGACATGCTTTAGATCCTTTGAGACTATATCCAGACAAATTCCCATATGCTGGAAAGTCATTCACAGTGCAAAACAACATAATGTGCAAACAAAATGTCTCTCTTCATGAAGCACCATAGGTCATCACACCTTCACCCCAGAGTTTCTTTAAGTCATCAATCAGAGGTTCAAGATAAACATCAATATCATTTCCAGGTTGTTTAGGGCTCAATATCAACAACAACAGCATAACATACTTATTTTTCATACACAACCAGGGAGGAAGATTGTATATAACAAGCATGATTGGACAAGTGCTATGTTGGATGCTCAGTGTCCCATATGGATTCATCCCATCTCTACAAAGCCCAAGTCTTAGATTCTTGTCCTCTTCACCGAATTCAGGGTACAATAAATCAATCTTCTTCCATTGTGGGGAATCAGACGCATGTCGTAGGATCCCACCATTATTTTTCTTAACATTTGCATGCCACCTCAAATTCTTCGCATCTATAGGATTGGCAAACACGCATTGAAACTGTGGTGTTATAGGTAGATACCACATCACCTTGGCGGAAGAACCAGTTTTAGACTCCCCTGAAATCATCAATTTATACCTTGACGCACCACATTTCAGACAATCTTTGAAATCCACATAGTCCTTTTGAAATAAAACACAATCATTCTTGCATGTGTGTATCTTCTTGGCCTCCATTCCCATTGGGCACAATAATTTCTTTAACTGGTATGTTGAGATCGTCAGCTCGTTTCCTTCAGGAAGAATTTCTTTCAACAAAGACAACAATGACGTGAAGCTTTTGTCGCTCCATCGATTGTTATCTTTCAGTTTATACAATCTCAACAAAGCGCTAAGCTTTGTAAACTAACAACCCATGTATAATGGTATCTCAGCATCATGCACAATGTTTCTAAACATGGGAGGTGGATCAATGTGCTCTACCCCACAACTATCCAACATCGCATCAACGATGTCTATTGGAACTAGTTCATTCACATCTACGTCATCGGAGGAAATTTCTTCTTCCACACAAGCACTGCTATCGCCATCCACTGGTTTCAGGTTTGAAATATCTCCATGCCAGTGCCATTCTGTATAGACTTGTACAATCCCGTTTCACATGACATGACTTCTGATTTCGTCACCGGTACTGACTTTCAAGTTGTTACCGCAATGCCTACATGGACAGTAGAACCTATCTCCAGGTTATTTCCTATGTTCCTCGACAAATCTAATAAACTGATCAAGTCTAGAAATAAACTCTAGGGTGTAGCAATTTCGAATGGGCATCCATGATCTATCCATTCTATGATCAAAGAGAAAATAAATATATATTAAAACAAGATTTGGGTCTAGGGTAAACATATTAGAGTTTATGGTTAAAACTTTAGGGTTTATACATGTGATGTCATTCTTATATATAATAAATATGTAGCACCTATCCCATTCTTGAACACCTAATCTCACTAGTAAGTGTATAATGTGTATTGGGTTTTCAAGAAAACTTTGGCAGCATTTCCCCGTTGTTCTCCAAGTACATATGTACTTAGAGAACAAATGGGGAAATGCTGCCAAAATTTTTTTGAAAACCCAATACACATTATACACTTACATCCTAAGTGAGATTAGGTTTTCAAGAACAGTCCCAAACTGGGGACTATCCAAGATTTACTCCTAATGAGTAAATCTTGGATGGGTTTCTAGGCCAACAAATACAACACCAGTTCCTTGTTCACAACCCCATTCAACACACAATTTCTTATAAAAACACCTGTGGACAGCCATAACAACTTATCAATGCTTCCTAAATTAATCAACAGTAATAGCTTATGAATGTTTAGATGCATTTATACTATCAATTCCTAGGGTTTACTAAATTAGGTCAAGCATGAGGATTAGAAGCACAAATATATACAAGCACAAGATTTATTCATATCCTAGATTGATTTACAATAGCAACATCTAAATAAGTAAACTCAAAACATTAGATAAATAAATATAATCAGTAGATAAACAAATACAAAGCAATAGATAAAAAAGTACATCTCAGTTGATAAACAAATATAAATCAAGTGATGATTAAATAATTTTAAAAAGTAGATGAATAAATATAAAGCCCTAAATTTAAATAATGTGAGGAATAAAAAATCATTAGATGAATGAATGAGTAGATAAGTAAATAAAAATCAGTATTTAAGTAAATACAAATCAAAGTGTCTTGCTCTGGAGCTGGGAGAGAGGGCGAGACATAGGGTTTTTGGGGATGTTTACCTCTGTTTGAGCCCAGTCAGGCATCTTGCTCTAGAGTAGGGAGAGAGGGAGAGACGGATGGGTGCACATGGAGGCCAAATGGGCAGGCCGAGCAGGAAGGAGTGTGTGGAAGAGAGATGAGCAGGCAGCCAGTGAGAGAGCATGGAGGAGGGAGAAGGGCGATGGTGAGCAGGTATGAGTTTCTTTGGTGACGGTCCCTCATGTGATAGAAGTGTATGCTTATACATTAACCAATAAAACGATGGTAGTGTTTGTGATATCATCAATATGTATATGATGTCTTGCAAATAATAAGGGTGCTAATGATAGTAATGTATATGATGGCCCTAATGTATTAGGTGCATGATGGGACCCTTATGCTTAATTGTTAATGATAAAGAAGATGATGATAACTACTCTAGTAGTTTGTTTAATGATAATAATGTTGGTAATAATGATGCTAAGTGTCAGTTATATTAATGGTTGCTTCATGTTAAAGATGAAAATAGTTGATGGCAACAATAATGACCTTGGTAATAATAATGTTGGTTCTGTATACTATATACCTTGATTGTTTGTATAATCTTGAGATAAGGGTAAGCATCAATATGATTTGTTAATGATGTACTTAATACACTTGATTATTAGATAAGTGTATTATTGATAAGTAGATTATCTTGAATGATATTTCATGATGTTGAATCTATGGTTATTGTGCATCCTAACCATGCAGGTGATGGGTAGCCATGAAAGGGCTATGTGACATATGTGATGAGTAACATTACCTTGATAATTGCTCTATAAGATTATGTATATGATGTGTGTGTCCCATGATGATGAGGTGAGCCTTGAGAGGCAGTGATAGTGCATGATGAGGGTTGAGACACTGTGGTATGTGATGATCCTTGAGATGGATCTGGATGGTTGGCAAGAGGCCAAGTGGTAACATGTGATGTTGGATCCTTGAGATGGATCAGGTTGATATGAATAGATCATAATATAATGTTCTATACTTCCTGTTATATCTTTGCATGTTATACAACTTGGTTGAATCTTGCAATTCATCTAAAAGATACTAATTAATCACAGTGAAATACATCATGTAGTTTGCCCTGGCCATAGATCCATCATCGTCAGGACTTGGTGATGGTGAAATGGGTTTTCCTACGGGTTAACCTGGAAGCGCATATTGTTGAATATGTGTAGGTTGCTCCTAGCCTGAAAATGAGGAGGTAAGAGTGTAACTTCGGTTGCAGACTCAAATATGTGTGTAGAGCATGGTGAACAGGCCCATGGCTCAGGATATGTGATGTATGGAGCATGAATGAGTTCATGGCTCAGAGCACGGTGATTAGGCCCGTGGCTCAGTTTTACTAGCACCGTGACCTGTACCAAGGCGGGCTAGAGAATGGGTAGCCTATGGAGCTAACCCTGTGGCTTAGACCACTTCAGCATGTGACTGCGGTCCTGCTTGTATTGTACTCATGTACTGACCATGAGGTGGGAGGTCGTGGAGTCCGGCTCTTCCATTGACCTTGTATGGCACCGGCTTGGGTTTCATAACCGAAGGTTGGATTTGAACGGTACGGTTCAAATCCTCAGGGCATAATAAAATGTAATACAGCCGTTTAGTACTTACTGATCAAATCAAACACAAAACATTGGTTGAGACCTTGTTTGTGTAATATTCCGTTATACCTTGCAGGTCATGTGGTAATCTACCTTATCTTGATAATCATATTCTTTTGAAAGACATCTGGTTATAAGTTTTAGTACAGCTGGTATGCTTGCCGGTAAGAATGATCTTGCTATATATATATATATATATATATATAACTGCTTCTAATATATCTGCTCATGTTATAATTGATGTTATGGTTTATCTTGCTGAGGTTCTATAGTTGCGGTGGGGAGCTATGTTTCCCGCTGGGACAATTGTCTCACTCCGCTGGTTTACACCCCTTTTTAGGTGGTCGAGGTAGACGTGGTTGTGGTGGTGAAACACAGAGAGAATGGGTATGAGTCGGGCTCACTCGCGCGCTATTAAGTTAACATTCAGTGTCGGTTATTCAACAAAACCGACACATAAAACTAATGGTGTCAGTTAACCACAAAAACCGACACATGTTCTCAATGATAATTGTCAGTTTAAACTAGAAAAAAACTGACGTCTATCTACATATGCCGATTAAAAAATTTGTTCTCAATTAATGACCATAGTCATCAGATTTTTTTTTAAATCTGACGCTCAAAGTGTGTGAAAAAATTCCCGCAAACAGCGCGGGAAAACCCATAAGTGTCGGTCATTGATGTAAAACCGACGATCAAAATGTGCCCAATTTCTATTTCGCGAATAACCTTTAGTCGTCGGTTTATTAGTTAATGACCGACACCATATGTTAAATTTTGGAGGTAATTTTTTTCACTGGAAATTTTGGATTGGCGATTAATTTTCGGCGTCAGTTTGTTATGAAGGAACCAACAACAAATAAAAGTGATACGCGTGTCTGGTCATCCTTCACAAATTGATGTCGGTTTATTTTATAAACTAAAACTTTATTGTTTAGGTGTTAGTGTATTTATGCAACCGACGCCTTTAGAAGTGACATTATAAGCCATTTCTGTAGTAGTGAATGTTGAAGACCCTTTTTGGTCCATTCGGTTTTGAGAGGGTTTGGACCAAACAGTCTTCAGACCGTTTGAGTCCAAACAGTCTCAAGACTGTTTGGTACCAAACGGTCTCAAGACCATTTAAGACCAAACGGTCTCAAACCGTTTGGAGAATCAAGCTCATTCAATTTCAACCACCTACTGTGTCAAACGGTTTCAAGTACCTACTTTACTAAACAATTTTTAAACCGTTTGAGCCTAATAGGTCAAGACCATTTGAGGTCTAATTGACCAAGACCTTTTGAGGTTCAAATTGGTTAAACCATTTGGACACCGAATATGATCAAAGGTCAATTAGCTTTTTGATTATTAATGATGTAGATCAATGATGATTATGAAGGTTAACCCTAACTATGTGTACTTAAGTGAAGAGTTAACCTAGATCAATCTTGGAGTATTTAACATCCTAGGGAGGATGAGAAGGAGAGAGAATGGGAGAGAGGATGTCTTATTTGATAATCCCTAATTCTCTCATTATGAAACAATACGTAATCAGGGTGTGATCCATAATATGAGATCATGAAATCTTCATTGAAAAGATTGATGTACCTTGACCCTATTTTAGATCAAGGTTATGTGAAACTCTAATTTAGAGCAAATCTCAGTGAAATCATAATCTAGGGTGGTGATGTAACCCTAATTTAGTGTAAAAAAGTAAGAAACCCTAATTTAATGGGAATTATACATCCTAACCCTAATTTGGGTATGTAGTAGGAGAAACCCCACTTGGATTTGAATGGTAAACCTTAATCCCTACAATGTGGTAAAGGTGCATGAAACCCTAATATAGGGTAGTACTACTAATTATATGTGAAGTCCTATCACTGGGTGATGTGTTGTGAAATCCTAATTTCACATAATACTAGGTGAAACCCTGATGTAGAAGGATGTTATGTGAAACTCTAATGAAGAGTGATACTAGGTGAAATCCATATAATGTATGGAAAATGCTATGTGAATCCTCAAATAATAAATATGGAGAATCCTATTCCTAATAAGGGAATAGTGATTAATGTATTGACAAATGTAACACCTAGGGAGGTTGATAGTGGATATCCTGATATTAATAGTTCCTAACTCCAGGAAGGGTCCATATTATTGGAAATGGATGTATATTCTAAGTGAATGACTAATGAACAATACATTACATGATAAATGTGATGAACTGGTGCATAAAATATTAGGATGAGGAATACCCTAATACAATATAAGTGGATGAACTCAAGTAAGATAAAGGTGTTGAGGGAAGTGATACATCAAGATATAACAGATATCACATCCAACAACCCAATTTTGAAATACCTTGATGTGTGTTAAATCCAATATAATTGGATGAGTGACATATGAAACATGTCATATCAACTGTTACATTGAGATGTAATGCACCTTGATTAAAGTAGACTAACATGCCTTATGAAAAGGTTAATACAATTCAATAAACTATGAAGCAATCATATTCTGGTAAGTATGAGAGAGAAATTCATATTGTCTGTTGGTAATTCATTTAATGATGAATGATGAGAATAAATAAGTATTGTTGAATACTTATGTTATACATATTGATTCCTAGTTTTGTGAAGCAATGAAATAAGACTTGATCATTAATAAAATGATCTTGAGAACCTACATGGTTATTTATGTGAAACCCTAAAATAGGGTAATGCTATGTGAAACCCTAATACAGGTTAATGCTATGTGAAACCCTAAAATAGGGTAATGCTATGTGAAACCTTAATACAGGATGATGCTATGTGAAGTCTTAACACAGCGTAATCCTATGTGAAGTTCAAATACATATTGATGAGTTATAAATCTAATAAGAAAAACCCTTGTATTGCATGGTACTGATATATGATTGTTATCATGAGTATTAATCATGCAGGAATATTGAGATGATGAGCATACCCAGGAATGGACTATGATGCTCTCTATATTGAAACTATTTATGGGCTTTATAAGCCATAATATTCCCTATTGCCTATTAAGGGGTAATAAGAGTTGATATGAGCCTTGTGAACTATGTGGAATACTTTGTGTAGTAAGAATCATAATGCCATAGGTCAGTTGACCTAAAGTTATTAAGTTACCCTATAAGTGGCAACAAGTATTCTATGGTGAGTTAAGGGTTTGAATACCCATATGTTATAATCATGATGATGAACTTGTTAAGAAATGGAAATGTACTTGATGAGATGAGGGATTAAGATCCCAATACTTTAAATAAAAGAATATTGCTACATGCCATGATTCCACAAAGACAATGCTGGGCTTTAGCTATGTGTTTTAAGCCTAAAGAGAGTATGTGCTATAGTTATAACTCTATTGTGAATAAATGTTATACATGTTCTTCATATTCTTTACTGAATAAGTAACATGTTCCTCTATCAAGTTATAGCTGTAATACTTTAGATAGGAATAATGTTCTAATCTGTTAGACATTTAATTAACTACTGTCAAACAAATATGATTCCTCTGTTCATATTTATCATCTTTAGCTGCAATAATAATGTTTCTGGCAGAGCGTTATATCTCTCGCTGGATCAATTTACAATTGTCTCACCCCCGTTGGAACCACATTTTTAGGTGGACATGGACGAGGAGGCAGAAATCCTTCAGTAAGAGAAGGATAGCAACAATAGCAGCAGGGACAACAGTAAGTCTCAGGTGGAAACACTGGCTGATATGCCTTGTGTATATATACATAGAGTCCTATGTGTCGTCTCTGTAGTCTCAAGTCCTCGGAGTAGTAGTTAGTGCTTTCAAGATTTTTGCTCAGTGCCTCTAGATTCTATACTACAAGTGTTTAGTTTATTGGAGCAATTGATGCTTGTAATCTTCACAATGAAATGATACATGACATGTACCTTTAAACCAAAATGTAAATGTGTTACTTTGGTTCTATGTGAGATAGTTTTCCTTTGATGGATCTCTTGGTAAAAATGTTTTAATTTTTAGTGATTTTTGGTAATCTGCTGCTTAGTGAACGCTTCTGCATTAGTTAATCATGTTTTTGTGAGTTGGGTGCAACAATTTCCCTTGATTGGGTTTCAAGCATCCTATCCACCATGTGTATAATTGTAGCCATAAATTGTCTGGCCACATTGGATCGGTCAACTTGAGGCACTTCTCGCACAACATCAGTCCTCTCTTGCCTCCTGGCACCACCTCCTGGTGCAACAACATTGCTCTCTGCCACATGTTCCTTGTATTATACTTTTATCAACTATCGGAGTGAGATCTTACGCATCCTAATCGTACCCACATTCCTCTCTTTAACCATGTATATCTACTTTGATCTCATAATAAATTTGTGGGGATCCTTGAAGGTTTTGGGTTATAAATTTAACAAGTCTAATCTTTCCAACTCTTCCTCCTTTTATATGTGCGATTTAGGCCATATCATATATGTGGACAACTCTTAACCTAAGGGAAATCCCATATTTGCATGGTTATCCACATACACAATAAGCTTGAGTCCATGGGGGGCTATTGGATCTCCTTAAGCCATGTTGCACTTGAACAATAGCTTAGAGACAATATAGATCTCTTGTCTTGTAGTCTTGGTTGTCGTATCTGCAACTCATAGTTCATTGAGTACATCATCAGGCACTTGACATCTATGGCATCTCTAGAGTGCTTCTTGTAAGCATCTCTATCAGCCCTAGGCACAATAAGAGTAGGTTCATCTGGCTCCGGTGTTTCTAGGACATAGAGCTTTTGCACTTCAGTGAGAACAACTCTCAACATCCTAAACCAGTCATGGAAATTATTCCCATTAAACTTGTCCTTCTAATGGACCGATCTCAAGGAGAACATGTGGTTGTTTGTCATTTGATTCTATAAGAGAAATTTTCAATATGTCAAACATTCCGATTTGATTTGATTAAACACAATTTGACAATGTTTAATTAGGCCTTTAATTATTTATGACTCCCACTATTTTCTTCAAATTGATAACCCTCCTATATCAATTAAAAAATTGGAGCACACAACCTTCTAGTGAGCCAATACCCAAAATAATTGAGTTATGACTCAGCCAATGCCATTGTCCATAATCAATTACTAAGGTAGGAAACCTTTTTCAATTACGTCTTATGAAAATCATGGATAGATGATATGCACAACTCATTTCCATAGTCATATGCATGTTTCATGGTTATTAATCTCATTAAGATCACCTAATTAATCCTAACCCAAAAGAAAACATGATAGAGATGCACTCTTATTGACAGGCCCACACAACTACCATAACACTTCCATGAGATATACAACGCAACATAGTTGGCGTGCCCACACTTTTTGATCAAGTTTTTCATGTGTATTTCTTATGGAAAGCATGTAAGACTTAATATTATATTTGAGAAATTTTATATAAATGTGTATACATATCCAATCACTACATATTCATAGTATGTATCATATACATGATATAACCATAACAAAACATGCAATAATAAATACAAGCAATGGTTATGCCCATCCTAATACAATTCCTTAGAGCCACAAGGAAATACTACCACCTAAGGTCCACATCATATGTAGCAACTTATTGTTGATGATGATCTATGCTAAACTAGTCTGGGATGATCAGTTCAACCCTTGAATCGATCGGCTGGCCTCCTGGTTGGTCAGTTAGTTGCTCAATCTGCTCATCTAGCCTATGGTACTTATGACATTTAGAATCCTCCAACCGGTTGGTTGGCTCCTCCTGTCATCGACATCTTTGGTCCTTCAGCCAATTGGTTCATCTCTTGAACTGATTTGTTCTCTTGATTAGTCGGTCAACTCTATTAGTACAAAATGATATCTTTTGTCATAACAATAATTAAACTATCCTAATATTATATTGTAATTGTCAAACCTTGAGTTAAATTTGAGCAGAACATAGGAAGGAAAGAATTAATACTTTTACATATGGAAAAAGAAGAGAGAGTCTCATTATGTAAACTGAGATATAGAAGGAAACAAAAACCATCCCACATACACAAAAGGTCTACAGGTATAGGCCATAACCATGCTATTGATCACCAACAAAATGATTTTAAGACGACACATATAAATTGCATATATATATATATATATATATATATATATATATATATATATATATATATATATATATATATATATATATATATATATATATATATATATATATATATCAGGATAGAATACACTCGAATGTATTCGGAGCATAATAGACTCAAGTAGTTTTCATGATGCAATATGTTTTTCAAAAATCTAATATGTTGGTCTTATTAATCATCTTGTGAATAACTCATACAAACAATTTCAGCACATTTGGACATTTATAGGTAATGTTATAATGACCGCAAAAATTATGCATTTCAAATTAGTTTTGTGCATCGATTTTGTTGCCCTCGGATGAGTGACTTACAGTCATCCAAATGGGCTCAGAAATTGTATGTAGCCTAATTATAGTATGACAATGAAGATCAATGGTTTACATCTTGCAAAAAATAGTAATGATATGGAAACATACATATATATATACATATATATATATATATGGATTTTTTTTGGTATTAAATCAGATATGAACATTAGCAAGATTCATTATTTGCATCATATTCAATAAATAAATGATAAAACAAAATGTATCATACCGATTAAATCCAAAAACATAGTAAGTTGACATTGCTCTGATACCACTATAAGGAAATGACATCAGGTATGGCAGCAAAAACAATATTTCTACTTTTCATTTTCCCTAATGATAGTAGTCTGCATTAATAACTATGAAATGGGAAGGATAGTTGTGAGGTTATATGTGGTCTTGGAGCAAGTGAAACAACAATTTTCTTGCTACAGTGTGCACCTTTCTTCAAGTTGCACATGGACGTCTGTCGTTGTCGGCCTTCTGGTCTGGCACCACAAACGGTAGTTGATGTCATACTCCTAACAGAATGCAATGGCATCCTCACCTCTTGAGTAGTCAACACAGACCACTAAGAACTTTTATCTCTCTCATGAAATCGGGATGAAGGAGTTGTCCTGTAAGGACCCTGACCTGCGTTTAGGGTTTACCCTGTTTGTTTTTCTTGATCTTGGTGTTTTGGTGCTCGCTAATCACCTTTAGTGGTGATTAGGGTTTTGTTGAGATTTGTTGAGAGTTTGAGGGGCTACTTGCAAATAACCCAAGTTTAGGGTTTTGTGTGCAAGTTTGCCATCTTTGAGATGTTTTCCCCTCTTTGTTTCCTCTAGGGCTGAGAGGAAGGCTTGGGCTTGTTGTTTGAGTTCTCTGGGCCTGAGTTGAGCTTGTTTGGTCCTTGAGGTTCCTTGTTTGGGCTTGCTTGAGCCTTGTGTCGCCCAGGGCAGGTGGTGTGTCGCCGAGTGGCCTGGTGTGTCGCCCAATATAGCTTGCTTGTGTCGCCCATGTGGCTTGACCTTGGCTGGTGACACATGGTGCACATCTTGGACAAGTGTCTCTTGGCTTGCTAGTGTGTTGGCTTGAACCATAGGACAAGTGTCCCTTGGGTGGGCGACACATAGCATGGATGTACCTTGGTTTCTCCTCCCCTTCTTCCTATATAGGCAGTTTTTCTTCTTGCCTTAGTCTCCTTTGGTCTTTTGGTCTCTCTTCCACCTTGAGTGCACGATATCCCTCTCCATCTTGCTTGTGTTGGCCGATACACTTCTTTGGAGCTGAAGTGGTGGCCGATACACCTTCCGGGAGCAGCCTGGTGGACGATATCTTTGGACCCTGAAGTGCTTTGGAGCTTTGGTGGCCGACAACCTTGGAGCTCAAAGTGCATCTTCTTCCTTGGAGCTTAAGGCGGGTTGCATAGCTTCTAACCCTAACTCCTTTACTTCTTGCTTGATCTTATGCATGTTAGTGGACTAGCTTAGCTCCTTGTTTTTGTACCTTGCTAGTGTACCCTGGTGGCCGATATCCCCCTTAGGGTTTAGGGTTTCCTTGAGCACCTTTTCTTTCTAGGGTTTGAAGTCTCTTGTGTTGGGGGTAGGTGATGACCTAGGGTTGGGCGATACCCCCTTCCTTGTGAGTGTGTTGGGCGACACACTTGCCCTTAAGTTGAACGATAGGATGCTTTAGGGTTGGAGTTCCTTGAGTTGGAGGTCGATAGGTTGACCTAGCTTGAGTGTTGGGCGACATGGTGCTCTCTCTGGTGGCCGACATGGCACCTTGATGGGCGATGGAGTGAGCTAAGGTCTGATTGGCCGATATGATGGGAGACATAGTGATGTCCCTTGTGTTTTGGTTAATGCTCTTGGTGTTGGGCAACACCCTTGCTCTCATGTTGCACAACATAGTAGGGTTCTTTGTTGGACGATAGGCTGATGTGCCTTATGGCCGATAGGGTTAGTATCTTGGTGGACGATACCTCTCCCTTGTGTTGGCCGATATCCATGTAGGCCGATAGGGTTAGTAGCATGTTGGATGATACCCTTGCCCATGATGGGCGATAGAGTGAGCTTAGTGTGTTGGTCGATAAGCTTGGTGGGCGTCATGCCTTGTGCCCATGTTGGCCGATATGGTTGATGGCATGTTAGACGATAGGCTTTGTGCCCTAATGGCCGATAGGGTTAGTACCATGGTGGCCGATACCATGTTGGGCGACATGCCTTGGGCCATGATGGCCGATAGGGTTAGTGTGGTGGCCGATACCCATGTTGGGTGATAGGCTATAGATGAGGGTTGTGAGACTATAGTGAGGGTATGAGTTTCTTTGGTGACGGTCCCTCATGTGATAGAAGTGGATGCTTATACATTAACCAATAAAACGATGGTGGTGTTTGTGATATCATCAATATGTATATGATGTCTTGCAAATAATAAGGGTGCTAATGATAGTAATGTATATGATGGCCCTAATGTATTAGGTGCATGATGTGACCCTTATGCTTAATTGTTAATGATAAAGAAGATGATGATAACTACTCTAGTAGTTTGTTTAATGATAATAATGTTGGTAATAATGATGCTAAGTGTCAGTTATATTAATGGTTGCTTCATGTTAAAGATGAAAATAGTTGATGGCAACAATAATGACCTTGGTAATAATAATGTTGGTTCTGTATACTATATACCTTGATTGTTTGTATAATCTTGAGATAAGGGTAAGCATCAATATGATTTGTTAATGATGTACTTAATACACTTGATTATTAGATAAGTGTAATATTGATAAGTAGATTATCTTGAATGATATTTCATGATGTTGAATCTATGGTTATTGTGCATCCTAACCATGCAGGTGATGGGTAGCCATGAAAGGGCTATGTGACATATGTGATGAGTAACATTACCTTGATAATTTCTCTATAAGATTATGTATATGATGTGTCTGTCCCATGATGATGAGGTGAGCCTTGAGAGGCAGTGATAGTGCATGATGAGGGTTGAGACCCTGTGGTATGTGATGATCCTTGAGATGGATCTGGATGGTTGGAAAGAGGCCAAGTGGTAACATGTGATGTTGGATCCTTGAGATGGATCAGGTTGATATGAATAGATCATAATATAATGTTCTATACTTCCTGTTATATCTTTGCATGTTATACAACTTGGTTGAATTTTGCAATTCATCTAAAAGATACTAATTAATCACAGTGAAATACATCATGTAGTTTGCCCTGGCCATAGATCCATCATCGTCAGGACTTGGTGATGGTGAAATGGGTTTTCCTACGGGTTAACCTGGAAGCGCATATTTTTGAATATGTGTAGGTTGCTCCTAGCCTGAAAATGAGGAGGTAAGAGTGTAACTTCGGTTGCAGACTCAGATATGTGTGTAGAGCATGGTGAACAGGCCCATGGCTCAGGATATGTGATGTATGGAGCATGAATGAGTTCATGGCTCAGAGCACGGTGATCAGGCCCGTGGCTCAGTTTTACTAGCGTCGTGACCTGTACCAAGGCGGGCTAGAGAATGGGTAGCCTATGGAGCTAACCCTGTGGCTTAGACCACTTCAGCATGTGACTGCGGTCCTTCTTGTATTGTACTCATGTACTGACCATGAGGTGGGAGGTCGTGGAGTTCGGCTCTTCCATTGACCTTGTATGGCACCGGCTTGGGTTTCATAACCGAAGGTTGGATTTGAACGGTACGGTTCAAATCCTCAGGGCATAATAAAATGTAATACAGCCGTTTAGTACTTACTGATCAAATCAAACACAAAACATTGGTTGAGACCTTGTTTGTGTAATATTCCGTTATACCTTCCAGGTCATGTGGTAATCTACCTTATCTTGATAATCATATTCTTTTGAAAGACATCTGGTTATAAGTTTTAGTACAGCTGGTATGCTTGCCGGTAAGAATGATCTTGCTATATATATATATATAACTGCTTCTAATATATCTGCTCATGTTATAATTGCTGTTATGGTTTATCTTGCTGAGGTTCTATAGTTGCGGTGGGGAGCTATGTTTCCCGCTGGGACAATTGTTCAATTGTCTCACTCCGCTAGTTTACACCCCTTTTTAGGTGGTCGAGGTAGATGTGGTTGTGGTGGTGAAACACAGAGAGAATGGGTATGAGTCGGGCTCACTCGCGCGCTATTAAGTTAACATTCAGTGTCGGTTATTCAACAAAACCGACACATAAAACTAATGGTGTCAGTTAACCACAAAAACCGACACATGTTCTCAATGATAATTGTCAGTTTAAACTAGAAAAAAACTGACGTCTATCTACATATGCCGATTAAAAAATTTGTTCTCAATTAATGACCATAGTCATCGGATTTTTTTTTTAAATCTGACGCTCAAAGTGTGTGAAAAAATTCCCGCAAACAGCGCGGGAAAACCCATAAGTGTCGGTCATTGATGTAAAACCGACGATCAAAATGTGCCCAATTTCTATTTCGCGAATAACCTTTAGTCATCGGTTTATTAGTTAATGACCGACACCATATGTTAAATTTTGGAGGTAATTTTTTTCACTGGAAATTTTGGATTGGCGATTAATTTTCGGCGTCAGTTTGTTATGAAGGAACCAACAACAAATAAAAGTGATACGCGTGTCTAGTCATCCTTCACAAATTGATGTCGGTTTATTTTATAAACCAAAACTTTATTGTTTAGGTGTTAGTGTATTTATGCAACCGACGCCTTTAGAAGTGACATTATAAGCCATTTCTGTAGTAGTGAATGTTGAAGACCCTTTTTGGTCCATTCGGTTTTGAGAGGGTTTGGACCAAACAGTCTTCAGACCGTTTGAGTCCAAACAGTCTCAAGACTGTTTGGTACCAAACGGTCTCAAGACCATTTAAGACCAAACGGTCTCAAACCATTTGGAGAATCAAGCTCATTCAATTTCAACCACCTACTGTGTCAAACGGTTTCAAGTACCTACTTTACTAAACAATTTTTAAACCGTTTGAGCCTAATAGGTCAAGACCATTTGAGGTCTAATTGACCAAGACCTTTTGAGGTTCAAATTGGTTAAACCATTTGGACACCGAATATGATCAAAGGTCAATTAGCTTTTTGATTATTAATGATGTAGATCAATGATGATTATGAAGGTTAACCCTAACTATGTGTACTTAAGTGAAGAGTTAACCTAGATCAATCTTGGAGTATTTAACATCCTAGGGAGGATGAGAAGGAGAGAGAATGGGAGAGAGGATGTCTTATTTGATAATCCCTAATTCTCTCATTATGAAACAATACGTAATCAGGGTTTGATCCATAATATGAGATCATGAAATCTTCATTGAAAAGATTGATGTACCTTGACCCTATTTTAGATCAAGGTTATGTGAAACTCTAATTTAGAGCAAATCTCAGTGAAATCATAATCTAGGGTGGTGATGTAACCCTAATTTAGTGTAACAAAGTAAGAAACCCTAATTTAATGGGAATTGTACATCCTAACCCTAATTTGGGTATGTAGTAGGAGAAACCCCACATGGATTTGAATGGTAAACCTTAATCCCTACAATGTGGTAAAGTTGCATGAAACCCTAATATAGGGTAGTACTACTAATTATATGTGAAGTCCTATCACTGGGTGATGTGTTGTGAAATCCTAATTTCACATAATACTAGGTGAAACCCTGATGTAGAAGGATGTTATGTGAAACTCTAATGAAGAGTGATACTAGGTGAAATCCATATAATGTATGGAAAATGCTATGTGAATCCTCAAATAATAAATATGGAGAATCCTATTCCTAATAAGGGAATAGTGATTAATGTATTGACAAATGTAACACCTAGGGAGGTTGATAGTGGATATCCTGATATTAATAGTTCCTAACTCCAGGAAGGGTCCATATTATTGGAAATGGATGTATATTCTAAGTGAATGACTAATGAACAATACATTACATGATAAATGTGATGAACTGGTGCATAAAATATTAGGATGGGGAATACCCTAATACAATATAAGTGGATGAACTCAAGTAAGATAAAGGTGTTGAGGGAAGTGATACATCAAGATATAACAGATATCACATCCAACAACCCAATTCTGAAATACCTTGATGTGTGTTAAATCCAATATAATTGGATGAGTGACATATGAAACATGTCATATCAACTGTTACATTGAGATGTAATGCTCCTTGATTAAAGTAGACTAACATGCCTTATGAAAAGGTTAATACAATTCAATAAACTATGAAGCAATCATATTCTGGTAAGGATGAGAGAGAAATTCATATTGTCTGTTGGTAATTCATTTAATGATGAATGATGAGAATAAATAAGTATTGTTGAATACTTATGTTATACATATTGATTCCTAGTTTTGTGAAGCAATGAAATAAGACTTGATCATTAATAAAATGATCTTGAGAACCTACATGGTTATTTATGTGAAACCCTAAAATAGGGTAATGCTATGTGAAACCCTAATACAGGTTAATGCTATGTGAAACCCTAAAATAGGGTAATGCTATGTGAAACCTTAATACAGGATGATGCTATGTGAAGTCTTAACACATCGTAATCCTATGTGAAGTTCAAATACATATTGATGAGTTATAAATCTAATAAGAAAAACCCTTGTATTGCATGGTACTGATATATGATTGTTATCATGAGTATTAATCATGCAGGAATATTGAGATGATGAGCATACCCAGGAATGGACTATGATGCTCTATATATTGAAACTATTTATGGGCTTTATAAGCCATAATATTCCCTATTGCCTATTAAGGGGTAATAAGAGTTGATATGAGCCTTGTGAACTATGTGGAATACTTTGTGTAGTAAGAATCATAATGCCATAGGTCAGTTGACCTAAAGTTATTAAGTTACCCTATAAGTGGCAACAAGTATTCTATGGTGAGTTAAGGGTTTGAATACCCATATGTTATAATCATGATGATGAACTTGTTAAGAAATGGAAATGTACTTGATGAGATGAGGGATTAAGATCCCAATACTTTAAATAAAAGAATATTGCTACATGCCATGATTCCACAAAGACAATGCTGGGCTTTAGCTATGTGTTTTAAGCCTAAAGAGAGTATGTGCTATAGTTATAACTCTATTGTGAATAAATGTTATACATGTTCTTCATATTCTTTACTGAATAAGTAACATGTTCCTCTATCAAGTTATAGCTGTAATACTTTAGATAGGAATAATGTTCTAATCTGTTAGACATTTAATTAACTACTGTCAAACAAATATGATTCCTCGTTTCATATTTATCATCTTTAGCTTCAATAATAATGTTTCTGGCAGAGCGTTATATCTCTCGCTGGATCAATTTACAATTGTCTCACCCCCGTTGGAACCACATTTTTAGGTGGACATGGACGAGGAGGCAGAAATCCTTCAGTAAGAGAAGGATAGCAACAATAGCAGCAGGGACAACAGTAAGTCTCAGGTGGAAACACTGGCTGATATGCCTTGTGTATATATACATAGAGTCCTATGTGTTGTCTCTGTAGTCTCAAGTCCTCGGAGTAGTAGTTAGTGCTTTCAAGATTTTGGCTCAGTGCCTCTAGATTCTATACTACAAGTGTTTAGTTTATTGGAGCAAGTGATGCTTGTAATCTTCACAATGAGATGATACATGACATGTACCTTTAAACCAAAATGTAAATGTGTTACTTTGGTTCTATGTGAGAAAGTTTTCCTTTGATGGATCTCTTGGTAAAAAGGTTTTAATTTTTAGTGATTTTTGGTAATCTGCTGCTTAGTGAACGCTTCTGCATTAGTTAATCATGTTTTTGTGAGTTGGGTGCAACAATTTCCCTTGATTGGGTTTCAAGCATCCTATCCACCATGTGTATAATTGTAGCCATAAATTGTCTGGCCACATTGGATCGGTCAACTTGAGGCACTTCTCGCACAACATCAGTCCTCTCTTGCCTCCTGGAACCACCTCCTGGTGCAACAACATTGCTCTCTGCCACATGTTCCTTGTATTATACTTTTATCAACTATCGGAGTGAGATCTTACGCATCCTAATCGTACCCACATTCCTCTCTTTAACCATGTATATCTACTTTGATCTCATAATAAATTTGTCGGGATCCTTGAAGGTTTTGGGTTATAAATTTAACAAGTCTAATCTTTCCAACTCTTCCTCCTTTTATATGTGCGATTTAGGCCATATCATATATGTGGACAACTCTTAACCTAAGGGAAATCCCATATTTGCATGGTTCTCAACATACACAATAAGCTTGAGTCCATGAGGGGCTATTGGATCTCCTTAAGCCATGTTGCACTTGAACAATAGCTTAGAGACAATATAGATCTCTTGTCTTGTAGTCTTGGTTGTCGTATCTGCAACTCATAGTTCATTGAGTACATCATCAGGCACTTGACATCTATGGCATCTCTAGAGTGCTTCTTGTAAGCATCTCTATCAGCCCTAGGCACAATAAGAGTAGGTTCATCTGGCTCCGGTGTTTCTAGGACATAGAGCTTTTGCACTTCAGTGAGAACAACTCTCAACATCCTAAACCAATCATGGAAATTATTCCCATTAAACTTGTCCTTCTAATGGACCGATCTCAAGGAGAACATGTGGTTGTTTGTCATTTGATTCTATAAGAGAAATTTTCAATATGTCAAACATTCCGATTTGATTTGATTAAACACAATTTGACAATGTTTAATTAGGCCTTTAATTATTTATGACTCCCACTATTTTCTTCAAATTGATAACCCTCCTATATCAATTAAAAAATTGGAGCACACAACCTTCTAGTGAGCCAATACCCAAAATAATTGAGTTATGACTCAGCCAATGCCATTGTCCATAATCAATTACTAAGGTAGGAAACCTTTTTCAATTACATCTTATGAAAATCATGGATAGATGATGTGCAAAACTCATTTCCATAGTCATATGCATGTTTCATGGTTATTAATCTCATTAAGATCACCTAATTAATCCTAACCCAAAAGAAAACATGATAGAGATGCACTCTTATTGACAGGCCCACACAACTACCATAACACTTCCATGAGATATACAACGCAACATAGTTGGCGTGCCCACACTTTTTGATCAAGTTTTTCATGTGTATTTCTTATGGAAAGCATGTAAGACTTAATATTATATTTGAGAAATTTTATATAAATGTGTATACATATCCAATCTCTACATATTCATAGTATGTATCATATACATGATATAACCATAACAAAACATGCAATAATAAATACAAGCAATGGTTATGCCCATCCTAATACAATTCCTTAGAGCCACAAGGAAATACTACCACCTAAGGTCCACATCATATGTAGCAACCTATTGTTGATGATGATCTATGCTAAACTAGTCTGGGATGATCAGTTCAACCCTTGAATCGGTCGGCTGGCCTCCTGGTTGGTCAGTTAGTTGCTCAATCTGCTCATCTAGCCTATGGTACTTATGACATTTAGAATCCTCCAACCGGTTGGTTGGCTCCTCCTGTCATCGACATCTTTGGTCCTTCAGCCAATTGGTTCATCTCTTGAACTGATTTGTTCTCTTGATTAGTCGGTCAACTCTCTTAGTACAAAATGATATCTTTTGTCATAACAATAATTAAACTATCCTAATATTATATTGTAATTGTCAAACCTTGAGTTAAATTTGAGCAGAACATAGGAAGGAAAGAATTAATACTTTTACATATGGAAAAAGAAGAGAGAGTCTCATTATGTAAACTGAGATATAGAAGGAAACAAAAACCATCCCACATACACAAAAGGTCTACAGGTATAGGCCATAACCATGCTATTGATCACCAACAAAATGATTTTAAGACGACACATATAAATTGCATATATATATATATATATATATATATATATATATATATATATATATATATATATATGTATATATATCAGGATAGAATACACTCGAATGTATTCAGAGCATAATAGACTCAAGTAGTTTTGATGATGCAATATGTTTTTCAAAAATCTAATCTGTTGGTCTTATTAATCATCTTGTGAATAACTCATACAAACAATTTCAGCACATTTGGACATTTATAGGTAATGTTATAATGACCGCAAAAATTATGCATTTCAAATTAGTTTTGTGCATCGATTTTGTTGCCCTCGGATGAGTGACTTACAGTCATCCAAATGGGCTCAGAAATTGTATGTAGCCTAATTATAGTATGACAATGAAGATCAATGGTTTACATCTTGCAAAAAATAGTAATGATATGGAAACATACATATATATACATATATATACATATATATATATATATATATATATATATGGATTTTTTTTGGTATTAAATCAGATATGAACATTAGAAAGATTCATTATTTGCATCATATTCAATAAATAAATGATAAAACAAAATGTATCATACCGATTAAATCCAAAAACATAGTAAGTTGACATTGCTCTGATACCACTATAAGGAAATGACATCAGGTATGGCAGCAAAAACAATATTTCTACTTTTCATTTTCCCTAATGATAGTAGTCTGCATTAACAACTATGAAATGGGAAGGATAGTTGTGAGGTTATATGTGGTCTTGGAGCAAGTGAAACAACAATTTTCTTGCTACACTGTGCACCTTTCTTCAAGTTGCACATGGACGTCTGTCGTTGTCGGCCTTCTGGTCTGGCACCACAAACGGTAGTTGATGTCATACTCCTAACAGAATGCAATGGCCTCCTCACCTCTTGAGTAGTCAACACAGACCACTAAGAACTCTTATCTCTCTCATGAAATCGGGATGAAGGAGTTGTCCTGTAAGGACCCTGACCTGCGTTTAGGGTTTACCCTGTTTGTTTTTCTTGATCTTGGTGTTTTGGTGCTCGCTAATCACCTTTAGTGGTGATTAGGGTTTCGTTGAGCTTTGTTGATAGTTTGAGGGGCTACTTGCAAATAACCCAAGTTTAGGGTTTTGTGTGCAAGTTTGCCATCTTTGAGATGTTTTCCCCTCTTTGTTTCCTCTAGGGCTGAGAGGAAGGCTTGGGCTTGTTGTTTGAGTTCTCTGGGCCTGAGTTGAGCTTGTTTGGGCCTTGAGGTTCCTTGTTTGGGCTTGCTTGAGCCTTGTGTCGCCCAAGGCAGGTGGTGTGTCGCCGAGTGGCCTGGTGTGTCGCCCAATATAGCTTGCTTGTGTCGCCCATGTGGCTTGACCTTGGCTGGTGACACATGGTGCACATCTTGGACAAGTGTCTCTTGGCTTGCTAGTGTGTTGGCTTGAACCATAGGACAAGTGTCCCTTGGGTGGGCGACACATAGCATGGATGTACCTTGGTTTCTCCTCCCCTTCTTCCTATATAGGCAGTTTTTCTTCTTGCCTTAGTCTCCTTTGGTCTTTTGGTCTCTCTTCCACCTTGAGTGCACGATATCCCTCTCCATCTTGCTTGTGTTGGCCGATACACTTCTTTGGAGCTGAAGTGGTGGCCGATACACCTTCCGGGAGTAGCCTGGTGGACGATATCTTTGGACCCTGAAGTGCTTTGGAGCTTTGGTGGCCGACAACCTTGGAGCTCAAAGTGCATCTTCTTCCTTGGAGCTTAAGGCGGGTTGCATAGCTTCTAACCCTAACTCCTTTACTTCTTGCTTGATCTTATGCATGTTAGTGGACTAGCTTAGCTCCTTGTTTTTGTACCTTGCTAGTGTACCCTGGTGGCCGATATCCCCCTTAGGGTTTAGGGTTTCCTTGAGCACCTTTTCTTTCTAGGGTTTGAAGTCTCTTGTGTTGGGGGTAGGTGATGACCTAGGGTTGGGCGATACCCCCTTCCTTGTGAGTGTGTTGGGCGACACACTTGCCCTTAAGTTGAACGATGGGATGCTTTAGGGTTGGAGTTCCTTGAGTTGGAGGTCGATAGGTTGACCTAGCTTGAGTGTTGGGCGACATGGTGCTCTCTCTGGTGGCCGACATGGCACCTTATGGGCGATGGAGTGAGCTAAGGTCTGATTGGCCGATATGATGGGAGACATAGTGATGTCCCTTGTGTTTTGGTTAATGCTCTTGGTGTTGGGCAACACCCTTTCTCTCATGTTGCATGACATAGTAGGGTTCTTTGTTGGACGATAGGCTGATGTGCCTTATGGCCGATAGGGTTAGTATCTTGGTGGACGATACCTCTCCCTTGTGTTGGCCGATATCCATGTAGGTCGATAGGGTTAGTAGCATGTTGGACGATACCCTTGCCCATGATGGGCGATAGAGTGAGCTTAGTGTGTTGGTCGATAAGCTTGGTGGGCGTCATGCCTTGTGCCCATGTTGGCCGATATGGTTGATGGCATGTTAGACGATAGGCTTTGTGCCCTAATGGCCGATAGGGTTAGTACCATGGTGGCCGATACCATGTTGGGCGACATGCCTTGGGCCATGATGGCCGATAGGGTTAGTGTGGTGGCCGATACCCATGTTGGGTGATAGGCTATAGATGAGGGTTGTGAGACTATAGTGAGGGTATGAGTTTCTTTGGTGACGGTCCCTCATGTGATAGAAGTGGATGCTTATACATTAACCAATAAAACGATGGTGGTGTTTGTGATATCATCAATATGTATATGATGTCTTGCAAATAATAAGGGTGCTAATGATAGTAATGTATATGATGGCCCTAATGTATTAGGTGCATGATGTGACCCTTATGCTTAATTGTTAATGATAAAGAAGATGATGATAACTACTCTAGTAGTTTGTTTAATGATAATAATGTTGGTAATAATGATGCTAAGTGTCAGTTATATTAATGGTTGCTTCATGTTAAAGATGAAAATAGTTGATGGCAACAATAATGACCTTGGTAATAATAATGTTGGTTCTGTATACTATATACCTTGATTGTTTGTATAATCTTGAGATAAGGGTAAGCATCAATATGATTTGTTAATGATGTACTTAATACACTTGATTATTAGATAAGTGTATTATTGATAAGTAGATTATCTTGAATGATATTTCATGATGTTGAATCTATGGTTATTGTGCATCCTAACCATGCAGGTGATGGGTAGCCATGAAAGGGCTATGTGACATATGTGATGAGTAACATTACCTTGATAATTGCTCTATAAGATTATGTATATGATGTGTCTGTCCCATGATGATGAGGTGAGCCTTGAGAGGCAGTGATAGTGCATGATGAGGGTTGAGACCCTGTGGTATGTGATGATCCTTGAGATGGATCTGGATGGTTGGCAAGAGGCCAAGTGGTAACATGTGATGTTGGATCCTTGAGATGGATCAGGTTGATATGAATAGATCATAATATAATGTTCTATACTTCCTGTTATATCTTTGCATGTTATACAACTTGGTTGAATCTTGCAATTCATCTAAAAGATACTAATTAATCACAGTGAAATACATCATGTAGTTTGCCCTGGCCATAGATCCATCATCGTCAGGACTTGGTGATGGTGAAATGGGTTTTCCTACGGGTTAACCTGGAAGCACATATTGTTGAATATGTGTAGGTTTCTCCTAGCCTGAAAATGAGGAGGTAAGAGTGTAACTTCGGTTGCAGACTCAGATATGTGTGTAGAGCATGGTGAACAGGCCCATGGCTCAGGATATGTGATGTATGGAGCATGAATGAGTTCATGGCTCAGAGCACGGTGATCAGGCCCGTGGCTCAGTTTTACTAGCGCCGTGACCTGTACCAAGGCGGGCTAGAGAATGGGTAGCCTATGGAGCTAACCCTGTGGCTTAGACCACTTCAGCATGTGACTGCGGTCCTGCTTGTATTGTACTCATGTACTGACCATGAGGTGGGAGGTCGTGGAGTCCGGCTCTTCCATTGACCTTGTATGGCACCGGCTTGGGTTTCATAACCGAAGGTTGGATTTGAACGGTACGGTTCAAATCCTCAGGGCATAATAAAATGTAATACAGCCGTTTAGTACTTACTGATCAAATCAAACACAAAACATTGGTTGAGACCTTGTTTGTGTAATATTCCGTTATACCTTGCAGGTCATGTGGTAATCTACCTTATCTTGATAATCATATTCTTTTGAAAGACATCTGGTTATAAGTTTTAGTACAACTGGTATGCTTGCCGGTAAGAATGATCTTGCTATATATATATATATAACTGCTTCTAATATATCTGCTCATGTTATAATTGCTGTTATGGTTTATCTTGCTGAGGTTCTATAGTTGCGGTGGGGAGCTATGTTTCCCACTGGGACAATTGTTCAATTGTCTCACTCCGCTGGTTTACACCCCTTTTTAGGTGGTCGAGGTAGACGTGGTTGTGGTGGTGGTGTTGCGGACGAGCAGTTTGAGGAAAGTAGAAGGCAAGCGAAGGACATGCTGCTGTTTTGGATGTTTTGTAGTAGAGTCTAGAGTCATCCCTGTACTCTCAGGTCCTTGGCAGTGTTTTGACGATGTTTTACGAAGATCGTTCTATGATATCTGTATATCCTGTTGTTGGTCGAATGTGGGCCTTTATGTATATATGAACAGGTGGTGAACTCATGTGATGGATGGACAGTTGTTACTGAGCTGTGGACACGTGTCAGATCTTGTGTATGTACATATTTATATGACATGTTTCTGTGCAGGAGGTGGACCGGAAAGTAATAGTTTCACAGTTTATCAGTTTTCCGCAATCAGTTTTAATTAACCCGTGTTTTTGATAATCTGTGGTTATGGTGTTTTCCGCACGTTTTCGCGTAACACCTCGTTATCAAGTGTGACAATGGGATGTGTTGCCACATGTCCCTTCTAGCCAATGTGCTAACATCGAATTGCATTTCAAATTGTCTCTCCCGTGTTTTTCCTCCCTTTGACGAGTTGAACTTGCTTGAGTTCTCTTGGTTACCACAACCAAAGAAGAAAACAATTATCAAATCTTATTGTTGTGTCTGGGAAGCCCACAATATCCATATATTTATAGGAGGGCCAGGGTCATGGTTTCTAGTCAGTCTGGGAGTCAAAGAGATGGAATTCAAGAAATTTCTAGAAGCTATAAATGACTAATCGGTATGTTCAACTCATGAACCAGTCGATCCGGGTGTGGACCAGTCAGTTATGTAGCATTCTTCTTTTGAATCACTTTGGTAATCAATGCATGACTAATGCAAAACATGACATCATCATCAATCCTTGATCCAATCCATTTGAACATTTGAACCGGGAAGTTCATTACATGAACTATTCATTTGAGACGTTGAACTAGTCAGTTCACATAGTGAACCTCTAGGTTAATGCCCTGGTTTAGGCATTGTTAACAAGAGTCATTTCTAATTGACTTGACACTCCAGTCAATCAGTTCAACACTTAAACTGGTCTGTTTAGAGTGTAGTCAGTCAATTTTCAACCAGTGTTGTTTAATTTAAATATCTAAACACATTTAGTAATGAAGTTAAACATCATTCATGAATAAACTCCTATTCCAAGTGTATCCTATGTGTGTGACACTATAGGTTCCAAGTTATGTTGGTAGTAAATGTTTATAACTAATTTATGACATCACAAGCAATGATTGACATTTAGCACGACATACTTGATACCCAAATATTTTAAAAAGTTGGAGAACAACTTCAAACTACAATATGTGATTGGCGTTATAATGATTATATAGTTTCCTTCTTCTGTGATATCTTGATTAAACTCAAGGAATGGAATCATCATCCTCTTCAACATTCAATCCATGCTACTTACACTAGAGCAATCTGTTTGAGATATATCTGAACTCAATATCATATATTGATCACATGTGCAAGGCCATGCTTTTCTCAGTATCTCTTATCAAGTGGCCATGACATCAAACTCCTGTAGGAGGGAGTAGTATGATCTACATCACTCACAGTCATCCCCATGTGTCATAGTGTACCCAAGCATCATCTTAATGGCAACTCTTATTCATGGTCACAATGGATGATGTCAAAGTACATCAAACGACCTAAGGTCCACATCATATGTAGCAACCTATTGTTGATGATGATCTATGCTAAACCAGTCTGGGATGATCAGTTCAACCCTTGAATCGGTCGGCTGGCCTCCTGGTTGGTCAGTTAGTTGCTAAATCTGGTCATCTAGCCTATGGTACTTATGACATCTAGAATCCTCCAACCGGTCGGTTGGCTCCTCCTGTCATCGAAATCTTTGGTCCTTCAGCCAATTGGTTCAGCTCTTGAACTGATTTGTTCTCTTGATTAGTCGGTCAGCTCTCTTAGTACAAAATGATATCTTTTGTCATAACAATAATTAAACTATCCTAATATTATATTGTAATTGTCAAACCTTGAGTTAAATTTGAGGGGAACATAGGAAGGAAAGAATTAATACTTTTACATATGGAAAAAGAAGAGAGAGTCTCATTATGTAAACTGAGATATAGAAGGAAACAACAACCATCCCATATACACAAAAGGTCTAGAGGTATAGGCCATAACCATGCTATTGATCACCAACAAAATGATTTTAAGACGACACATATAAATTGCATATATATATATATATATATATATATATATATATATATATATATATATATCAGGATAGAATACACTCGAGTGTATTTGGAGCATAATAGACTCAAGTAGTTTTCATGATGCAATATGTTTTTCAAAAATCTAATCTATTGGTCTTATTAATCATCTTGTGAATAACTCATACAAAAAATTTCAGCACATTTGGACATTTATAGGTAATGTTATAATGACCGCAAAAATTATGCATTTCAAATTTGTTTTGTGCATCGATTTTGTTGCCCCCGGATGAGTGACTTACAGTCATCCAAATGGGCTCAGAATTTGTATGTAGCCTAATTATAGTATGACAATGAAGATCAATGGTTTACATCTTGCAAAAAATAGTATTGATATGGAAACACACTTAAGTGTATCTGTGTGATCTGTACACTCAAGAGTATTCTAGCCTGACTGTATATATATATATATATATATATATATATATATATGGATTTTTTTTGGTGTTAAATCAGATATGAACATTAGCAAGATTGATTATTTGCATCATATTCAATAAATAAATGATAAAACAAAATGAATCATACCGATTAAATCCAAAAACATAGTAAGTTGACATTTCTCTGATACCACTATAAGGAAATGACATCAGGTATGGCAGCAAAAACAATATTTCTACTTTTCATTTTCCCTAATGATAGTAGTCTGCGTTAACAACTATGAAATGGGAAGGATAGTTTTGAGGTTATATGTGGTCTTGGAGCAAGTGAAACAACAATTTTCTTGCTACAGTGTGCACCTTTCTTCAAGTTGCACATGGACGTCTGTCGTTGTCGGCCTTCTGGTCTGGCACCACAAATGGTAGTTGATGTCATACTCCTAAGAGAATGCAATGGCCTCCTCACCTCTTGAGTAGTCAACACAGACCACTAAGAACTCTTATCTCTCTCAAGAAATCGGGATGAAGTAGTTGTCCCTTCTAGCCAATGTGCTAACATCGATTTGCATTTCAAATTATCTCTCTCGTGTTTTTCCTCCCTTTGACGGGTTGAACTTGCTCGAGTTCTCTTGGTTACCACAACCAAAGAAGACAACAATTATCAAATCTTATTGTTGTGTCTAAGAAGCCCACAATATCCATATATTTATAGGAGGGCCATGACTCTATGTATATCTACACAAGGCATATCAGCCAGTGTCTCCACCTGAGACTTCACTGTTGTCCCTACTGTTGTTGATGCTGCCCTTCTCTTACTGAAGGATTCTTACCTCCTCGTCCACGTCCACCTAAAAATGTGGTTCCCAAAGGGGTGAGACAATTGTAAATTTCCCCAGTGAGAGATATAACTCTCCACCAGAAACATTATTATTGCAGCTAAAAATGATAAATATGAACATAGGAATCATATTTGTTTGAAAATAGTTAATTCAATGTCTAACATATTAGAACATTATTCCTATCTAAAGTGTTACATCTATAACTTGATAGAGAAGCATGTTACTTATTCATTAAAGAATATGAAGAACATGTATAACATTTATTCACTATAGAGTTATAACTACAACACATACTCTCTTTAGGCTTAAAATACATAGCTAAAGCCCAACATTGTCTTTGTGGAATCATGGAATGTAGCCATATTCTTTTATTTAAAGTATTGAGATCTTAATCCCTCATCTCATCAAGTACATTTCCATTTATTAACAAGTTCATCATCATGATTATAGCATATGGGTATTCAAACCCTTAATTGACCATAGAATACTTGTTGCCACTTATAGGTAACTTAATATCTTCAGTTCAACTGACCAATGACATTATTATTCTTACTACACAAAGTATTCCACATAGTTCACAAGGCTCATATGACCTCTTATTACCCCTTAATAGGCAATACATCATATTATGGCTTATAAAGCCCATAAACAGTTTCAATATACAGAGCATCATAGTCCATACCTAGCTATGCTCATGATCTCAATATTCCTGCATGATTAATACTCATGATAACAATCATATATCAGTACCATGCAATACAAGGGTTATTATTATTATATTTATAACCCATCAATATGTATTTGAACTTCACATAGGATTACTATGTGTTAAGACTTCACATATCATCATCCTGTATTAGGGTTTCACATAGCATTACCCTATTTTAGGGTTTCACATAGCATTAACCTATATTAGGGTTTCACATAACATTACCCTATTTTAGGGTTTCACATAAATAACCATATAGGTTCTCAAGATCATTTTATTAATGATCAAGTCTTATTTCATAGCTTCACACAGCTACGAATCAATATGTATAACATAAGTATTCAATAATACTTATTTATTCTCATCATTCATCATTAAATGAATTACCAACACACATTATGAATTTCTCTCTCATCCTTACCAGAATATGATTGCTTCATAGTTTATTGAATTGTATTAACCTTTTCATAAGGCATGTTAGCCTACTTTCATCATGGTGCATTACATCTCAATGTAATAGTTGATATGACATGTTTCATATGTCACTCATCCAATTATATTTGATTTAACACACATCAAGGTATTTCAGAATTGGGGTGTTGGATGAGATATCTACTATATCTTGATGTATCGCTTCCCTCAACACCTTTATCTTACTTGAGTTCATCCACTTAGCTTGTATTAGGGTATTCCCCATCCTAATACTTTATGCACCAGTTCATCACATTTATCATGTAATGTATTGGTCATTAGTCATTCACTTAGAATATACATCCATTGCCAATAATATGGACTCTTACTTGAGTTAGGAACTATTAATATAAGGATATCCACTATCAACCTCCCTAGGTGTTACATTTGTCAATACATTAATCACTATTCCCTTATTAGGAATAGGATTCTCCATATTTATAATTTGAGGATTCACATAGCATTTTCCATACATTATATGGATTTCACCTAGTATCACTCTTCATTAGAGTTTCGCATAACATCCTTCTACATCAGGGTTTCACCTAGTATTATGTGAAATTAGGATTTCATAACACATCACCCAGTGATAGGACTTCACATAGAATTAGTATTACTACCCTATATTAGGGTTTCATGCACCTTTACGACATTTTAGGGATTAAGGTTTACCATTCACATCCAAGTGGGGTTTCTCTTACCTCATACCCAAATTAGGGTTAGGATGTACAATTCCCATTAAATTAGGGTTCCTTACTTTGTTACACTAAATTAGGGTTACATCACCACCCTAGATTATGATTTCACTGAGCTTTGCCATAAATTAGGGTTTCACATAACCTTGCTCTAAAATAGGGTCAAGGTACATCAATCTTTTCAATGAAGATTTCATGATCTCATATTATGGATCAAACCATGATTACATATTGTTTCATAATAAGAGAATTAGGGCTTATTAAATAAGCCATAATTTCTCCCATTCTCTCTCCTTCTCATCCTCCCTAGGATGTTAAATACTCCAAGATTGATGTAGATTAACCCTTCACTTAAGTACACATAGTTAGGGTTAACCTTCATAATCATCATTGATCTATATCATTAATAATCAAAAAGCTAATTGACCTTTGATCATATTAGATGTCCAAATGGTATCACCAATTTGAACCTCAAGAGGTCTTGGTCACTTAGAACTCAAACGGTCTTGGTCACATAGACCTCAAACGGTCTTGACCTATTAGGTTCAAACGGTTTGAAAACTATTTAGTAAACTAGGTGCTTGAAACCGTTTGACAAAGTAGGTGGTTGAAACCGAATGAGATTGAGTCTCCAAACGGTTTGAGACCGTTTGGTCCCAAACGGTCTTGAGACCATTTGGAATCAAAAGTTCTTAAGACCGTTAGGTCCAAACCCTATCATAACCGAATGGACCAAAAAGGGTCTTGAACACTTAATCGATTCATGGTTTCAATCCATGAACCAACTATCAAATGAACCACTAGAGTATTCATCAATTGAACCACCGAATTACTATTCAATTTAGGGTTTTAAACCCATTTGAATTAGGGTTGATAGTCAAGAAACCATCACTTAGGGTTTTGAAACTGAGGAACCATCAATGGTTGACATTGTGGAACCAATTCAATTGAAATCAATGAACCATCATCATTATATGGTATGACCTGACCTCAAATGGACTTGAATGACCCCCAAATGGTCTTGAGGTCGTTTGGATGATTTCCAAACGGTCTTGAAACCATTTTCCCATTTCATCATAAAAATCCATAGCATCCAATTAGGGTTTGGATTATTGGATTGATTATCAAATCAACAATTGATTGCATTTCAATTTGGTATCTTTGGATCTTCAAATACCCAACCATGCTCAACCCTAGACCTGCAAATGGTCTTGGGACCATTCAGGTGATTCCCAAATGGTTTTGAAACTGTTTGGGTCAATCAACCCAAAACCTCAACTTAATCAATTAAAAATTCAGCACTTAGCCGATTAGGGTTTGCATTTAAGGAATCATTCACATTTGAAGCCTTCAAGATCAAACCAATTGAAACCATTGGAACAATATCCAAGTACAACAACATATTTCCTCAAATGGTCAACCATTCCAAATGGTTAGGAACCCAAACCTCCAAACGGTTTGGTGAAACCGTTTGGACCCAACCTTTGAAACCGTTTTCCCTAGATATTTGAAGAGTTGTGTGCTAAGGATGATGTCATCATCATCAAGCTCCAAACCCATGAAGTTTTCTGTGATTTCTATGGTGGTTGCATCAATCAACCAAGACAAATTTTGGAAATGTAGAAATGATCACCAATTCATAAGGAATTGATTGCTATAATAAAATTAAGGGTTCAAGTTATAAAACCCGCCTCCAATTGAGCTCCAAGCTCCAAGCTCACACCAAAAATGGTGGATGCAACTCCTTTCACTATTCCAAGGGTCTTCCTCAAGATTTGAGTGAAAAGGAATTGGTTAGAATTGAAGAGGGGATCGAGTTATGAAGAATTCATGCATTGATTTTCAATTTTCACCATGGATTCAAGGTGAAAAGTGGTCAAGAAGCTTACCTACAGGTTGGGGGTCGTCCTCCTATTGCTCCCAGATCCCTTGGTCGTTTTTGCAAGCAATAAGTGAAAGGGGTTTCAAAAATATCCCTTCACCTCAAAGATAAAGGAGCTTATATATGAATTTTATTGAAAATTCATTTAAGAGAGAGAAAGTAGGAATTATCTCCTCAACTTTCTTACCATAAGCCCCCTTTTCTTCCTTAGGGACGAGGCTATCTTCTTTGCCTCTTATTGGTCTCAATTAACCACGTTTTAAATGAAAACAAACTAAGAACCTTAAATCATATAATACTAATATCCCTAAGTGAGTGGATATTTCTTTTTCTTATAATAATGTGAATGAGTTATCCACTTCCCTTGGATATTTTCGTGGCCTAGCAAAGGCACAAAGGTGTTCACGCGAGCAAATTCAACCATCTCGTTTTTGGTTTAAGGTTCTTCAATTATTTAGTTTATTTTGCATTAAATGGAAGTAAAGTTCCAATTATGCTTAAATCGTGATTATTTTAATATCAAGATTCTCTCTCCTCCAAAATGATTCTAATGAGGCACCCCTCCCATTTTCTTGCCTCAACATGATGGAAAGATACATTAGGGACCTTATTGAATTGGTAATTTGCATATTGAACCCTGGGTTTTGGGTGAATTGCACGTTACACCAAAACTAGGTTTTAATGCACAAACATTGCTTTATCAACTCTTTCTTGGTACTTAGGCTACCACAAGCCATACCTCTAAATCATCTTCATTCTCATGATGCTTCAACATATGAGGAACATATTATCATGTACAATTTGCAATTTAACCCCTCAACTTGGGTAATTTGCACTTTAATCCAAATCAAGTAAAACATTATTTCAACATTATTCAAAAAGGACTAAAATTGAAATATAAGTTCCTCTTGAGTCCTAATTACTTTTCACAAGATAAGATTAAGCATGTACTCAACCTTATTAGGCAATCATCTAGGGTTAACACATAACCCAAGTTAGGGATGTTACAGAAACTGTCCCCAGTGTTGAAACTTGTATTAATGGGAAGACTTTTGAAAGAATTCAATGTGTAGGGGCATTGGAGTATGTTGGTACATATGATCTAGCTGATGCAGATATGTGGCTGATTGAGCTGGAAAAGGCCTTCAAGATCCTCAACATCCACAAAGAAGATAAGGTGTTAGAATGCCCTCAGTTTCAACAATGCCAAGTGCAGGCGTAGCCATTACATCACCCTCTAGGAAAAAACTTTAATAATCAAAGGGGACATCATGTTGAGAGATGTGTAGGTCAGGCTACTGCATTAGAAGCTATAGATATTACAGGCACCCAAGTAGTACATGAAGGTAACATGAACTAGTTTAGCAAAATGTCATGAAAAAAACAAAAGAAAAGTAAAGAAAACAAAATAGTGTATGATGGATTGTACTAATCAAGGAGACGGAGACCTTATCTATGTAACCATAAGTTGGGCAATATATGTATACGTTCTCGACCATAGGAATCCTTCAAACACCTCAGTCAACAACCTACATCCAAATATAGTACATATTGTGGTATCTGCTTTTGTGGGTGTCATCCCACTCACTTTTGCACAATGTAACTATAACTAATCAATTATATGAAACCTCACTCGAGGATGACAAATCAACACCCTAGAATATTCTAGATACCCTCTAAGATCTAAAATATTCTGAGATGCTAGCAAGAAGTGTGATCTGGGAAGAACTTGGTAGTGGGCCCGATTGTGCTAGGATGGGCCCGACATGCCCAAATATATGGTTCCGTAGAGATGACCTTCAACCATCCTCTTCTCTTGTCCATTACTACAACGAATATTTTGATATATGCAGAAATAGAAGTTCAACAAGAAAGAGATCATCCAAACTAGCAATCATTACTAGAAAGAGAAGATAAAACAGAAAACATACTAGATCGGAAAAAATTCTTGCTTAAGATAAAAGTACATAAACATTCCCAAAAGGGGCTACATAGATAAGAAGGAGCTAAACTAGCCATGGACAAGCAAAGTTGGCACCGAACAAAGATGGAAGAATATTTTTGTACAGAAACTAAAGAGAGAAATAGAAGAAAACAAAAGAATAAGAAGAGATTTAACCCGTAGAGGAGAGGTGAGTCTCACTTCTTAGCCTCCGTATGGGCCGGATATCATCTTTGGGTTGTCCTCCTTTGTCACTTGAAATTGTTGGACTTCTTTCTCTTTGATTTTGCCCCGAATAGTAGCTTGTTGGGTGTATGGAGGTGTAAGATGGCTGGGAATGGTAGGAAATGGATGAATGGTTGTGCAAAATGGTGGTAGATGAAGTGAACCAAAGGGATGAATGTAGGAATAACACTTTGTCCTTTTTAGAGCTTGAAACCCTCCCACGAGGCTTTGGGAACCACTGGTCACTGAAAGGAACCTCCAAAAGCTAGAATCGTGAAACCCCCTGGTAGAAGGGGGTGAGTATTTATAAGAGTCAAGGTTGTCACTGTCAGGACATAGTCGTGGTTGGGACGTCATCGCAGTCAGGACTTTGTCACAGTCGTGATGGTCGTGGTGGATGAGATTCACATAGAGATCGAGACATCGTCACGGTCGAGACATCTTAGCAGTCACGACAGGTAGTTGAGGTCACAGTCGTGGAGTTAGTCGCGATCACAATGGTAGTCGTAGTCGTGATGGTGATAGAAATCGAGATGGGCAGTCACGATCGTGATGATGATAGCGATTGTGACCACTGTCACGGTCATGACCCTTTATGGACAAACCCACCCCGTGGTGGGGGTGGGGGGCTATTACTGGTGGTCAATGGGCTTGCGATGATGAACCTTATGATTGATGATGATGCTTTCTGATAAAGGATTGACCATCAAAAATAGGGTCCAAGATATCAGAAGTTTCTTAGGCCTACTAGTTGGTTAGCGGGACCACCATCTCCTAAGCTAGTGTACACAACATGATGCTTTTGGGACCGAATCTGGAGAATTGATGTCTTCTTGAGTTTGGTGCCTACAAGTCCCAAAATTGGCTAGTTGAGAAACTCTATCTATGAAAATATATAAATTACTAAACGATAAGAATCTAGAATTATTTTAGGCATATTAATGTTATAAGAAAAATGAAACCATGAATAAATGTTTAGCATAAACACCTCAATTTAGGGTGTTATCATCCACCCCAAGCTTAAACCCTTGCTTGTCCTCAATCAAGATTGTGCTCAAAGAAAAAAAAATGTTAACATCCATATTAAGCTTGGTGATAAATTCTAAGGCTAAGAAAAATAGTTTAAAACATTAATTATAGAGCCCCATGTTGTTTCAGATTAAAACCTTACCAATCGAGAACAACCAACTAAAGTTAGACTAAAGCACATCTCGACATGATTAAGCAAATTCACTGCAACCTATTGATGCTCATGAGGATTTGAATCATAATTATGCAATAATAAAGCATTCTCACATAGGTGGACCTGCTGGTGATGAGTAATGAGCTTCTATCATCTATTCATGCAGACCAAATAAGAACAACACACCTCCCATTTATTCAGGTCCTAAGAAGCAACAGAAAGAAAAAGACTCTATTGACTTCTGAGGATCCCGATCTGCATTAAGTTGGTCCATGTAATGAGCAATAATCCATACAATCCGATCTAGTAGGCTCAAAGTAGTGAGACAAACTCCTTGCACTGTGCTCGAACCAACCCTGCTACTGGGATTGTCTCATAGGTCTCCTAAGGGTTCCTAAAGACTCTCTAGTGAGCTTTTAGGGTGGTACTACCACACACGGCATACCCACATTCATGAGCACAATCATTCACTAGCTGGGCACCATCCCTCAACTCTCCTGAAAGAGAAAACAATGCTCTTTCATTCACATTCAGGCTTTTATTCTCTACATTCTAATTTATAGGCTTGGGTGAGAACTATTTTGATATTTTTGGGGTTTTATGTGTCCAATCCTCTTTTGCACATTTTTTTACTTGTCATCTTTTTGACTCAATGTAAGGTGAGAGGGTGCTTAGACCAACAAGGGAAAAAATCCTAGTTGATTATAGCTCAAAATTCAGCATTATCTGAAGTAGTAATTATGATTCAAGGGTCCTTAGACTAGAGGCAAGTTCACGAATAACACATCTTGGACTTTTAGTCAAACTCTATCTTTTTCCAACAATTCCAAATCATGGGTTTGACATTCACAACATAGATCAAGGGAATAATGTTTTAAGCTATGAAAGAGGCGCATAACCTTACATTCATTACCAAAGTTAAAGAAAGAGTCAAAAGAGCAAGTCAAGAAAAAGATTAGGCATTTTTAAGATGGAAAAATGTGCATTTAGGCATAGAGATAAGAATTTAGCTATAAATTCAAATAGCCTTAATTGCCAAGGTTGCAAATTATGAAACAAAGTCCTACAAAGGAATAAAGTTAGGCTAAAGTGTATAAAAAATTCAAATTTTTTACATAAATGGATGAAGTAAACATGTATGCATGAAGAATGAAGAGACAGAAGGGTGAATATGTTGACTCACGTTCAATTTAATCAATGTTGACTCAAGGTCTAAATTGAATAAACCCTTATTCTGATTATGACTAAACTACTTCAATTATTTGTGTCTAATTCTTATACTTGAGTGATTTTAGATTAGGTATAGACACACTCCAAATGCCCTAACTTGCACATTTCAACTTGGAAAAAATACAAGTCAAAGTCAATACAAGTGCACTTTTTTGGAATATGATGTAAATCCATTAGAATCATGTTGTAAATCACTTGTAATGATTGTATGACTTGTAATTAATCTTAGAAAAAATTAGGAGCACTTAAATTGAACATTTACAAGCTATCAATCGACCGAGTTACAAACTTCACTGTACCTTTGATGGATTTTGAAAATGTCCAAGTTTGGTCCAATTACAAAATCGACCAATCCGTTTGTACCAATTACAAACATGACCGATCACATTTTATAGGAAAGTGCAACAAAGTCTTTTTAACCATTGGAGTGTTACAAAACTCAAAAATATATCCTTAGCAACACCCCAAATGGATAGTATTCATTGTTAGGAATTCCCAAAGGCTAAGAGGCATCCTCAACTATAAATAGGACCCATTAGGCTTCATTCTAAGGTTGAACATTCAGTGCAAAATCCTAGTGTATAGTTGAGTGCATCCTACAGACTCCTCTCTCTCTAAGCTTAATCACTTGCTACATCCATTAGAGTGAGTAGGAGATTTGTAAGAGAGCTAGTCCTACATGTATATCTTGTGAGGCTCTCACTCAGACCACCTCCCAATCTCTCTTTCAACCATGAAGATGAAGGTTCTCTCTCTTGGCTAAGAGAGGTGAAGAAAAAAAAGGGAAGGAGTCCCTTGGTGAAGATCAAGACTGAAGACTTGGAGAAAGTGTGCATAAGCCCTTGGTGAAGGTAGAAGACTCCTTTCTCAAGCGGGTAAGTCTTTGGTAAAAGCTTCTCTGAGTGAAGGTGAAGTTAAAGGTTGAATATACAAGAAGAGTGGGTAATTCCTAGAAGGTTGAAGACTTGTGCAAGAGTGGGTAAGTCCTTAGGGAAGTTTGAAGACTCATTGCAAAGTGTGTAAGTCCTTGGTAATGTTTAAGACTCTTTTCATTGAGTAGGTAAGTCCTTTGGTGGGTCATGTGTTGTAACTCTTATAAGTAAATATATAGAGGAAGACACACTAAGAAATCCTAGAGGTTGACCTCTATAATTAGCGGACTCACATACTCCTTGTTTTGAGTGTGGAACCACTCTACATATCTTGTCACTTGGTTCTTGTTCAATCTCTCCTCCCCTTTCTATGTATGTTTTAGTTGCACTCAAATTTCCTATTTAGCAACCTCATATTATGAAATATATTGAAGGTCAAATGATTTTTTTAAGTGAATTCAGTTCTATTCAACCCCACCTCTAGAGTATCCAATCACTCATCCTAGGATCCAACAGACTAGCCTTCCACCCCAAGATTAAAACTTTGCTCATCCTCGAGAAAGCCTTGAACTTGAGATGGTAGGGAAGGAATGCATGGATGCATAGGAAAGAAGTTTATTAAAGTCCTAGTATGATGCATGTATGTAAGGATATGTAAGATCAGTTAGAGGAAAGAAACCATCTAACCCAGAACATGAAAAACACAATTTATTTTAACAAAAAGAGAAATGAAAGGGGTAAGAGAAAGGGGGTGGCTGCCCTATAATACCGACACTTGGATCCCAAATCCTATGTTTTGGGACCAGTGTCACATGTGTCTTGCCAATTGGATCTGCCATATTATAGGAATAGAATAGGTGGAGATGTGGGCCCTTCTGAGTCTGAAGAAGAGGAATATTATATATGATGACTCGGTGAAGTCATTTTTGTACTGAGATTGATTTGAACTATACTAAAATGAGATCTTCAGTAGAGCATCCTTAAGGTGGCCATAAAGGTATTAATTTGAATAGGAAGGCCGTAAGATGCTGACACAAGATGAGATGGAGGGGAGAGGCTAAAAGTTTTCTAAAGGACTCCTCTCTTCTCTCTCGACATATAAACTTGAGGTTGGATGCTCATATAAATTTTCATGTATAGTCTGAGTCATCCAATCATCTTCTGAACAAGAAGTATCCCCATGTGAATCTGTTTGTGGTTCTATAACCCCAAGCTTGTCACATTTTATGAGGTTTGGGGTAACTTCATGCCCAATATCCATGCTGAAGTAGATTTTCCATCCTTCTCCATCAATGTCCACTAAGCTTTGAAAGGGGGTGGTGGACAATGTTTGCTCATGCAACTCCAGTTCTTCGTCATCAGTATACTCATTGCTCCAATTTGAACAATTGTCGTCGTCATCCTCATTGAATAAATTGTTCCAAACCATGATTGTCATACTACTCAAAGTGAAGTGACAAGTCTCTATATGAGAGGTATCACTTTGGTCTAGATCAACGTCTAATTCAGGTTCCTTAAAATGACCCTCCTGTTGGGAGGTTGTTTGACTACCCTGATGATCAACATCATAGAACCATTCATAAGTGTGGCTTGTATCTTCCATTGGTTGATCAGTTGAATTGTCTAGATAACATGAAGGGCTTTCCTAGGTGTGTTGGTCTTCACAAAAAATTCCTAGTGAATCTAGTTGATGGTCGGAATAGGATGGTGAGGCAAACTCCATTTCAGGCCTAATGGAATGGTTTTGATTGTAATTTTAATGTTTGTGTGATGGGATTTGCAATTGACTGGTAACCAAATCGATGAGCTCTTGAAATCTCATGCCTTATTCAACATCCTTATCATGAAGTTGTTTTACTTGAGAAACAATTATTTCAAGATCCATCAATTTTTCCATACACTTCTATTGGGAATTTGCTATATCAAACTGATGCTTTCAGATGAATCCTAGTTCAACAATTTGAAGTATGCTTCTTTTGTGGTTTGCAACCTTGTGGCTACTTGGAGATGATGATATTGATTCTCTAGTAGCTATCGAAGTGGATCATCTTGTTCTTGGTTTTGAGGAGATTAGTAGGAGTTTAGCGCATTGACACTTTCTCCCGTTAGCTCCACAACTCTAATCAGTTCTTAATCCCATGATATACGTGGAAGTCGAAGGTTGATTGTCCATCTCATTTGTTGAGACGTCTACGTACGATGATGGTGGAGGTGAGTATAGCTTGACTAGCTATATAGTACGACTTTCAATTATTTTCCAGTAGTCAGAACTATAGAAAAACTCAAGAGGACAAGTGGACAAGATAACTTGTCTTGCGGAAGCAAGATCCATGGCTGAAAAAGATGAATAAGAAAAAGGAAAGCTATTTAGTATGTATGAACAAGTATGTGTAAGATTAAAGAAGAACTGTGCATATATATACAAGCTTATGGATGACAGAACAAAATGCTTAAACGTGTAAATGTGGAAAACCACGTCCCCGACAATTTTGCAAAAACATTGATATGGCCTAAATCGCGTGTCTGAAAAGAGGCGGATTCAGAAAGATCGAACTTCTTAAATTTATAACCCAAAAACCTTCAAGGACCCCCACAACTTTATTACGGGGTCAAAGTAGATGTAGGGGGTCAAACATAGGGGTGTGGATACGTTAAGGACGCTTAATATCCCTCTCTTTAGTCAGTTAAGCCAATCTAATAGTTGATAAAAATATGGAGGTAGAACTAGTGTATCAAAATGTCATGAAAAAACAAAATAAAGTAAAGAAAACAAAATAGAGTCTGTCAGATTCTACTAATCAAAGAGAAGGAGATCCTGACTATGTAACCACAAGTTGGGAAGTCTATGTTCCCATTCCCAAGCATAGACAACCTTCAAATACCTCATCAAGCAACCTACATCCAAGCATAGTATGTATTATGGTATCTGTTCCTGTGGAGGTCATCCCACTCACATTCACACATTATGACTATAACCCATCAATGATATAAAACCTCTCTCGAGGATGACAAATCAACACCCTCAAATATTCTAGATACATTCTCAGGTCTAGAATATTCTAGAATGCTAGGAACAGGTGTGATCCAGGATAACCTGGTATTGGGCCCAATCGTGTTGGGCTGGACCTGACCATGCCCAGATCTATGGTTTTGCACATATCACCTTGAACCATCCTCTTTTCAGATTTCGATCCAAACTACCTTCTATTATCCAATTCTACAAATAGAAGATAGAACATAAAATGTACTAGATCTAAAATAAAATTGTCTACATAAGCTAAAAGTACATAAACATGTCCAAAATGGGCTACATAGCCTAGAAGGATCTCAACTAGTAATGGAAAAACATAGTTGGCACCCATCAAAGATGGAAAAACATCATTTATAGAGAAACTAAAGTGAACTGTAGAAGAAAGGAAAAGAAGAAGAGATTTAGCATGTAGAGGAGAGGGTCAGATCTCATCTTTGGGTCATCCTCCTTGGTCTTCTAAACTATTTGACCTCTTTTCTCTTTGATTCTGCCCTAAACAGCAGTTTGGTGGGTGTGTAGAGGTGGAAGATGGCTAAGAATGGTAGGAAATGGATGAATGGTGGTGAAAAATGATGGTAGATGGAAGCGAACTGAAGGGATGCATGTAGGATGAGCACTTCAGCCTTTTCGGACCTTGGAACTCTCCCACGGGGCTCTAGGAATTGTTGGTCACCCAAATGAACCTTCAAAAGTCAGAATCACAAAACCCCCTCCTAGGTAGAAGGGGGTGCATATTCATAGGAGTAAAGGTTGTTGCGGTCGGGTTGTCATCACGGTAACGATGGTCATGGCATCTAAGATTGACATAGTGGTCAAGACGTCATCATGGTTAGGACGTCGTAGTGGTTGTAACAGTGGTGGTAGGTTGTGATGGTGGTAGCAGTCAAGACATGCAGTCATGGTTGCGACAATGGTAGCGGTTCATGACTCATTGGGGGGGGGTTCTATTACTAGTGGTCTATGGGCCTGTGTCGATGAACCTTCTGATTGATGATGATGATTTCTAATAAAGGACTAGCCATTGAAAATAGGCTCCAATATATCAAAAGTTTCTTGGGTCTGCTAATAGCGGGGCCACCATCTCTTAAGCTGGTGTACACAACACGCCGCTTTTGGGAAGTAATCTGGAGAATTTATGACTTCTTGAGTTCATTGTATGCAAGTCCGAAAATTGTCTAGTTGAGCAACTCTATCTATGAAACGATATACATTACTAAAAGATAACAATCTAGAGTTATTTTTGGCATATTAAGGCTATAGTGACACAAAACCATGAATAAATACTTAGCATAAATGCCTCAATTTAGGGTGCATTAGTAGTGATTCTGCAATCACTGCCAGAGTCATATAGCTAGTTTTTCATAAACTACATCATGAACAATTTTGACAAGCCATATTTAGAATTTCTTGGCATGTTAAGAACATATGTGGCATATAAATTAAGAAAGACAAGCCCAAAAACGTGATGATGATCAACAGAGGAAAGGGTAAGTTTAAGGGCAAAGGAAAGGGTAAGATGAGTTCTAAAACTAGCTAGAAGCCCAAGTCTTCTACACTAAAGCCAAAAGGAGGGGTTATAAAGAGAGGTAATTATCACATTGTCATCAATCTTAACATTGAAAGATAAACTGTCCTCTCTATCAGGAGGAACTGAGGAAAAAGGAGGGGATAGATATACCAACTTTAGGTATATATGTTATTGAGATAAATTTATGTACTTCTTCATCTTAGGTACTAGCTACCAGATGTGGATCTCACATATGTTCAAATATGCAGGATAAGAAAAAGTAAGCCTTTACGAAAGGGCGAGGTTGAACTGCACATTACAAATGGAGTAAGAGTTGATGCCATTGCAGTTAGAACCTATGATTGATCTCTTCCCAGGATTCTTGTAAAAGAGTTTAAGAATTATTAATTTGTACCTTCTATAAATAGAAACATTATTTCTATATTTTTTATGGATGAGGATGGATATCAATTTCATATAAAGAATGGTCAATGTTTTAATTCAAAATATGAGATCTTTTAAGGTAGTGTCCTAATATCTTATGGTCTTTATTTGTTAGATTTTAAGACAAATGTTTATAATGTAAATAACAAAAGATTAAACTTGAAAACTAAAATAAAACATATCTTTGGCATTGTCTACTTGGGCACATCAATGAGAATCATATCTCTAGACTCCATAAAGATGGATATCTAGACTCTTTTGACTTCATGTCAATAGAAACATGTGAGTCTTGTTTTTTGGGCAAGATGACAAAGACTCCCTTCACGGGTAATAGTGAGAGGGATAGTAATCTATTAGGACTCATACATACTGATATGTGTGGACCTTTTAGAAAGAATGCTAGAGGTGGTTATCAATACTTCATTACCTACACTGTTGAATTCACTATTATGGTTATGTTTACCTGATAAAACATAAATAAAAAACTCTTGAAAAGTTCAAGGATTTCATGAATGGAGTATATAACCAACTTCTCAAACGTATTAAGGCACTTCATTTTGATCAAGGTGGAGAATACTTAAGACAAGTGTATGAGGACCTTGTACATGGCTGTGGTATTGTATCACAATGGATTTCGCCTGGAACACCACAACATAATGGTGTGTCAGAAATATAGAATCACACATTACTATATATGGTGCGATCAATGATGAGTTTTGTTGATCTTCCGACTTCCTTCTGGGGACATGCTCTACAAACCACATCATTTACACTTATCAATATAACAACTAAATTGGTCCAAAACACACCATATGAAATATGGCATGGAGAACGTCCCAATGTTTCTTTTATGAAGATTTGGGGTTGTAAAATTTATGTGAGAAAGTAGTTTCCCAAAAATCATAGACCCAAATTGGATAAATGCTATTCTTTTGGATATCCTAGGGAAGCCAAAGGACACTACTTTTATACCCATATGAAAACAAAGTGTTTATTGCCAGGGATGTTGTATTCCTAGAAAAGGAATTCATTTCTAAAGGAATTAGTGGAGGGAAAATAGAACTTGAAGAAGTTTAAGACCAAAAACAAAGCATTGAATGCATAAAGGTACAAGAGGAACAGAGAGAATCAAAAATTGTTTTGGAATATCAAATTCCTCATGTAACATAGGAACCTCATAGATGTAGTAGGAGAGGCCTTGAGCCAGAAAGATTTGGCTAGTTGTAACTCAAGAAGGCATTGAGTTGGTCATTGATGATGAGCCAACAACCACCTAGAAGTTGTTAAGGAACCATAGTCTAAAAAATGACTTGAAGCCATGAGATATGAGATGAAATTCATGTACACCAACAAGGTATGGAGCTTGGTGGGTCCACTTGAAGGGATAAAACCCATAGGGTGCAAGTGGGTCTTCAAGAAGAAGACCAACATGGATGGTGATATACAAACTTTCAAAGGTCGATTGGTTGCAAAGGGTTTCAAATAAGTTGAAGGTCTTGACTATGATGAAACATTTTCTCCAGTTTCCATGGTTAAGTCCATCAGGATCATGCTTGTCACTACAACTTATCATTACTATGATATTTGGTAGAAGGATGTTAAAACCACATTCCCTAACAAAAATCTACTTGGAGATTTGTACATGACTAACATGAAAGTTTTATAAATCCAAAGGATGCAAATAAAGTCTATAAGCTACAAAGTTCAATCTATGGGTTGAAGCAAGCATCTTAGAGCTGGGAATCTTTGATTTGACGAAATAGTCAAATAGTTTGCCTGGTGTCAAAATGAAGATGAACCATGTGTTTACAAGAAGGTTAGTGGGAGCATGATTATGTTACTCATATTATTTATGGATGACATACTATTAATGGAGAATGACATACCTACTTTATATATGGTAAAGGCTTCACCTAGAAATACATTCTCTATTAATTACTTAGGTGAAGCATCCTACATCTTAGGAACTAACATCTATATAAATATTGGACTAAATTTGAGCACATACATTGATAAAGTGTTGAAGAGATTTAACATGGAGAACTCAAAGAGAGGCAACTCTGCCCATGTGCCATGTATTGGTATGTATGCCTATAGAGACATCCTGAGCGATTGCATGGAGTCGAATATTAATTAATGAATTAATACTATTAATTGGTTAATTAATTAATTCTAAAATATTCTAATTAATCTACGAGTGTTTTATTTAACACATTGTTTCTATTTACAAAAGGGTTTAGGAAATCCTACTTCTTTTCGTCTCCTATTTAAAGGGACTTGACGGTCGATGTCTTTAGTAGATATTGAGAGAGGCCTTTCAGTTTACACTGACGTACATAAACCCTAACTGTCACTATCATTAGGAGAGAAAGGAGAGAACTACGAATCTAACACATGATTACACATAGGCTACTCATTCCTGCCGGCTTAGGAAGTGCGCCGTGGAGTTCCATCCCATCCGCGTGGATGAAATAGAGACATAGATGCAAAGACCTCTACGTTCGGAGGATGACAACAATCGTCCATATGTGCTATCAGCGGCGTACATCACTACATGAAAGGAGCACCGCTGGATCTTCCCCCGATGCATTCAGAAGATGGGAAAGAAGTACAATCTGATTAAGCTTGGAGCGTTGCACACGATCATGCAGTGGGACGTCGTCCGACTTGTTGGAAGATAAGGTATATTCTGCAAACACTCTTTCTGAATACCATATTGTTGACAAGATCTTATTACGGGTTGCGTGTAAATATATATTTTATTTTGTTACTTTCACCGTACATGTTCCCTCCACAAAACCCAACATCATGGTGTTACTATCTCTTGAGATCAATGTCCCAATTATAGTGAGGAAAGAGGGTCAATGACAAAATTTCCATATGCATCTGTAATTGGATCCATCATGTACACAATGTTATGGACTCACACAGATGTCTAGTATGCCTTGCGCATGACGAGCAGATATTAATCAAATCCCACTAAAGCTCACTGGACAACTGTAAATAATATTCTTAAGTACTTGAGAAGAACTATGGATCAGTTTCTTATCTATGGTTGTGAGGAAGAGTTGGGGATAAAATGTTATAATGATGCAAGCTTACAAACTGACAAAAATAATTACAGATCGTAATCCAGAATTTTGTTTCGACTCAACAATGGATCAGTGAGATAGAAGAGTTCCAAGCAAGAGAAAATTGTAAATTTTACAATAGAGGTCGAGTATATTGAAGCATCCAGATCACATCAATGTTCCAAGCACATACAAAGGTGGTTCTATCTCATATGAAAATTCGTACAATGAGAAGATGTGAAGATTTATGGAGTACCAACATAAGGCAATGTGGCTGACCCATTCATAAAAGAACTTTCACACTAGAAGCATGAGGGTCAAGTTAGATCACTTATAATTAATGTAATAGGTGATTGGCTCTAAGTGTAAGTGGGAGTTTGTTGGTATATATTTCTAGAGAGTCAATTATATGATGATTGTAATGACATAACTTGTAAACTATTTGATTAATAATAAAGGCAACCTTCTAATTTTTTCTATTTTATTCAATTATGAGATAATGATGTAACATAATAAATGTTCAAAGAATGATATTACTTGATTATGTTTATCTTCACGTTAAGGACCTGAACTATGAGATCATAGAGTATATAAATTCTTATTATGTCCCTATTCATTTATTATTTTAGAGAAAAAAGATATAAATCTTGAAAAAACTCTACTATTTTCTTCCTAAATAGATTTCCTATAAATATCCACATAAGAACTTGAATCTAGCTTATCCATGTAATCTCATTACCAACTAGTTGTATGTTTTTCTCTGTTCAAATCCTCACAATTAGTTTAATACTAGTGAATGCACATATTTTGTATGGGACTCCTAGAAGAAAATCATTGATGAATCAGAACAAAAGTTCATAATATCAGTACATCAGCATCATATGGAAACTAATTGATTCATTAAAGACAAATGTAAACTACAATTCACTTGGTAATCTGTTTAAATTTTCACCCAGTATATAAAATGTTTGTATGGTACTTACACTCCGACATGAAATCATCTACCCACACCATATTTTTCTACTCTAACAATAATGATTTTCTGATAATTGTTACCTAATTATCTTGAGGGAGGTGTCCAACCGTATCCGAGCCTTTAGTTGTTGTTATACACCTCTCTTCTTTCTGGGTGCTCCATCTAGGAATTGAACCAGAGACCTACGGCTAACAATCCGATCAGGCTTATCAATTGAGCCAACTTTTAAGTGCACTGATATTATGTATATGTAGTCGTGGATGTCTGTATTCATTGATATCCAACTAAATTCAAATGTAACGATTTGTTATTACAATGTTGTTGATGAATACGGGTTTTCTCTCTTATTTTACACTTTCTTGTTATGATTGTGAAGCTATAGTACTAATTGACAACATTTCTTAAGTTTTATATAGGTGTTGCTGCAAATCAAAATTGTAGTTCTCATCACCGTATAGATTTACTCTAGTTGCAGTAGCTTGGAAGTTGCAAATGTGTAAATTATCCAAATGTGCCCTATCTATAGATAATATTTTAAAAAGATTTATTGTATCCAAGGAAATGTATGCTAGAACACTTATTTTTAAGTAAATACAAATACCACATTTCATTGAATAATTTGAAAATATTCATTGTGTATTATATATTGCAATATAATTATAACTTCCTCATCATTATCATAAAAATTGAATAAAATTTTCTTAATATAAATATAACTTCCTCCTATTAACAATACTCTTCTCATCTCTAGTTTATCAAATTGATGTGGGAACTATTAAACATTTTTTTATCATATCTTACTCTTTCCCCGTAAATAGATTAGTAAATTATTGTTCTGGGTTTGGGGGAGAAAATTTTTTGTTTCTGCTGCCTTCTCTGCCTCCCCTAAAACCCAACAACAACTACAGGAGAAAACAAACAAACAGATGAAAGGCAAAGTAGACGTGGGAAGAAAATGTCTCCAAACCATTGAACAAACTGTGTAGCAATGAGCTAGTGATAAAAGATACAGGGGTGGATTGCACAAGGTAAAACCACTACCACAACCAACCAACCACGTCTTTTCCTCGACTCAATCGAAATCTCAAGAAACAAAATAAACAACTAACATAGAAGTGGTCTTCCATCACCCAACCGAGGAACATGAATATTCCCCACAAAAATAGAGCAGAGGCTTGGGCAAAGACAAAATTTCCACCAAGTACAGACAAGATGAACCCAAGAAAACAAAAAAGAAAGGGACCTAAGAGGGGCCGCCTGTAGCAGAAGGAACCTGAAGAAGGAGAAGCCAAGGCCAAGCTTTCGAAGGTACTGTAGGTGGAAGAGTAGAGAACGATCCCGACTCCATACAACCGTAACCAGTTATGAACCTCCAAGGCGCCGCTGGAGAAACCAGGTCAGACTCAGCAACACGATGTCGTCTGTCCCAGAAGCACACCGAATGCTAGTTGTAACATACTAGATCTTAGATCCTACCCTAGAAGTTACAATTTTGGACATAGCTAAACAAGCTCGAAGGTTAGACTTAAGTAGATGTTTAGTATAACCCCAATGAGCTAATGCATGTATAGATCACCTTAATGTAACTTAATATTCTAACATTAATCTTAAGTTTATAATGGATACATAAAATATACCACATAACTCGTTTTGGTGGTAATATGAAGATAAGAAACTTAATTGGATGAATAATTTAGATAATGGGTCGTTAATGAGTCATAAGACATATCTCATAAAAAGAAGTCTCAAAATTGGAAACAAACTTCAAATTCGAAATCTACATATCAAAATTAGCCTACATGTCAATTTTTATCTAATTTGGACCACCTTGAAATATTAGGATAAGTTTAGGAGAGAGAAAATGAGTAAAAGGCATAAGTAATGAATAATGTGATTATATAACTTCAAAATATGTATATAATGGAAAAGTGATATTCAACACATCAAAGATAACTTTTGGATGAAGTTTGGTCCAATTGGGACGTTTTTTGTGCAAGTTATGCAATTTTAGGTACATTGTGGACTTTTTTGTAATTTACTCAATTGGGAGGTTTTCTTTGCAAATTGTCACATGAATTATAATTCCTATATATTCCTTTACCATTCTCTAGTTTTTGAACGATGAGGCACCTAGTTGCACCTTGTTTTGAAGGTGTTGCTTTCCCAGGGCATTATAGGGATTGCTCTCTTTATAAATGAGCTTATTTTTAAAAGTTATCAACTAATGGAGTTATTTCTTTAATTGGAGGACAGTGGGTATGTCTTATAAGCCTCCATGAGCTTTAGGACTGACATTGAATATACAAGAAGTCTCTATGAGCTGTTCTCTTGCATGTCCATGAAGCCTTAGCCTAAGGACACATGGAAAGTCTCATAGACACCTCATGCTTGACTTCTTCATTATCCATAAAGGTTTGCATGTCTATAGGCACTCTTAGCATTAGACACATGGAAAGTAACTTGACACCTCATGCTTGACAACTTCTTTATGCATAAATTCTTGCATTTCCATGGACACCCTTATACATGACACATGGAAAGTCTCATAGACACCTCATACTTGACCTCTTGCTTTATATAGCGATATCTACCCCTTCCCACCTCCCAATCCAAGAAGCAATCCTCTCCTTCTCTTTTCCCCATCTTATTGCATCGTCCCTTCTATGTTTGGCCATGAATTTTCTGTCCCAAGGTAAATGAGGGTTCCTACCTTGTGAAGAAGGCTCCTAGGATTCCAAATTTCTCTATTTAGGATTTATTAAGCTCCTCCTTGGTGATTTTTGACCAAAACTAATAAGCATCCTCCTTTCCTTCCCTGTTTTCATGTTGTTAGTATTCTTCCCAACTTCTTTCAAGTCGTAACAATGACCTTCAATGATAAAACTCCACCTAGAACCCTAAAACATCTCATCTCCATGTTCTTTTGCAAGGGTTTGCACCTCTAAAGTGGAGAAGGTGATCTTTGCTCAAGAAAGGAGCTTGGCTTGGAGCAACTAGACTTTCTAATCTTGGGATTCTTGTTTTTTATACCTTATTACCTTCCTATAGGCAAATTTTGTTAACCCACTTCTCATATATTGCTTACTACATGCTTAAAACTCGTGCTTTTATGTTTAAAATCAATGATCTCCATCTCTTTTTACCATGTTCTTCTAGGATTTTGGTTTCTTGTTGTTTGACCTTCTCCAGAAGCTCTAGTTTGGTTACCTATGCAACTTAAAACCTAATATTGGGTAAAATGGTATTTTCTCCCTCTCCCTCACTCTTCAAATATCTTAATCGGTTTGATGATGTGGCAATTTCATATTGGTCAATATTGACATATTCATATCTTCTAATCTGCTTATCCAAATTTGACAAATAAATATGTTTTGGAATTGGAAAATGAATCTCTATCTAATAAAAATATTTTCAAGGTCTTATTTCATAGTTTGACGAGGGTGATTTTTGTAAAATTAATTTAATGCATAAAATTCATAAAAAGTACATCTTAATCATCATAACTCCAAAATTAACATAAAATATGTTTTCTTGATTAGGAGAACCTAATAAGTTCATTGGTGATATTTTCAAAATCTAAATCCAAGTTTTGATAAAAAGTTCTAAAAATTAGGATTTCTATACATTAATGTGCATTTTGTACTCTAATACATGTTAATACATTGAAAATAGGCGAAGTGGAACTTGGACTCAATTAAATTGGTGAAACTTAGTAATTGATATCAGTAAAAGAAGTATGTGCAATCCCTCTTTATGTATGTGAAATACCTCTTTATTTATGTTCAATCCCTCTTTATGTATGTGCAATCCCTCTTTATGTATGTGCATATCTGACCCTTTAGTTGGGATACTTGTGAACCAAACTTACTTTCCCTAATGCAACTCTATTGAACTCAGTTTCCTCTACTCATGAATGTTTTCATGTACTTGCCTCAAAATTAGTATTGATGCTATAGTTCATGGGTCTCGTAACCCCACTACCATATTGCAATTATATGACTATTTGTCTTGCTAATTTACCACTACTTATGCATGATGGTTTATTTGACTATACAGCTATAGTAGTGGTACTTATGTACAACCACCCATAGTAGGGCATGTGTTAATTTTCCTTAGGGAATGTCTTATTCTCCCCCTTATGTGTAGGTGACTGTGAATGTATTAATTCTCCCTTCACCTATACGTTGAGGTCTGATAGGTGCCTCAACCCTACATAGTTAATGTAGTCCAATATTGATCATTCATGGAATTCATTATTATTTGTTGGTTTTTGGAAAGAAACTATTTTTTATATGCCTCATCCTCTTGGCCCTCTCATCATGTAATGAATCCATATATTTAGGCTTAAATGTTATCATTATCTTTTGTACATGTTCAATATTTTGACACATACCTTGTTTTCTTTCCCTTTTGCTGGATGCTCTCCCAACCGCCCAAGTTAGGACAAGTTGTTGAGTGGAATCAAGAGAACATAGCTTTAGACATGGACCTAACACTTGGAGATGTTGCTCTGGAGACAATATTTGAAGTATTTTAGAAATCCCTCTATTAAGATATTTTTTGTTGCATCATGTTGCAAACCCTACTGGGACATTTTGATGTACTTGTGTAATCTTTTATAAAAGTTGAATAGAGTCAGTTATTTTTATTCCACTGCTACACTTTGGTCTTTTGCATACCATTATAATAAATTTAGAAAATGTTTACCTATTCCAACATACCTTTGTGTGTATTTGGAATGGATGTTAATTCTTCAAAAAACATTTAGTGAGGGGGTGATCCCACCTCCTTACAGCATGGTATCAGAGCCCATGGTAGTCGGAATCTGACCATTTCAATTTTGTCTACCTAGTTAGAATACTTGCCTTACGTTTAGGTGACATGTTTGCCCTAGATTTCATCAATAGATGATGAAGAGTTGATTTAGGATCCCATAGTTTCACATTAGAATAATGATGAATAGATCCATAAATACTTACAACTAAAAGATGCATAAGTAACTATAGTAACTTGAGGTTGGTTAGCTTCGCCTTTAGGCAACTACTTGGACATGAAGTTGAAAGAAAAGGTGTCTCGAAAGGATCAGGGTTCAGGAGCCGGAAAGGTTTTCCTCCACACCACTAGTTTGGTTTACAAGGACTCCCGAATCCATAAGATACCGGCCTGGCTTGAGCTGGTATGAATTGTCTGAAATATCATGCTTTTAGGAATAGTAGCCTTAGACATCTATATGATTTATCTTTTGGAACCCTAATATGTTGAACTAGTCTCCCAGTTGTAAAGACTTATTTGAGTATGGATAAGAGCAAGTTAACCCATAGTTCATAGTTAGTCTTTACAAGTTATGTTTCTTTTTTTTATGATGCTTATAAAGTTGGATGTAAGGAAGTGTAGTTGAACCTTTTGTTCCTAAAGAATAGTTTTGGCTTAATAAGATGAATCCTTAGGGTTGGTGAATAAGTTGTTTTCTTAAATATGGATGTTTTGATTTTGAGGATGAAATCCCATTAAGGGGTGGTGTGTTGTAACATACTAGATCTCAAACCCTACCCTAGAAGTTGACATTTTGGACTTAGCCAAACCAGGTTGAAGGTTAGGCCTAAATAGATGTTTTATATGAACCCAATGAGCTAATCCATGTATATATCACCTTAATGTAACCTAATGTTCTAACATTAATCTTAGGTTTATAATGGATACATAAAATATGCCACAACTCATTTTGGTGGTAGTATGAAGATAAGAAACTTAAATGGATGAATAATTTAGATAATGGGTTGTTAATGAGACATAACACATATCTCATAAAAATAAGTCTCAAAATTGGAAACAAATTTCAAATTCGAAATCTACATATCAAAATTAGCCTACATGTCAATTTTCATTTGATTTGGACCACCTTGAAATATTAGGATAAGTTTAGGAGAGAGAAAATGAGTAAAAGGCATAAGTACTGAATAATGTGATTATATAACTTCAAAATATGTACATAATGGAAAATTGATATTCAAAACATCAAAGGTAACTTTTGGATTAAGTTTGGTCCAATTTGGATGTTGTTTGTGCAAGTTATGCAATTTTAGGTACATTGTGGACTTTTTTGTAATTTACCCAATTGGGAGGTTTTCTTTGCAAATTGTCACATGCATTCCAATCCTTATATATTCCCTTACTAGTCTTAAGTTTTTGAACCATGATGCACCTAGTTGGACCTTGGTTTGAAGGTGTTGTTTTCCAAGGGCATTTTAGGGATTACTCTCTTTATAAATGAGCTTATCTTTAAAAGCTATCAACGAATGGGGTTATTTTTCTTGAATTGGAGGACCGTGGGGATGGACTAGAAGCCTCCATGGGATTTTAGGACCGACCTTGGATATACAAGAAGTCTCTATGAGTTGTTCTCTTGCATGGCCATGAAGCCTTAGCCTAAGGACACATGGAAAGTCCCATAGACACCTCATGCTTGACTTCTTCCTTATCCATAAAGGTTAGTATCTCCATAGGCACCCTTAGCATTGGACACATGGAAAGTAACTTGACACCTCATTCTTGGATTTTTCCTTATATGTAAAGGCTTGCATGTCCATGGACACCCTTATACATGACACATGGAAAGTGTTATAGACACCTCATACTTGACCTCTTTCTTTAAAAGATTTGAAAATTGATGTAAATAACAATATGAAGTTAACATTCAACCTAATACATTATTTTTTTAAAGACTATATATACTCAACATATAAATACATGAGATTGATCGATTGAATATGTAACAATATACCAAAAAGAATTAATAATGTATAATGATGTATTGGAATTCACATGTAAATAGTATGCAACACGTATAGGATGATCCAACAATTTAATTCCTGAAACCATGATCAAATAACAAAATTATGTTCAAGAACATCATTATTCATTGTAATGAAGTGGTTCTATACATTTATTTGTGTACCCCCCTCTATATTGTATTTTGTTGACTGCATAGTTATAAATTTCCATATTGGATGTTGACATAACAACTCGATTCATACATGTCAATCATCATTAACTAAGATTAATACACACACTCTAATTGACCAAATTTGAAAACCCTAATTTGGATAAATGTCAAACCAAGTATGAACATACTTAAAAATTGATAAAGAGTTGCAATTATTTATAAATGTTCTCTACAAATCATTTCTAATTATTGTATGACTTTTTTTAGCTTAAATAAAATAAATAAGTAATTAGAATGAATTCTTGACAGACCTGAAGAGTTTTGGAATGAGAAAAACAACAAGTGACATATGTTGAGTTTTTTGTGGGAAATATTGGCTGACAACCATTTATTTGGGTTTTATAAAGCTCCCTACCGATAGCATTTCCTTTGACACAAAATTGGGTAGGAAAAAAATGTGTCTACATAGATAGTTCCATCGGCCATGTTTCCTAGAAGAAATCTCAAACAATATATTATGTTGATACTTTTTGCAAAGTGTATATAGTTGATAGAGGGTTTAAAAAGTAAACATAGATTTCATGGTGACACATGAAAATGGAAAAAATTAGGTCAAATTGATTCAATTAGCTAATAGGTACCTTCAACTATAAAGAGTACCAATGGGAATTTTCTACAAAGTTACCACATTTGCTCCTATGCTATGATTGAGTGGATATTCCTCTGGAGCCCCAAATAATCTCTTGCTTTGATCAATTTCTAAAGTCATTGATGAAGTAGGAATTTTGTAAAAGAGTTAGCCTTACTTAGTCCATGTAAAGCTATGCTTCCTTATTAAAAACATTTATGTTTCTCAAGGTCATAATTTGAAGCTCTACATTGGTGAAGGAAGTTGAAGATAAAGGGAAGTTGGGCCAACGTACTAGTTGTGAGTCACTTGCTAAGTTGTTGGATCTCTTTCCCAAAATATGAATCTAGTTGGTATATATTTAAAAAGGTGGTCTCTTGGTGTACTATCAAGATTTAGGATAACTGAACCACAAGGACACAAATGTTGGAGGTTGCCTCTCTAGGTAATGTAACTATGACATTGGAAGAAAGAACCGCAAGGATACAAATATTAGAGTTTAACCTCTCTAGGTAATGGAACTATGACATTGCAAGAAAGAACCACCACAAATCTTCACATTCACTTGTGTTTTTTTATATCTCTCTTCTTTTATTTTAATACATGCAACATTTATTTTATGATATAATTTTAATGTATAACAAATTTGGTTTATGTTTTAATAGTTACATTCACCCTTTAGCTTGAGATAGTGGGTCCTACAAGTGGTATTAGAGCAAGTCATTCACTAAGGTATTACTCCCATGACTATGAGAAGATGGGAAACAACATGCTTGCGTCACTCTACCATGAGGGAGGATTCTTTACATGACTTTGAGGTTTTGATTACTCAAATTTTTATTTTAAAAGAGAAGGATGTAGTTCTACATCCAAGGAATGAGCTTTGACATATGGAAAATTGTGGATCTTTCCTACAAGTTTTTGGAATGATTGCATACTACATTAGATGAATAAGTTATGAATATGGAAAAAGTCAATTCTTCACCTTTTAGGATCGTCTACTCATTCCCTCCTTGACCAATTTCAAACGTGTATTTTTATGTGATAACATTGAAGAGTTATGGAAGAAGATCTCCTTAACATATGAAGGAGGAGAGCAAGTCAATGAGTCCATTGTAAACATCCAATCAGCGAATCAATATATTTTGCAAGAGCAAGATGAAATCTATATCCAAAATGTATTCATGGATCCGTGTTATTATCAATGGCCTTAAGGATCTTAGAGTGTGTGTTGATTAAAAGAATGTACATGCAAAGTTGGATCTCTTCTTCTTTATTGGGACAAGAAGTTTGAAAAAATACCTATGCAACAAAAAATATCCTATGAGAGTATAAACTCAATGTTCACCATAAAATAAATTGAAAGATAAGAAAGACAAGGTTCAAATTTGCTACCTTGTTTTATATTCGAAACTTGGAAAATCAAAGATAATCATTTAAATCAGTGGAAAAACACAAAAACGCAAAATTAACTCCTCACAAGGGTGAACCCTAGCGGGCTCTGGCTCTGGCGATTGCGATTGCGATCGCGACCTAGGTTCCCCCACATGGCGTCCCGGCTTGTGGGAGGGGTCCGACAGCCTTTGCTTTCCACCTTCTCCCCCCAGGCTTCTTCCTCAGTTCGCTTCTTCCCCGTCTTCAGGCGCAGGCCTTTCTCTGGGCTTCCTCTGGTCTCTCCTCTGTTTGGAGGCAGTTGTGGCAGGTCCAGATCTCTGATATGGTTTTCCCACAGCGGCTGTTCGAAGTGGCGAGCTGGGAGGCTGGCGAGTCGGGCTCCTACTTCTGGTGCTGGCTGAGGTGGCGCCCTCTCCTCCGTCTTGTTCTCTTCTCTTTTCTTGTTTTGCTTTGGTTGATCTTGGTTTGGGCAGGTTGGTCTGCCTTTTTCCTTCTTGCTTCTTTCTAGTTTCGGTCTGGGTTGGTGTCTCCTTGGTCGGGCGGTGGGCTCTTATGCCTCTGTGTGTGCAGAGGGTAGGTGACATGCAGGGGTCCCTGTCCGGGTGGAGCTTCTTAGCCTCTCCTTCCTTCTTCCCTCTTTTGGCACGATAGGTTTAGGTTTGTTCTGTTTGGTTGTTTATCAGTGGTAGGTGTCTTTGTTTTTGTCTCCGCCTATCGGTTTCTGTGGTTGTCGTTTGTGGATCATGTCGTGCCTCGGGTTCCTTCCTAGGTGGACGGGGAGCTCGGGCACCCCTTGGTGCTCCAGGCTGAGGAGGAGTAAGCTGGGTTTGAGCTTTGTGCTGGTCTTCTGCCCCCCTATTCGTAGTGGTGGTGGAGTTCCTGGCACTCTCTACTCCCCGCCTTTTTATCCGCATGAGCCATCCTTCCTCTGTATCTGCATCGCTGGGGTTTGGCCTCCTTTCCGGGTCTCCTGTTTGGTACAACCTTTGTGCTCGTCACTGGTAGTTGGGTTTCTTGTCTAGTGTTGGGTAGGTGTTGTGTCAGTGTTGTTTGGTCAGTGTTGTTGCTTTGTGGTCGAGCTCTTTGTCTGGTGATCTTACGTTGTCTTCATGATGGTAATCTTAGTAAGTGGCTATGCTAACTCCTCTCAAGATGTACTCACAGGCTCTTGTATATTAATGAATTCCATCCCAGATAGCTGTTTGACACAACCACTACAAGAGGTGGACGGTGCAGAAGCATACCTATCGCATCCCAGTCTGAGCTTTGTGTTATGTCTTTTCACAAAAGGAGTTGCTGCTTGGTTACTTGTTGAGAGATGTCTATCTTATAGATTATGTATGGCTTACTTTTAATGATATTAAGCTATTTTAAAAAAAAAACTCCTCACAAGGGTGGATAAAAATTAGGAAAGTGTGGAAAAGATAGATTTGGAAATCATATTACAAGTGATGAAGGTGTTAGGTACCTCAATGTCTCCCATGAAACTAACATTGCTATTTGTATTCAATAGTTTGCAAAAAGTGATAGTTCATTTGGTAAATGGAGACAAGTTGAAAAAAAAGGAAATACATAATTTTTAATTTGCAAATATTTGGGGACTAGAGATGAATGTGGCTTCCCATCATCATACCTAAATATTATATTTTTATTAGTTAACAGATACCAAACACCTTAGGATATCCCATCGAGTAGAAATATTTTTAGAATTTGAAATGAAAAGTTGGAAGTAAAGAGAGAGAGAGAGAGTAAAAAAGGTTCAATTAAAAGAAAGAATTATGAATATTTGAGAAAATATAGCAATAGATATTACAAACTAGAATACATGATAGTAAATATAGATGTACTAGTTGTGATTTTAGGGAGATTAAATCATGTCAGTTATGATTTTCAAAAAAGTTATGGTTTAGTTAATCATTTTTTTATTGATAGTTAAAGTAGTTGATTAAGCAATTAGAACAAATAGATAAGCATTTAATAAACTCTTGATTGATGTTTAGGATAAGTTGCTAATAATAAATGATATCATAAGAAAGGAAAACCTTTGCTTCCTTACAATCTTGGCAATCTTTTGTCATAGGAGAGTTGGTTTAGTTAGAAGAGTGATCCTCTAATCATCAAGGAATTTTGAATTAAAATAGAGGGATAGTTTCTTCTCTAGCTTAAGGAGAGTCAAAAGGGATAATGAAGGAATGAGTATATGGGAGAATTTATTTTTTTGAATTAGGATGTCATAGAACTATTTGTTACCCTAAGTCCACACTCCTAATGGATAAAAAGCCTAAGGTGAGTAACTTTGGGAGCTTGTTCGTAGAATGGCACAAATATTTCAGACATGCAGTATATATGTAAAAGTAGTAATAATAAGATATAGCAAGATGCTAAAACTAGAGATAAGAGATATGTACTGATTTATAGATTTAAGCATACCCATTTGTATTGTATTTCAGAGTTTAGAGTCCTGAGTGTAGTGAATCTTCATTTGGCAACTAAAAATTCGATAAACACAATATATTAATGCTAAGGCATTAACTAATTATGAAAAGGTGGTTAACACTTTAAGAGTACAATAAAAGTTGCTTGGATAGAAACATCATATAAAGCAAGAAGTAGAAACAAGGAGAGAACACTTAACAATATTATTTTATTGAAAGTGTGTTTTGAGTGCATTTTCATTATGTTGAACAACAAATTATGGACAATGACCAACTTCCCATTACAAGGGTCCGCAAGGGTGCTCAAGATTAGCCAACCCTTTTATCATCATGGTCTACCTTATCTTGACATCTCAAGTAAGACACCCAAATTTGTGCCCTTACCCCGAGAATACATGAAGGAACATAAGGCTACAATATTGGACAAGTTCAATTATGTTTGTGGTTTATTCAACATATTCAATAAAAATGAACATACTAATCATAGGGAAAAAGTATCTCAAACAAGTAACTATCTAGCCAAGCATTCACACAAGCATACATACAAATAAGCCAATACACGTAGGGTCAAGAGATTAAGTGTACCTCATGAGTTATGATTCAAAAGTAAGATTCCTAGTGACAGTCCAACTATGAGGAGACCTAAGATGAAAAAGAAATAACATAGCGTCTTAGATCAATGGGATTGTGATATCTAAACATCATACGAGTCATGTGGATGTCACCCTATATCTAGGTTTCAAGTAGTTCAAACGTAGTTTCCAAAGTTGCAAACATGCAAACAATAATTCCATAAAGAATAACATTCAACACTAGACCGCATGTTTGATTGAACCATACACATTAAGAGTGATACTAGATAAACATGATATCGATATAAGGGAAGCATGATAATTTAGATTATTATCATGGTTTAACATGCAAGATCATGATGAAGTCATATTAGAATGATTCCATGCAATAGGTTCATATCTCCAAGTCATTCGATCATAAAAGATCCTAGGATAGATCAAGTTGGTATTGATTCTATAAGCATGATAGATTTACTAATTTGAACAATATAGAGCATGGGGTTAATATAACAATCATATTTCATCATGTGGACCCAACTACGTCAACTTAGCATTTTAATGCACATAATAAGTACTTAGGATATTATGAATCAAACATATGTTATTTTAGCATGAACTCTTAGATTATCATGGCCCAAGACATACTATGTCACTCACATGTTGAGGGATTGGGGTCGTTAGCACTTGATCTGGCTCCCTTGGGGGTAGTTAGCGACCATGTGTCAGGGTACCCAAACCCTAGTGGGGAGGGTAGGCAACACCACTGAGGACAAAAGAGCTGGTCTTTGAGCTAGAACGAAGATAGAAAAACCAAGATGGTGGAAAGTAGGACCAAGGGGTAGAATTTATAGGTGTCTAGGGTATGACGAATTGGGTAATAGGGTTTCCAAGGTGGTTTTTTCCATTGGTGCAAGAAAAGGGGCATGTGAGCCCACCTCCACTTCAAGTCAAGCTTCACCGTACCCCATTGGTGCTCGGCGCAAGGTAGGTGGGCTTGAGGAAGATAAAGGATATGTCAGAAAGGCACTAATAGAGGACCAAACCACATTTGTTGCTTCTTCACAAAAATGTTTAATGTGAGGAGTGTAGGAGGTCTTGAAGCCATCAGTTTCACCTATGATCTGTGGAACTTGTTGATCCAAGGGCCCATAAGGCTCGGAGCTTTGGAAACTGGACAAGATAGAAAGTGTAAGTATATGGAAAAGGAGAACGAAAAGGAGAGGGAAATGAAAGTGGGCCACGTGATTCAATTGGTCCATTAAGGTGTAAAATGATTAAAAGGGCCACAAATGAAGTTTAATCCATAGCATTTTAAATTGGGCATAATTTCCACATCGTAGCTCCGATTTGGGAAAGAAGACATGCTTTGGAATTGTGACAAAGATTTCTTAAACATGCAATTGATAAAAAGGTATATATGTATTTAAATATATGATAAAAATATAAGGAAAAGATGGTTATGAGTGTTATGTTTTAACACTAAATTAGAGTCAAATTGAGGGTCATCAAGGTAAAAATTGCATTCATGAGTTATCAACGATGCATTAAAGGATATTTAAACATGCAATTTAAGGTGATGAAAAGAGATGGTCTAATATAGAAATCATAATCCAATTTTGAATTTCCAGGTTGTCACCACCTCCCCACCATAAAAGGAATTTTGTCTCTAAAATTAAGTTAAGTCATCCGTTGAATTGGGATTTCATATGTCATATCATAATCATATGGTACTCTTTCAATATCAAAACTATTTCATGATTGAGTAATAGATCATCTAGGTCATAGCATAGTCACATTGATCATCAAATTGGGAGTACCATCACATGGGTCAAATGTTTGAAGAGATTATCCTATATATCACCAAAGCTAGAGTGATCACATTTTTCATTCAAACAAATAGAGCTCTTATAAAAAGAGTACAATAGGATTTTCAATCCCAACATTTTGGGTTCTAGCTTCTACGCTGTTCTAGGTGGGGCCATACATCCATGATTAACATATTGTATTTCAAAAAATTGAGTCAATTATCATATTTTAATATCATGATTCAATGTTCAAAATCAATGAAAGGGCCCACCCTACTCCACATGGAGATTGGCCCTAAGTCATAAATCGAGCGAGTAAACATAATCATCATTGCAAATTTTTAAAGATTTGGAAACATGAAAGTCATCAGTCATATATAGAGGATGATCTCAAGATCCAAATAGAGTGATTGTAAGAGCCAAGTCAATATCAATTCCAATAATCATGAGTCAAGATTTCATAAATCCATGTCAAGAGTCAGGTTTGGACATCGAATTCATAGGTCCAAACATTTCAGAACTATTTTTTAGATTCCTATTTAGACATAAAGGTGACCATTCATGCATATACAACAGTCAAAAAACAATCAAGCAACATTTTGAGCATTATTTGAGCAACATTTCAAAATATCAATATCAAATTCATTATCATGGTGTTCAAGGTCGATGAATAATCTAGACTTAGGTCTTTCTAGGAAGTTCACCACAAGATATAGTCAACATCATCATATTTCAAGATCATCATTTAATCATTATTTAAGATCGCATATCAATATTATCTTAGATTTGACCTATTAGGGGCATAGGTCAAGGAGTTAAAATTAGGTGGAAGCGGTTTCCTTCCCAAAATCTAATTAATCAGCTAGATGAGAATGTAGAGGTGGTCATAATAGGGATGTGACCAAAGTTAGGTGAGTCATAAGTCAACTACCACCTTAATCTAGCACATTAGTCTATATTAATCATGAATTATTAAGCATATCCAAAGAGGGTGAGTATCAACTGTCTAATCGTATTTCACAAGATCGTGAGTCAAATGTCAAGATCATTAATAGAGAAACCATATTTCTAGATTTCATGAGTTCAAAGTCATAATTTCATTCCTTCCCTTTCATGGTCAAGGTAAGAGTGAATTTTGGAAATCAAGAGGTCAAATTGGGAGCTCAAGAGTAGAGCATAAAAATGTCAGATTGGGATCTATATCCATCGCATTATTCAAATTGAGTCTACAAAGAGGAATACTGGTCAATAGGGGATTTTCCTCTTGTAAAAAGTCCTCACCTCATGATCTAGGGTTCCAAAGACATGGCCATTTTGTGGCATGATCATTGCACATATTAGAATAGGGGAAGAGTTTTCTCAACTATGTTTGAGGTTTAATCAACAACTGGAGAAAAATGGGCTTAATCAATAGTAAACTCATTAAAATGAGGTGTAAAACACAAGTTCCACCTTATTTCAGCATATTAGAAATTTACCTCAAACATAAAAAGTACTTATATCTTATTTGGTAACATTGATTTTTCATAATTGTACACATGAGTGTGACACTTTCAAGAGTGCATTCATACCTCAAATGGGGTCTTTCATTTATGATCAGATCATGACATTATCGTCTTGATCAACTTCTATCATTTATAATAAATTTTGGTTTCCCCAAGCATAAGTTACACATAGTTCATAAATCATGTGATTCATAGTCATGAGAGAAGAATCACATGAGGAGACAAGAAATCTAACTAATAATCATGTACATGGGTAGCTTAGGTGGTCCTTCAAGAAGAGATGATATGTTAGAAGACTCTCTAAAATTTGAAGGAAGGATTTTGGTCCTCCTTGTCTTCTTAAGATATGTTATACCTTAAACATATATAGAGGCCTATGTGTTAAGCTCTAATACCATTTGTCATAGAACTATTTGTTACCCTAAGTCTACACTCTTAATGTCTACAAAGCCAAAGGCAAGTGAACTAGGGTGCCCATCCATAGAATGGAACAAATATTACACACAACCAATATATATGTAAAAGTTGTAACAACATGATATAAAAAGATACAAAAACTAGAGATAAGAGATATGTACCTATTTCTAGATTGAAGCATACCCATTTGTATTGCATTTCAGAGTTCAGAGTCTTGAGTGTAGTGAATCTTCATTTAGAAACCACAAATTCGATAAACATATTATATATTAATGCTAAATCATTAAGTATACTATAAAAAGGCGATAAATAGTTTAAGAGTACAATAAAAGTTACTTGGCTAAAAGCATTATATAAAACAAGTAGAAACAAAAAGAGAACACTTAACAATAATGTTTTATATAAAGTGTGTTTTTAATTGCATGTTCATTATACTAAAAAAGATATTATGTACAATGACCAATTTCCCATTAAAATGATCCATAAGGGTGATCAAGATTAGACAACTCTTTTATCTACATGGTTTGCCTTATCTTGACATACACAAGGCTTGTAAGATGCCCAAACATGTGCCCTTACCCTGAGAATATTGGAACGTACACAAGGCTTGTATAATGGACAAGTTCAATTAGGTTCAATGTTTATTCAACATATTCAAGCAAAATTAACATACTAATCATAGGGATCAAGTAGCTCAGACAAGTAACTATCTAGCCAAGCATTCATACAAACAAGCCAATGCTATAATAGGTTGAAGAGATTAAGCGTACCTTACAAGTTATGATTCAGACATAAGATTCCTAGATATGGTCCAACACTGAGGGGACCTAATATGAAAAACATATAGCATAGGGACTTAGATAAATGGGATTTTGATATTTAAACATGATACAAGTAATGTGGATGTCACCCGAGATCTAGGTTCAAGTAGCTCTAATGTAGTTTCACTACTACAGAAACATCATTCAGTGTCGCTTTTCTGGGCATCAGTTCTTTAGGAAAACCGACGCCTACAATATTAGAAGTCGGTTATTTAGGCAAACCGATGTCTATATTCGAAGACCAGCCATACCGGGTACCGCTTTGAATACATCGTCGGTTGTTAATGACAAACCGACGCTTAAAGTCGCCCGTGAAATCCAATTTTCGAGCAAAAAAATAGTGTCACTTTCAGCGTCGGTTATGTAGATAGAAACCGACGCCTATGTGCGATGAAAATTTGCGCGAAAAGTGTCACTTTCAGCGTCGGTTATCCTTTTATAACCGACGCTGAAAGTGGTTCCCGCCAAACAATTTCGTGAAAATATCATCCAATTGGACGTCTGTTGTTTCAAACGACCGATGCTAAAGAGGTTTCGGCGTCAGTTGTTTGAAACAACCGACGCTATTTGGGAACTTAATATCCCGCGATGCGCCCGACTCTTCCCCTTTCTTCTATTTCATTGTGAGCCGATTTCCCTTTTCTTCTCTGCTGTCGCCCGACCACGCCGCCGATTTCTCCTCCATGAAAGCTTCTTCTTCCTCTACGACAGTGCCGTCACGCCCCCTTCTCTGCCGCCACTGCTGCTGCCTTCTTCCCCTTCTCCGCGCCCCCTTCTCCGCTGCCACTGCTGCTCCTTGCCGCCGATACCGCCGCTCTTTGGTCTGCCTCCCTGACGCCTGGAGCTCGCCGCCGCGCCGCCTTCCTCCTTGCCGTCGCGCGACGACGCCGCTGCTCCTTGCCGCCGACGCCGCTGCTCCTTGGTCTGTCTGCCCTACCGCCTGGAGCTCGCCGGCCACCGCTGCACCTGCCTGCCCTGCCGCCTGGAGCTCGCCGGTCACCGCCACCACTGCTGGGAGGTCAGTTGTTGTTGCTCGCTGAGTAAGCGCCTTCCTCTTTATTAGACAACAAAACATAGTTTATGTACAAGTAAGGTTTAAAAGAAAACTGCAAACCAGCTATACATCTGATCTATAAAAGAAAAACCAGCTCAATCATATAGGGATACTAGATCCCTGATGCTGTTCCAGCATTTGTTATTGTCAGAAGATAAATTTCTAAAAGTTCTGCAGTTTCTCTCTTTCCAGATGATGAAAAGAGTAGACAAACTGGAATCCCATCTTCTTAAGATAATCCAGCGTAGGTAGTTTAGCTAAGAAGATTTTCCACGCATTAATGATCAAAACTCTGGGATGGTCAAACCTCCAGATCCAACATGCCCAATCAGATTTAGTTCTAGGTCCTCTGAGGATGTTCCAAGCATCTTTAATTTTTAGAGAATGAAACCCTTGAATACTAATAGTATCATCATCATAAAGACTGATATCAGCCTCTTCAACGCACTTCTTAAACTCCTTGAAACATCTTCTATCCGGAATGATCCATTTTTTCTCATAGATGAACTTGCTAAGGAAGCCATTCCAACCAAACCCAATCCTTAGCACATTTTTAGTATCAATATACTCATCCAGAAATTTATTTCCAGGCATCCACAGATCTTTCCAAATTCTGAAACTAGACCCATCCCCAATATGTAGCTTAATCAAAGGCAAGATAGTGCTTCTAAGGCTGCACAAATGCTTCCACAAACACGAGCTATTAGATTTAACTTTATAGGACCATATTAGATGCTGAAATGCTTCCACAAATGCTTCCACATCCACGAGTTGTGTATTTAATTTGGATGTATATGCTGAACCTAGATTTAGAGAGGACATGCTATAGTATTTTCCTAGTATGGTGAAAGATTTTCAATCGTGTGTATCACATGGGATTCTTATCTCAACACAATGGACTGCAATATATGCATCTAATTCCTTAAATGGAAGACTCGAATGTTATAAAATCCCATCAAAGTAGGTAGAAACAACTTATATATATTCAGATATTAATAATTTCATGAAGTGCACATTATCTTACTCAGGAAAAGTATGTGTATAATGTAGGATTCGTTCCATATAATGGTTTGTTGCTTGCATATATTTGTCATATAATGGTTTGCACAACCTAGATTTTGATGCATGTTGAACTAAGATTTAAACTTGTCAATTGTAGCATCCTAATTTGATTTGATTAAACCCTAACATCAATTGTGATGAAACCCTAACATTAATCGTGATGAAACCCTAACATGTACATATCTATTATTGTGTTTGTTGGCCTAGAAACCCGTCCAAGATTGACTCATTAGGAGTAAATCTTGTATAGTCTCTGGTTTGGGACTATTCTTGAACACCTAATCTCACTTAGGATGTAAGTGTATAATGTGTATTGGGTTTTCGAGAAAATTTCGGTAGCATTTCCCCGTTTGTTCTCTAAGTACATATGTACTTAGAGAACAGCAGAGAAATGTTGCCGAAATTTTCTTGAAAACCCAATACACATTATACACTTACTAGTGAGATTAGGTGTTCAAGGATGGGATAGGTGGTACACATTTATTATATATAAGAATGACATCAAATGTGTTTGTTGGCCTAGAAACCCGTCCAAGATTGACTCATTAGGAGTAAATCTTGGATAGTCCCCGGTTTGGGACTGTTCTTGAACACCTAATCTCACTTAGATGTAAGTGTATAATGTTTATTGGGTTTTCGAGAAAATTTTGGTAGCATTTCCCCGTTTGTTCTCTAAGTACATATGTACTTAGAGAACAGCGGGGAAATGCTGCCGAAATTTTCTTGAAAACCCAATACACATTATACACTTACTAGTGAGATTAGGTGTTCAAGGATGGGATAGGTGGTACACATTTATTATATATAAGAATGACATCACATTATACACTTAGGATGTAAGTGTATACCCTAATCTTTTCCTAATATATACTTGTTTCCTAATATATACTTGTTTTCTCTTTGATCATAGAATGGATAGATCATGGATGTCCATTCGTAATCGTTGCATCCCAGAGTTTATATCTGGTCTTGATCAGTTTATTAGATTTGCCGAGGAACATAGGAAAAAACCTACAGATAGGTTCTACTGTCCATGTAGGCATTGTGGTAACAACTTGAAAGTCAACACTGGTGAGGAAATCAAAAGTCATGTCATGTGCAACGGGATTGTACAAGGCTATACAGAATGGCACTGGCATGGAAAGATTTCAAAATCAAAATGAGTAGATGTCGATAGCAGTGCTTGGGTGGAAGAAGAAATTGCCTCCGATGACGTAAATGTGAACGAACCAGTTCCAATAGACATCATTGATGCGATGTTGGATAGTTGTAGGGTAGAGCACACCGATCCACCTCCTATCTTTAGAAACATTGTGCATGATGCTGAGATACCGTTATACATTGTGCTAAATTTACAAAGCTTAGCGCTGTGTTGAAATTGTATAAGTTGAAAGCTAACAATAGATGGAGCGACAAAAGCTTCACTTCATTGTTGACTTTGTTGAAAGAAATGCTTCCTGAAGGAAACGAGCTGCCAATCTCAACATACCAGGTGAAGAAAATGTTGTGCCCAATGGGAATGGAGGCCAAGAAGATACACGCATGCCCGAATGATTGTGTATTATTTCAACAGGACTATGTAGATTTGAAAGATTGTCCAAAATGTGGTGCGTCACGGTATAAATTGACGACTTCAGGGGAGTCCAAAACTGGTTCTCCTGCCAAGGTGTTGTGGTATCTACCTATAATATCACGGTTTCAACGCTTGTTTGCAAATCCGAAAGATGCAAAAATTTGAGGTGGCATGCAGATGTTAAGAAAAATAATGATGGGATCCTACGACATGCGTCTGATTCCCCACATTGGAAGAAGATTGATCTATTGTACCCCAAATTTGGTGAAGAAGATAGGAATCTAAGACTTGGGCTTTGTACAGATGGGATGAATCTGTACGGGACATTGAGCAGCCAACATAGCACTTGGCCAGTCATGCTTGTTATATACAATCTTCCTCCCTGGATGTGTATGAAAAATAAGTACGTTATGTTGTCGTTGTTGATATTGGGCCCTAAACAACCCGGAAATGATATCGATGTTTATCTTGAACCTTTGATTGATGACTTAAAGAAACTTTGGGCTGAAGGTATGATGACCTATGATGCTTCAGCAAGAGAGATATTTCGTTTGCACGCTATGTTGTTTTGCACTGTTAATGACTTTCCAGCATATGGGAATTTGTCTGGATATAGTGTCAAAGGAGCTAAAGCGTGTCCTATATGTGCAGAAAACACCGATTCAATAAGACTAAAACAAGGCGGCAAGACAATATATCTTGGTCATCGAAGGTTTCTTTCAAAATTCCATCTGTATCGTAGGAAGCGCAAATCATTCAATGGATGGAATGATGAACGGAGTGCACCTAAACCTATACCAGGGGATGTTGTTTATGCAAGAGTAAAAGACATTGTCAATGAATTTGGTAAGAAATCACAATGTAGTATGGCCACACGGAGTGACAATTCTTCATTCAAGAAGAAGTCCATATTTTGGGATCTTCCTTATTGGAGTTCTTTGACAGTCAGGCATTGTATCGATGTAATGCACATTGAGAAAAATGTCTATGATAGCATCATTGGTACTCTGTTAAATATACCAGGTAAGACTAAACATGGGATAAAATCCAGACTGGACCTACGTGAAATGGGAATAAGGTCAGAATTAATAGAATTACGTGAAATGGGTAATAAAAGAACATACTTACCTCCCGCTTGTTACACGTTGTCTAGAAAGGAGAAGAAAACTTTTTGTGAATGCTTGGTAAATGTTAAGGTGCCACATGGTTACTCATCCAACATTTGTAGATTGGTATCAATGAAAGATCTGAAGTTGATAGGTCTTAAATCTCATGATTGTCACACTCTAATGCAACAAATATTGCCCGTGGCAATTCGATCTATATCGCCAAAGCATGTAAGGTTTGCAATTCCCAAACTTTGTTTCTTTTTCAACAGTCTATGCAGCAAAGTTATTGACCCTGATACTCTCGATAATTTGCAAAGAGAAGTGGTTGTTACCCTATGTCAGCTTGAGATGTATTCCCCTCCTTCGTTCTTTGATATCATGGTACATCTTGTTGTCCAATTGACTAGGGAAGTGAAAATGTTGGGACCAGTTTTCTTGCATTGGATGTATCCCTTTGAACGATACATGAGCGTTTTTAAAGGTGATGTTCGAAACTGTTATCGGCCTGAAGGGAGTATTATTGAAGGTTATGTGGCGAGAGAGGTTATGGATTTTTGCAATGACTTTCTCAGTGGTAATGACACTCCTGATAATGACAAGAATATTGAGGAGGGCAAAGGAATTTAGGGATCACGAGTGAAAGTAATCAGCCGTGAGCAGTTGGAACAAGCTCACTTGTATATTTTACACAATATGGACGAAGTGAGTGTTTATATCGAGGAACATACCAATTTCGTAAAGAGACAACATCCTCGAGCAAGTTCAATGTGGCTTGCTAGAGAGCATAATAAGACTTTTACTAAGTGGTTTAAAGATAAAGTCTTACATCAACTATCTCAAACACCAAATGATATTACAGAAACTATCAAATACCTCACCTTTAAACCAAAACTGAATGTTATGTCTTATGAAGGGTTTGACATTAATGGATTCACATATTACACAAAGCGCCAAGATGATAAGAGTGTCGTCCAAAATAGTGGGGTCACTCTTCAAGCGTCGACTATGTATTTTGCAAGTGCAAAGGATAAGAGTCCACGTGAAGCTAAAATGTCATATTACGGTGTCATTGAAGACATTTGGGAGTTTGACTACATAGATTTCAAAATTCCTCTCTTTAATTGTAATTGGGTTGATAACACCAAAGGAGTTATAGTGGATGAATTGGGTTTCACTTTGGTGAACTTTGAAAAGATTGGCGAGAAGGGTGAACCATTCATATTGGCATCACAGGCGAAACATATATTATATATCGATGATCCTGCAAATGATAAATGGTCAGTTTTTCTTCATGGTAAAAGACAGTTCATTGAAGATCCTATAGATGAAGAAGAGTACTATGATAAGTATGATGACTCCAGTCCATTCTCAGTTGGGTTGCAAACTCCAAAAAATATTGAAGCTAATGATGACTTATATGTGCGCAGAGATCACAATGAAGGATTGTTAATTGATAAAAGATCACAATTTTAGAGACATGTATGTTTATACAAATGCTAAATGTTTGCCTTTTTCTAGTTAATACAAATGCTAAATGTTTGCCTTTTTCTAGTTAATACAAATGCTAAATGTTTGCCTTTTTAATGACATTTTCAGATGGCTGACCATGATGAGCATGATGTCCATGATGAGCATGAAGTCCATGATGAGCATGCTGTCCATGACGAGCATGGCGAGGATACCAATGTAAGTTCTAAAAACATATCCTGTATTTCTATAAAACTCATTATCTTCTAGTTATGTCATATATCCTATATTTCTATATTGGGCTAATTCAGTGTGTTTATTTTTGTCAAATTTTAGGTTGATGATGCACATGTACCCACTGAAGCACTGGAGCAACTTGATGTGCAGCACCAAACACTTAACAAGAAAAGGGGCATCACTCTGTTGAAGAAGTTAATAGCGCTAAGTGGCAGTGGATCCAAATTGGTTGTGGAGTTTGATAATGGAGGAAATGCAATTGGAGTGAACTGTAATAATTTTGTAAACTATCTTGGGTGTACCACTCGGAGCCATTGTGGTGTTAAGTATGATAATTGGCATAAAGTTCCTCAGGGGAAAAAAGAATTGATATGGAAGGATTTATGCGTGAGTTATTATTATTTGCAATTCTATTTTGTAGATTACAAATTCTATTATTTGCAATTCTATTTTGGATACTAGTTAATAACATTTCTATTTTACAGAATCTGTTTGCATTGGATGAGAAGTTGCATCGTAAAAGTGTGATGCAACGCGCTGGAAAGATACTTAGGAATTATAGGACAAATCTGAACAGAGAATACATAAAACAGGGTGATAAGAAGAAGAAGTCATCCCTTGAACAATGGAACTTCTTGGACAAAGAAGATTGGGACAATTTTGTTGCTTCAAGAAAATTTGAAGAATTCAAGGTATTAGGCGTCACTCCCAATTTAATTAATATACATTGTATTCACCTATTCAAGATTAACATTTAGTGCTACTAACCAAATCATTAATGTGCATACTAACTAGGCCCTCAGTGACGCACAAAAAGCAAGGCGTGCACTGAATGTGCATGACCACACTATGGGTCCAAAAGGCTATGCAAGCGTTCGCCAAAGGCTACAGGCAGAGTATGCGGCTACTCAAGAGTCTGCTCCTACTCAAGAGTCTGCCACACCCATGCCTCACCATGATATCTAGATAGCTGGGAGGCAAAACAAGAAGGGTGAAATAAAGAAGCCTGTAACTGCTGAGGTGGCTGCAAAAATGGTAAAATACAACTCTTAGAGAAATCGTTTGAATATTGATTATTTGTTGTGTTAACTTACCAATTTCTGTTGATGGGGATTAGCGGGAGCTGCACGAGCAGAGGAAACAAGGCACGTTCATCCCTCAGGGCACAAGGGATGAATTGACAGTTGCTCTGGGTAACCCAGAGCATCCTGGACGTGTTAGGGGTGCATGCGCTGGTGTGGGGATCAAAGCATTCTTTGGGCCATCCCAGCACAAACCCAGAGCGGGACTTTCTCAAGAAGAGGTAAACTATTCTTTTTTTAGAATGCTACTGCAAAAGGAAATTCAATAATAAGAAGCTAATGTTTCTTTTATCCATGTATAGGAGAATAAGAGAGTCGAGGATATAGTTGCTAAGAAGGTCAACGATGTAGTTGCTGAGAAGGTCAAGGAAGAATTGTTGCGGTGGCAGGCATCTCAGGCTTCCAATCAGCCTATGGTGACCCACTCTTCTCCTGATGCACATACTGCGAGTAATCCTGGAGACCCATCGCCTAACACGTCTGCTGTAAGTATTGTTTATGACATTGTAGCTAGTCTTTTCAAGATGATATGTATATATGTATAACATTCTTTACGTAAATTTGTAGGCATTGAAGCCATGCCGCTTAAGAATGCAAGACTATGTTGTTGCAGAGGCGCAGGCTTACCTGTCCCTTCCTGGGGAAAGGTTTCACGGGACTCCAATGCCACAGGGCTACGTTCGTGTGGGCCCATTACGTGTGTTACCCGATTGGAGGGAAGCTACATTGCCATATCCCCACCCAGATATTGATAATCTTGCTGAGGCAGAAGGTGGGGTCATATTGTGGCCCAAAGTAGATGTCATCTACACTATTGAAATTGTAAGATAAATTTACATTGATTTAGACTGTTAATGTGTATATATGAGGTCAACTGATATGAAATTATATATACAGGTTAAAAAGAAGACACCAGGAGCACCTAGGCCTCCACCTCCACTTCCCGCATTACCAAGTTGGGTTCCAACTGACCTAACATACCCGTTAGGTCCTGCTTGTAGGGGAATGGCATGTTGGCTACGGGCACATAATATACATTGCCCTATAATTGTTTCTTTAGATGCAGATTATGGAGGTCAATTATACGATAGCTCTTTATTTATATAAGATATTATTGAGCTGTTTATGTATGCTTGGCTGAATACATCAATGATAGAGACATGGATAAGGTGAGATCTTGTTTATACATCCATATACCTTGTGTATGATCCGGTGATCTGGTTTCTTATATATTAATGCATACGTAATACATGTTTTGCAGCTACTTAGTCGAAGATCAATGCAAACAATTTGCATTTGATCATGTGGGATTTTTTATTCCATCATTGATTAGTATGGTAGATAAAGACCCCGATAGTGTTCAACAATACTGTATAGATGCTTTTACAATTTTTGGTCAGCAAAAGAAGACGATAATAATAGCTCCATTCAATGTCAAGTAATTTTACTTTATTTATAATTTGGACTTAAGAAAATTCCATTTTTATTGTGCATTTTGAGTTATTAATTGTTAACTTTTTACCTCTAGCGGTAGACATTGGGAGTTACTAGTTATTGTCCCCAGGACGTTCACTGTTTATTATCTAGATCCCGCGGGAAGTACATTAAACACTAAAATTGGACATGTAATGAGAATGCCATTATTCTGGTGAGAAATATTTCATTTTTGTATTTATTAACATCTGTTATTACATTACTATTTACTTATGCAATTTACTATGTTATATTAACATGTAGGGGTTTAGATGCATTCAAAAAGGCTGGAAGAACGGTACCAAGGAAAAAGAACCAGCCTATAAATTGGAAGAACGTACAAGTAAGTTCCCGACTCCAATGTATATATTATTAATGTGAATTGTGCTTAGTTGTATTATTTTGTATGTTTCAATTTATAGTGCGCTACACAAGACAACGGATGGGCATGCACATACTATGTGATGCGATTTATGCAGATGATTATCCGACTTGCCGCATTGGACATCGATACCATACATGAGGTATTATATATAGTCTCATTAGTTAGTATGAAATATATCAATCTTATTTTTATATTATTACTTATATATATACATCATTCTCTTTGCAGGTGTTTAAAACTGACCACACTATAGGTAAATGCTTAAAAAATGTACATGCTCCATATACGATGGAAGCATTAAATGAAATAAGAGAAGAATGGGCAAAAGCCATACAAGCAGTGGCAATTGTAAGATATAATTGGGATGCTGATAGCGATAATGAATGATACTTTGTAAATGAATATTTCTGAATGTTAATACATGTATTTGAATGTTTCTATATGTGTGAATGTGAGAATTGAATTGATGTCTGAATGTATCTACTTGTGTGAAATTTTTTTTGTTAATTTTGCAGGTTTGTGGCATGTTTGTAGGCTGATATCAATGGATGTTGTAAACCTACAGTTCAGAAAACTGAACTGCAGGTTCTCATCCTACTGACCAGCCACAGCAGGCCTGCAAACTGATATGAAAAAAAAAAGATATAGGCGTCGGTTATTTTCAGAAAACTGTCAGCAAAGACATACAACGTCGGTTTTTTTGAAAAAAACTGATGCCTCATGTGGCCACGGCCGTGCTGGAAACGGCCGTGCTGGAAATGCCATATAGCGTCGGTTGTTTAGTTGATCACCGATGCCAAAAGGGTTCACACCACAGAAAACGGCGTCATCTAGGACACTTTCTGTGTCGGTTACCAATTAAACACCGACACTATATGTATTATAGGCATCGGTCTTTTAGTAGATAACCGACACAAAATGTGTCCTAGATGACGCTGTTTTTTGTGGCGTGAACCCTTTTGGCGTCAGTTTTCTATAAATAACCGACGCCAGTATGTTAAATAGGCATCAGTTAAAAGACCGACGCCAAAGTGTTCGACCTTTAGCGGCGCCCACATAGGCGTCGCTCGAAAACCGAGGCCAAAGGGGGTTAAACAACTGACGCTAAAAGTCATTTCTGTAGTAGTGTTTCCATAATTCCAAACATGCAAGCACTGATTCTATAAAGAATAAGCATCAAAACTATACCTTAGGTCTAGATGGACCGTCCAAATAGAGAGTGATACTATATAACATGATCTCTAATTGGATATAAGGGAATCATGAGATCATGGTTTAACATGGAAGATCATGATAAAGTCATATTAGAACAATTCCATGAAATAGGGTCATATCTCCAAGTCATAAGATCATAAACGAGCCTAGGATATATCAAGTTGATATTAGCTCTATAGGAATGATAGATTTACTGATTTGAACAAGATAGAGCATGGGATTAACATAACAATCATATTTCAACACGTGAACCCAACTAGGTCAACTTAGTTATATTAATGCACATAATAGGTAATTGGGATATCATGAATCAAACATATGTTATTCTAGTATGAACTGTTAGATTATCATGGCCCAAGGCATACAAAGTCACTGATTTTGAGATTACAAGTTTAGATGATCACAAGTTAAGCTAAAGTTCAAGACTTGATCAATTCACAACATGGATTCACCTAATTGAGTCACCTATTGGTTAACAATAGATATTTAGAGTCAAAGTAAAGATTTTTGTTCATTTAAAAGGCCCAATAACTCATAACAATACATCATACTTAAAGTTCACTGATTTAAGGGATATGAGATCCTAGATGTCATGAAGGATCGTATGGCGTATGATTTAGGTTATTTAATAAACAAAAGATCACAAAGGCATCATTTTTCATCAAAAAAGAAACTAAACATGTGAAATTAAAATAGATATCAACAACAAAGGGTAGATGACATTTTTCTGATCAAAATGATATATTACATCATGCTATTTGGTTTTCGGATCAAGGTGATAAGATATTTTTAAGATTATCAGATTTAAAGAGGGAATTTGGGAGGATTTACCCTCAAGTGGGCTGAATGCGGGAAGGTCAAGAGCCCAGCCCATGAGGGGCTGGCATGAGAGCATTGCCCGATCGTGATGCTCAATTGTTGGAGATGGGGGCGAGCTAGGGTGTCATCCTGTAGTTGAGTGAGGTGGCGTCAGGTCCTGCTCTGGTGATTGTGGCATTATGGTGATTTGTTGTGTAGGGCAAGCGTGTGGGCCCATCGTGGAATCATGTCATGTCATGAGAGGGTGATTTGTCTATTGGGTCTGGGTCTGGGTTTGAGTAGAGCAAGAGGTGAGCACGTGAAGGGAGAGAGTGGCAAGCAGGACAAAGGATGAGTGGCCTAGACATGCAGCATGAGGCAATAGGGTGAATGAGGAAGAGAGAGAGGGAGTGCGAGGGAGACAAAAGGGAAAAATGTCGCTCGTAGGTTGGGGAATTGAGGCTGGTCGCACTTGATCTGACACCCTGGGGTGTCGTCATCTACTCCATGCTAGGGTACCCAAACCCCAGTGCCGAGGGTAGGTGGCGTCACTGAGGCCAAAAATGCTGGTTTTAGGGCTAGAATAAAGAAAGAAAAACCAAGAGGGTGGAAAGGCAGACCGAGGGTTAAAAATTATAGGTGTCTAGGGTATGTGTAACTGGGTAAATAGGGTTTCCAAGGCAGTTACTACCATTGGTGCAAGAAAAGGGCCATGTGAGCCCACCACCCCAAGTCAAGCTCAGCCACACCCCATTGGTGGTCCACATAGGGTATGTGAGGTTGAGGTAGATAAAGTATACGTCAGGAGGGAACCGATAGAGGAGCAAAGAAGATCTGCTGCTTGTTTGCAACAATGGCTGACGTGAGGGATGGAGGATGTCTTGCAGTCATTGAATCCACTTGTTATCCACGACACATGTTGATCTAAGGGATCATACGACTCAGAGTTGGGGAAACATGCCAAGAGAGGAAGTGGTCAGATAGGGAAAAGGAGAATGAAAAGGAGGAGGAACAGAAAGTGGGACACTCAATTTAATTGATCCATTAAGGTGTAAAATGATTAAAAGGGACACAATAAAATTTTAATCCATAGGATTTTCTGTTGGGCATAATTTCCATATCGTAGCTTCGATTCGGGCAAGAAGACTTGTGTTGGAGTCACGAGAAATATTTCTTCAACATGCAAATGAGAAAAAGGCATTTATGTATTCAAATATACAATCAAAATACAAGGAAAGTATGGTTATGAGAGTTAAGTTTTAACACTAAATTAGAGTCAAAGTGAGGGTCGTCAAGGTAAAAATTACACTCACGAGTTAACAATTATGCATTAAAACATATTTAAACATGTAATTAAAGGTGATGAAAATAAATGGTCCATCATAGAAATCATAATCGAATTTTGAAGTTCCAGGTTATTACATAGGATTTGGGTCCAATGTTTCAAAAAGAATGATCTACAATAGAGCCAATTGAATGATGCATTCTGTGAGGCCAACCACTAGAAAAATATGACATTCTACCACATGGTGCCTAGGGAATGCATGATTCTGCCAAGTACCCTGGAATCAAAAAACTATTTGTGATTGAGATTTTTGAATTTTAGGGCATGTTTTTAATATCTCAGATAAAATTTGTTTGAATGTGAGATTGAGTTATATATGAATACATATCAATTAGAAAATGAAGGAACAATGATATAACATTTGGGGGCCAAGTATCTCTTTTTTAGTAAAAGATGTGGATAATTTCAATTGAATATCAAATGGAATTCAAAACTAATTATTATATTCTAGATAATTCAACTTATAAAATTATTGTAGATGGTTTGTAAAAAGTTTATTTCAAGTTTAGAGAAGGATACATTTTATAGTGAACTCAAAACTATGGAAAATGGGTGGAATGAGTGGATTTATTGGGTAGAATAATGTAGAATAATGGGAACTCCATAATTAGATCGAGAGTATAGTCGAATTGTTCTTAAATGTTGATGATTTACCAAAATGGGGTGTCAAAATTCTTACCTTATCAACATAAGGTTTGATATATGAGTGAGAACCACAGGGTTGAGCAAAGTCTAAACCCTATTTTTGGTCAAAAAGACCATGGGTGACGTTCCTCAAATGATTTTAGATCTGCATAATGAGTGTGAGTATATTAAATGATATTTTCCCTTTAAAGGACGCATTAGAGGAATCATCATTTATATAATGGATAAGGTTAGGTTTTAGGAAATTTTCTTGTGGACTGAACTAATATGGGTGGTTGTAGCTGGTTGATCGTATGTCCTCTATAGTGTCAATGAACCATCAAAGGAGTTCTAAATATTTTACTTCTAAGAACTTATGTGCTTCTCTTATCCTTACTCATTTACTTTTTAGTTATCTCACTGATTCATGTGCCATATTAGAAAAGGCGAAGGAAAAAGTGAGTTGAACATCACAAGATTGAGACTCACAAAGAGGTATTATGTTTAATCATGAGTTTATAAAAGATTTTTGAAGGTACTCAATTTGTAAAGATTATAATCTCAATACATGTGGATGAATTGAATGTAGGTATATAATCACATCCCTAAAATGGTAAATATGGTAGGTCCCCTATGCAAGATAGGACTTATAAATTAAAGTTCATATTACATTCATGACTTGAAGTGTGGTATTGTAACTAGATGTTGTATGTTATATTAAAATTACCATCTTAAAAATGTTGGAACTGAAATGAAAGAGAAATTTTTTGAGTGCCTACATGGAATAGGGATTTAGATGATTTGTGTGCAGTATGTTTTTCCTTGTATAATATATCTTCTACACTAATGTTGAAAAGAAATTTGATGAATAAAAATGAATAGTTTTCCAACTTTTACCTAGGCCTTATATGCTCGAGGTAAAACATTTCTTGGAATTGGACTTCATGTATGAAGAAGGTACCATTTAAGGTCATGATATAGGGCCAAATTTAAGGAACCTAGATGATGTAGAGTTTATAAAGAATACATAGTCTAGTTTAAGGTCTTGGTCCAGAACCCTATGAGGTTATATCATTGAATTTGAAATGGTTCCAAGTTATAGATTAGGACCTAATGGTATGATCTAAGGTCATGATATAGGACTTGATGGTATAATTTAAAATTATGATTATGCACCCAACTGATAGATGATGACTACCTATGATAGGCCTTTGCATTTAAGATGACATATAGTCAAATATGATCATGAAATTTTGGAATTTAAACTATTCTAAAGACAAAAAGTTTTGAAACGTAGATGAATGGGATCCCAGTCTAGGAATAAGAATTGAAAACATGATGACGCCTCAGAAGTAGTTAATTGTTCTATTATCTTTATAATATAAATTATTTTAACTTTAAAGGAAAGATTTATGATTATCAGATTTCTCAAAAATTTTAATATTTTATAGAATTTTCCCTTTTATAGAATTTTTTTATTTCATGTCCACATGGTATATGAGATATTTATCTCCTTAAGGAGAGGTTATGTAAGAACTATTTATAAAAAGGGAAATATTGGGAATTAGAAAATTACAAAGGGTTTAAGGTATCCTACTCAAGGCCAATGACTATTAATGGTTTGTGTCTTAACCCTAGATTTTCATTGAGCCATCAAAGGAGTTCTAGAATTTGTGGCTTTGAAACATCTCAATACATGACACTCTAGTTCTTACTCAAATTGATAAACTCTTTTTTGTATTGTATCCCTAATGATAAAAGGTGGAATCATAACATATAAGCAAATACAGGGTAAGGTTAGGATTGTAACCATTGATAAGGTGACCTATTCATGACTAGTGGGTGTGGCTAGTCATCCATTCACTCCTCAAGATATATGCATTTTTTTTCTCTTCTTAGGGGGGTATATGATAGAACTACTTAGAAAAAAGCAACATCAAGTATCAAATGTTCTACTCAAGGCTAGTGATTGTATCTGGTGGACCTCCTACCCCTTGAGTGTCATTGAGCTATTCAAAGGGTTCCAAATTTTCTAGATTCCAAACATATCTATGCCACTCAACTTATAAATCAATTTGATTAACTTTTTGTTGAACCATATTCCTATTAAGGAAAGGTGAAAAAATAAGAAATAAAAAATTATGGCGTCATATATGGATGGTACCCATGATAAAGGTGACATTTTCAAGTCCAATGGTTGTGGATTACTATCCATCCTCTCTTAAAGGTGTATCAGTTGGTATGATATTCCCATAGAGCCAATCATGGGATGATTGACATGGCATATACCATAAAGGATTTGATTAATAATCATAAAGGCAAGCTTCCAATTCATTATGTTTCATTCAGTTATGAGATAATGAGGAATCATTATGAATGTCGAAAGAATGATAATACTCAATGTCGTATGTCTTCAAGTATGTGACTTGGAGAATCAGATCATACAAATGCTAAGAGTATGCACATTCTTATTATGTCCGTAGTTAGTTGTTACTGTGGAAGGTATATAGACATGAGTAACACATAAGACTGGAGTGTGAGTTGGTTGATGATTGAATCTCATTAATCATGGTATGGCAATATCAAACCAAGCACATAGATACATGTTAGAGAACAATGGATCTAATATACCCACCTTGAGAGTGACACATGGAAAAAATCATTGGGAGTCATAGTCATCTCTCATAGTGAAGGTGGTGATTGTGATTCATAGATTTGAAATCACTACACTGGCCATATGTCGTTCTGTATGCTTTGACATCATAAAACACAATCCTAAAACATGGGTTTTATAACGGAGATGATTGGATGACTTTGACACATGGGGATACACTGTGAATGATAGAGATGGGATTTGTCCCTCCTACTCGAGTATGATATCCTGGGCACTTGATAAGAGAGATTGAGAAATGCATGTATGAGCACATGTGAATAAATATATGATATTGAAGTCACATTTTCTCAGAGAGTCTGCTCTTCGTTGAAAATACATGAGATGAACGTTGATAAGATGACGAGTCTATGCCTCTTGTTCACTCTGGATATCAGAGACAAAGGAATTATACAATCAATACAACACCTTAGATTATAGGTTGAAGTTGTTCTCCAACTTTCCATTCACTTAGGTAGGAATGATGTGTGACTAGGCACCACTCTCTTATTCTGATGTCATAAGC